>JAOQGH010000001.1:131785049-131834322 GCA_025769975.1 Gallinago jamesoni
GTTTGTTTGTTTGGTTTTGTGTGGGTTTTTTTTTGTTGTTTGTTGTTTTTGTGGTTTGTTTTTGTTTTGTTGTTGTGGGTTTTTTTGTTTTTTTTTTAATGTGGTTCGACTCGATGATCTCAAAGGTCCCTTCCAACCACTAAGATTCTGTAAGTCTGCAGAGAGATTTCCCCCCTCCAACTGTGAAAGTCAGGTCACTGACATCAGCCCAGAGACCCTGACTCTCACCTGTTGTGGAGGATCTTCCCCTGATCCCAGTAGTGTTTCTGCAGTTTGTGTTAGACTCTCACTGAAACAGTCCTGGCACTGCAGATCAGAAAGTCCCTCATACTTCCCAGCTGGCTGCTGTAACCACTAGGCTGAAGTTAAGCTCTGCTTGCCTGGTCAATTCTGAATCAATGATGGCAAAGGTGGCTGGGTTTGAAGAAATGAATGGAACATGCTTTGACGCACTGCGTATGTGTGTTTGGCAGATGTGGTGGCCTCCTGGGACGTGATTGACTGAGAACAACAATCTCCAGTGCCAGGGACTCGAGCTAGTCAGCTTTTTTCCACAGAAGTAAATCAGAAGCTACTTGGGTGGCAGTGGAGTGCTGGGTAGGAAACCTGTCCTTGTATGGCTGCAAAACATGCTTTAGCACAGGACCAAGTGTCTTGGGACCCTGCAGGCCAATCAGGGAAATATTTAGCCAATTTAGGAAACACCAGAATAGACAACGTTAGAGAGTGGTTAGCCTCATTTTCAATATTGGGTTTGAGGGGTTTTTTCATTCACAGAATCACAGAATGATATGGGGTTGGAAGGGAACTCTGGAGATTGTCTAGTCAAATTCCCCTGCCAGAGAAGGTCCACATGCACAGGAACATGTCCAGATAGGTTTTGAATGTCTCCAGAGACGGAGACTCCACCACATCTCCAGCAGTTCCCTGTCCTTCTTGAACTGGGGAGCCCAGAATTGGACACAGTCCTCCAGATGGGGCCTCACCAGGGCAGAGTAGAGGGGCAGGATGACCTCCCTCGACCTGCTGGCCAAACTCTTCTTGATGAACCTCAGGATGCCATTGGTCTTCTGGCCACAAGGACATGTTGCTGGTTCATGGTCATCCTGTTGTTTAATTTCAAGTTTTGGGGATATTTTTTTCTTTGTAGATACCCTTTTTTTTCTCATATGTAAAATAGAGAGAATGATACTGACCTCCTTTTTTAAGTACAGAAATCCACTGAAGAAAAATGCAATTAAAAATCCATGCAGTAATGACACTTGAGATTACTTTTACACTAGTTAATAGGCTTCAGATCAAATATATATTAATCATTGAAGTGCAAGCATATAAAGACTTGTGCACTCAGGCAAATACATTATACATACAGTGACTCTTGTCTGTTTTGCATTGATTTATGGCATCAGAAATGAACCAAAATGGAGGACTTAAGAATTATCTTTTTAAAAAAAGATGATAAAAAGGAAAAGACAACTATGCAGCACAACAGAATTAGGAAAGGAAAAGCAAGAAAACTATCCATTTTACATTAATGTATAGTAAACTTTTCAATGGTTTCTACTAGGGATATTTATCCAAACTTCACCCATGTTATCTTGAAAAAATGCTACATGACATACAAGTGTGTTTTTTTTTCTCATCAGTTAGCATTAATACGGCATGGTTTCAAGCAAGTTCACCCTTTAGCAATACAATACTCTCTCAGCTCTACACACTCCTCTCAGCATAAACTAATAGAATTCATATTTTTGTAGAAGAAAGATATGCATGTAACAAAAAAAAAGAAAGCAAAAAAAACCTATATGGAAATTAAATTAATATCAATTCTCAGATTTGGGGCAAAAATCTTTCATTTGTCAAGATTTTCCAGTGTATTCACCACAAAATGAAAGTCTCCAGCTCCATAACTACTTCCCTCTTTCCCTTCACTTTCAAAAATGACCAGCCAAAGACATCAAAAGAAGAAACAAGGATTTGCTTCCCAGAGGTGGCATCATCACCATAATACTGCTAAAGTCAAGCAATCTGACTTATTCAGAAGGCATATTCAGTCCAAAGTAATGGCAAACTTTGATACTCATTAACACATAATTATTTTTTTTGTTACTATGAAATATGTATCAATATTCTCACAGAAGGGGGTTTACATGATATGGTCTAGCCATGCACTGAAATTAAGCAGACCGGACCTCATGCATTCCTGGCACCCAGTTATTGTGGTTGAAACACAAAACTGATTGGATTTCCCAGTTTCCCAGAAATTCAGTATTTACTATTGTACAGCATTTCTGCTTCTTCAGACATGGTCTCACCTTGTTGGGCTGAAATTAATGCCTTGAATAACATTTCCAGTACTGTGCTGTTCTGCCACTGCTAAAGATGCTTAAGATCTCAAAGCTTAAAGCTGAGGCATTCTGCACAGTTATCTGCGATGTGTAGTTTATATCAGAAGTGGAAGCATAGAGTAACAGGTTAATTCAGACAGGAAGGGACCCTGGGTTATGTCTAGTCTAACCCTGTGCCCAAATCAGGGCCAGTTCTGGGATCAGACCAAGCTGCTCGTGGCTTGCTCCAGTTGCGGCTTGCATTCCTTCAAGGACAGAGACAGCACAACCTCTTGAGGCAAGGTCAGTGATCCCTCATAGGTTCATAGGTTGTGGGGGTCTGTTAGATACTCCCAAATCTGTCCCTTCTCCAGGCTGAACTAGTCCAGCTTCCCCAACCTCTCCTCAAGGGGCAGGTGCTCCAGCCCTACCACCATGGAGGACCTCCCCAAGCTCCTTCCAGTTTGACAATGCCTTTTCTGTGCTGGCACACAAAACTGGACACAGTATGTAGATGTGGTCTGATAAGCGCTGTGTAGAGGGGGGCAATCCTTTCCCTCAGTCTATGGGCTGTGCTCCCGTTCATGTAGCCCAGGAGGTTACTGGCTGCCTTGCTGCCAGGGCACAGCATGGCTCATGTTCAGCTTGCTGCCCAGTATCACCCTGAGTCTTTTCCCACAGAGCTGCTCCTGAGACCCTGCAGCCCCAGACTGTCCCATTAGGGGGGTTCTGCCTTCCCTGGAGCAGCACTTGGCATTTGCACTTGCTGACTTTCACGGGGTTCCTGTAAGCCTATTCCTGCCTGTCCCTCTGGACCTGCCCGCAGACATGCTGAACTGCATGGTGACAGACTGTATGGAAACATAATAGTAGATATAAGGGTTCCCAGGCTGACCTTACGAAGTAATCTAAAAGTAAAAGCTTATGAATAAGCATTAGAAATAGACACAATGCAGTCAAGCTCTTTGCCATAATAGTCTTATTGTAAAGGGCACTGAGGAATACAGAGAATAGCTGTGGATAGGCTCAAAAAATGTGAAGTAATTGCAAGATTAGAGACTAGCATACTCCCCCAACATTTCAACAGATCTGATTAAACAGTCTCTTAAAGGTGAAAATGAAAGAAAGATTAAAAAAAAAAGAAAAAGAAAGTCTAACGCTGTACTTTATTTATTTTAAACAAAATTACTTTGGTTTCCCATAGGAAGATAATTAAGGAAACAAAAGCAAAAAATTATCTGAAGATAGGAGGCATCTTTTTTACATGTGTAAAGAAGAGCATCAGATTTTAATCTTTTTTGCCCCTTGTGACCTGTGCTTTGAAGGAGAAAGACTCTTAGATGATGACACCTGGGAAAGGAGATGTGATCTTTCATTCGGACCCCCAAAGACATCCACAAAATACAGGCATTTTCTGTATTGAAACACTGTTGACAACTACAGATCTCTGAGTAGTAGAAGGAAAAAAAAAAGTCCTCATTTGAAGCCAAAATTGAAATTGTTGGTCAGTGGAGTTGTTGAACTAAATTCCCACATAGATCTAGAAAACAAGTTAAGAGCAGAGAGTTGAAATTCTGGAGCTCTGTATGCAAATTTGACAATGAAGTCAAAGAATGAGTGAACAAATTGTGTTATTCATACCCTTTTGTATGAAGTGTTTCATTTCAGTTTTGACCTTTTACATTTTTTTTATCACATACTTTGTTTTATGAGCAACTTTAGTGTCTTAAGTAATTTACTGAATGTCTTTACAAATAACTCATTCTCTGTGGCTTAATTGCTGTGAAATATACACAAGAATTTTTATAGAATGTTAGATAAAACTGTCTGATTTCTATTAAAAATGTATTTAAACAAAAAGTCAACGGAATGGCTGAAGCTCAGCCCTTATGTGTACAGTCATCCTTATTTCCAAAATATTCAGATGCAGGAAGATAAGAAGAGCAACCATATGTTATAGAAAATTTACACTGAAATAACCTGCAGGGAAGGATTATGGAAGTTTTATAGGGGGTTATATCTTTAGTAATTTTAAATAGTTTTACATGGCTTGACTTATAACTATGAATTATAGTAGCTCTGTGGGCTAATAAAAGCACTAGATGTATCGTGCAATTGATTTTTATGTTTAAACATTTATAATGTCAGATTTGATAGAAATAGTGCAGGGTACTCTGGAAAGGAGGTGTTTCTATGGATGTCCTTACATCTAGTGAAAATCATAATTTAAACATACACTCAAAGAAAAGTGTATCTAGAGAAGCAAACAACTTGTATTAATGGCACCAGTTAATTTCACAAACAAAATAAAAAGGTGTGCTATGAACTGTTATTCTATTGTATTGTTTGTATTCTGTTTTCCCAGTTGCAAACAGTGAATCAAAGGCTGTTATTGTATGCTACTCTACGTTATCAGGAGCTAATGCAATTACATTTTTGTGGATCATTACAAGTCATAATTTCTGACAACTCTAAGCATTGGTCCACAAAAAGGGTCACAGTTATGTAATGCCATAGCTGACTGAATAAAACTAAATACAATACTGTGCTGTCATAACTATTTGAGTTCAAAAGGGGAGTAACAATTTATTGTGTGAATTGAGTAGATTTGAAAAAAGTCCACTGTTACAAAAGATATTTTAATACCAGATATATTCTTACATAAGGCAGATGAGGATAAGATCATCTGAAGCAGAGTACTACACTAGGAGAGAAATAGCATATGACTACACCTGCACTGCACTGGAGATGGGATTGCCACACCATTGATCTTCAAGAAGCCATCATCACGATGCAAATAAAACATCGTTTGTCCATGCAAACTTTATGGAGACTATGCAAGCCATCTCTGACCATACAAAACTACTGAAATGATTGCTAAATGTTAGGATCTATGCAAGCAGTCTCAGGCTGTGGGCACAGCTAGAGGACAGGCAGGGAGGGGAGAGCGTTACCAGTCCAGCTGCCAGTATGTAAATAATCTTCATGGCAGTGCTATATTGTTTATGAAGGGTGAAATGATACTATACTGGTCTTCACAGAATGTTTTGCTCCTAAATTACTGCTCACTACATGTCGATATTTAAAGAATAATAATGCTGTGGGCTGAATTATACACAACTGATACTGGCTAACATATTTACTTCCTGTTTTTAAATTTCATGAAATTTCTTCGCAGGACTATGTAGAGTTGAAACAATAATTGCCTTTAACTTGAGTTTAGGGATGCATCTTTATGAAACAAGGACACTCTCCTGAGGCTGCTACGCAATGTTATTTGCATGAGCAAAGGCAGCTTATCTTTTTTTTTGTAGAAGTGGTGTGTGAGGGTACTAATCATGTATTTATATGTAATCATATAATCACAGAGCCAGGGTGGCTGAAGAGCTTATTGCTTCAAGCTTTTCCTTTCCACTTTTGCTGGGGGCTATTGCAGAAACTGTACTAGTTCATAACTTGGCATATTAACTTAAACCAGCTATCATTTTGCATTTACATTATTATTTTCAGGCTTTAGCTTCACTAGCTGAGGGCAAGACATACTGCCTGATGAAGGAACAAGGCAAACAGCTAGAGCCTAAAAGCTTTGCAGTCACTGCAGCTAAATCCAACAGAGACTGAGGCACAGCTCTGGGGCAGGTGGAGGCAAGGCAGAAGAGAATGACACCAGCGTGCCAGATGGGAACCTCCAGATTCAATCCTAAAAACCCTGATAGCACAGCAGTGAAATATTTTAGGTTAAATGTTGGTTGGAAGGAATTTGGCACCATGAGCAATATAATTTTTTCCATTGTTCAGGGAACTGAGAGTTCAGCCATTCTTCAGTAGCTTCTCTTTTGGAAGAAACTGGTTTCCAGAATTTTAAATTCTGGTTTAATTGCTTAGGTAAAATAAGAATAACAGCTTAGACTGCAGCCTAACCTGTGTTAAGTTTATGTCCTGTACAGAAACCTAATTCACCCCAGATTTCACTGAAGACAATTATGCTTATTGTTTACAGGCCACTGTGGTAAATTTAATATGAAAATCCTGATCAATCTTAAATCATCTTTGTGGGACAAGTTATAGGTATGGACAGCATCCTTGACAAGTGGACATTGTCAAAAAATTATATAATATAGTCTTAAATAACTTCATATCATACTAGACAAGATGGTAGAGCTAGAAAGGAGAGAATTAACATCTATATGAGCGCAGAAGATAAAATCCTCCACTTCTCAGATCACTATGCCAGTTCAAATGATCTAGGTATTTCACAGGGAAAAAAACCCACAAACCTCAGGTTTAATACTTGAATTAAGACTTTAGTTTCCCAAATACCTAGTTACTAAGGCAATGTATGCTGCCAGTGTATGCTGAAGTCTACGGCTTCAGACTTGTGAACAGTTGCTCAGCTCTCAAAATCAAGCTGGGCCCAGGTGTAGCCTGATTATAATCTCTTATTTACAATACAGAATTAACTGGGTCACATAATTCTTCCGAGATTATGAACATGGAAGGAGTGTGGCTTTGTCTACTTCTCCATGTTTCTCAGCAATATTATCTGCTCTATTTTGCTGTCTTCTCTTCCTTTTCTTCTCCATATGTGAATAATTTTAAAGAATATAGCATTATGAATCATAGTATTTGCCATGTTCCTCACCAGTTGACATCTTATTCCAAACTTAGTTGTATTTGTTTATCAATACTGACTATTGTTTACGTTTTTATTTATTGGTATCTCTCTGTGGTACTAAATCTGGAAAAGCTTCTGTGTCTCTAGGTAGCTAATGATATAGCCCTCTTCATCATAGTTTTATTTTTCTCATCACAGTGCTATATCATTAGGTCATATTAAATGAACAGTCAACTCAGTCAGTCTCGGTGTGTTTGATCACTGTGGAAAGCATTAGTCTTCTAGCAAATAACCAAGCGTGGCAATACTTAAAGGCAACACATTTTTATACGAGGAAATCAGAAAAAAAATCCAAAAGTGTGGGGTCTTTGAATCTGTTTCGATTCATCTTTTGGAGAACTCCAAGCTCTGTTGACACCAGTAGCTCTTCTCTGTAGCTTTTAAATATAACTGGAGCACAATCACATGAAAAACAAAAAATAAAATGCTATCCTTATAATCATCAGATAACAATGGGTGACAGAAAATGCAATCATTTACATGCAAATAGCTTTGAAGCTGTACTGACTCTAAAGATGTAATCGATGATATTTATTAAGGTCATATTCCTTAGAGACATTATACTTGAATGTAAGCTCAGTAAGCTGCTTGTGTTCATGCATGGCTTCCTGACAACTATCTTGCCTTTACTCTTATGATTTCTTCACTTTTCTCACATTTTCCCTACCTTTCATTAGTATGTGTGTGTGTGTCAGTGTCTAACAACATAATTGAGCTATGGCCTCAAAGCCTCAGGGATCTACACGTCACTTGAAATAAATAGCTTACCTTGATACAGGATTTAGTTTACTGAAAATGCCTGCCAATTATTATCTTTGCAACTCCTTTTTTTTTTTTTTAAAGAAAAGTTGTTTTTTATTTCCTGTTTTTATCATTTAGCTACTGGAATTAATTCATTTGCATTCTTCATTATGGAGAAATTTTAAGTACTGCTGCTGAATATTATTTTAAGAATCCAGGAGGAAAAATATTTTCAGGTGAAAGTACATCCAGTAATTTTTTTTCATTGTGCTGCCATTCAAAGGGACCTCAACAGATGGAGAAAGGAGCTGACAGGAACTTCAAGAAGTTCAACAAGAAGAAGGGAAGAATCCTGTACCTGATGAGGAGCAACGCCGGGCACCAGAATGGGCTAGGGGCCGCCTGTCTGGAAAGCAGCTTTACAGAAAAGAACTTCGAGGTCCTAGCATACACCAAGTTGAACATGCTAGCAATGTGCACTTGTTGCAAAGAAGGACAATGAAATCGTGGGCTGCATCAGACAAAGTTTTGCCAGCAGGTCAGATATTAGTAAAGGTTTGTATCCTGTTATGTATGTTGAAGTCGACATTACATATGATTACTGTTTGATCTCATTCTTCAAGAAACTGGAGTTGCTCAAATGTGTTGCTTAAACTATCAAGAAAGTAGAAAAACAGAAGTTAGTCACCTGGTCTAAGTCAGCCCCTGGAGCAACCTTCCTCTCTTCATTAAGTATGCACAAAGGATCCTAATTTCTTCAAAGCAAAGTTAGCAATTGTGAATATCCCTGTAAGGGACAATTAGACTTTACAGTAATCAACTATGCATTTGACTTCAAAGGTCAAGAATTACTCCAGCACATCCCTGACACCTATTCACTTTAAGAAGAAAATAATTAGTAGGCAACTGAAAACAGGGATCACCTAGGCAGTAATTACCAAACTTTTTTGTTAAATTACAAGACAACCTTAGTTTTGAGAAATGATTCTATATGTTTATTATAGATTGTTAAATTTTTAAGCAGTATTATGGAAAACCTTTGTTGTCAATTTTTCATATTATCATCATTATTATTATTGTTTGGTTTAAAGTTTTCATTAAGACTTGCTTTATCAATTTGTTACCTTCTGCTGTAATTCTCTTATAGATGTATTTTGCTGGAAACTTGATAAAGTGCAAATCTAGGATGAGAGAGATTTTCTTCCTACTATTTGACTCAGTGTGTGGTTTTGCCTCTTTCTTAAATAAATTCAGACATTTTATCTACAGTTTGAAAAATATCAAGCAGTTTCTATGACACAGTGTTGAACTGGCTGATTAATGATGGAAGAAATGTAAACTATTAACCAATCATGTCTAAATTTTGGGATAACATAGAACGTATTTTTAAAGTAAGGCAAAACATTCACACACACACTGCTAGCTGATTTATTCTTTCCCAAGACCTTTGCCTGTGAAGACAAATTGAGGGTATTTACATAATATTATTTCACTTAGTGTAATATTAATCATATATAGAGTTTTTTAGAGAAGTTCTATATTATTACATATGTAGAAGAAGAAAATATTGGCTTCCTTCTGGCTGCAGAGATGTTAAATGCCCCAGGCGAAGGATGGATGCAGATATCCTCATGAAATCATCATTGGTATTCTGTCACCTTCCTATGTGCCAGCTTTTGGACTTGAGAGTGATTTTTTAGAATTCCATATGCAGATACCACACTGCAAGTTGAGAGTCAAATTTAATTTGTGTGTCATGAACCCAGACGTTGTCATTTCCTGATTCTTCTTAGAGGTGGCCACAAGTATAAAGTCTCCAGTTTTAATCAAGGTACTTCATAAATACGAGTATGCTTCCATTTCAGATCAGGGGCAGGACTTCAACTACTGTGAATTTGTACTGAAGTACTGAGATCATGGAATCATGGAATTGTTAGAGTTGGAAGGGACCTCTAGAGATCATCTAGTCCAACTCCCCTGTTAAAGCAGGAACGCCTAGAACACATTACTCAGGACTGCATCTAGGCGGGTCTTGAAGATCTCCAGAGAAGGGGACTCCACGACCTCCCTGGGCATCCTGTTCCAGTGCTCCGTCACCCTCACTGTAAAGAAGTTTTTCCTCATATTTGAATGGAACTTCCTATGTTCCAGCTTGAGCCCATTGCCACTTTTCCTATCGCGGAAACCACTGAAAAGAGTCCAGCTCCATCATGTTTCAACCCACCCTTTAGATACTAATAAACATAGATAAGGTCTCCCCTCAGCCTTCACTTGTCCAGGTTAAAGAGTCCCAGCTCCTTGACCCTTTCCTCATAAGGGAGATGCTCCAATCCCTCAATCATATTCATTGCCCTACACTGAACTCTCTCCAGTAGTTCCCTGTCCCTCTTGAACTGGGGGTCCCAGAACTCAATGCAGTATTCCAGTTGTGGCCTCACCAGTGTAGAGCAGAGAGGGAGAATGACCTCCCCCGACCTGCTGGCCGCACTCTTTCCTATGCAGCCCAGGATTCCATTGGCCCTCTTGACAACAAGGGCACATTGCTGGCCCATGGAAAGTGTGTTATCTGCCAGGACTCCCAGATCCTTCTCCTCAGTAGTGCTTCCCAGAAGATCCATCCCTAACCTATATTGGTGCCTGGGGTTCTTCCTCCCCAGGTGCAGGACCCTACATTTGTCCTTGTTGAACCTCATTTGGATCTGTCATGCTGGATGGTGGTACAGCCCTCTGGAGTGTCAGCCAGCCCTCCTAATTTGGTATCATCAGCACACTTGCATCAGCAAACTCTGTCCCCTCATCCAGGTCATTTATGAATATGTTGAACAGGGCTGGGCCGAGTATTGACCTCTCAGGGATACCACTGGTCACAGGCCTCCAACTTGACCTTGCTCCATTAATTAGAACCCTCTGAGTCCTGTCACACAACCAAGACTCAGTCCACCTCACTGCCCCTCATATAGCCCACACTTCCTTAATTTTCTAATGAGGATGTTATGGGAGACAGTGTCAAAAGCCTTGCTGAAGTCAAGGTAGATGACATCTGCTGGTCTCCCTTCATCTAACCGACCAGTTACAACATCATAGAATACTATAAGATTGCAATCAGTCAAGCATGATTTACCCTTGGTAAATCCGTGTTGACCAATACTGATAACTTCTTGATCTTCAATATGTTTGGAGATGACGTCCAGCACAAGTCACTCCATTATTTTCTCCGGGACAGAGGTGAGACTAATTGGCCTGTAGTTCCCTGGGTCCTTCTTCTTTTACTTTTTGTGGACTGGTGTGATATTTGCCTTCCTCCGGTCCTCAGGCACTTCTCCTGTTCTCCAAGATATCTCAAAAATGATAGAGAGTGGCTTAACAATAACAACTGCACTTGTGGGTGCATCCCATCAGGGCCCATGGACTTACTAATATCCACTTTGGCCAAGTAATCTCTAACCCAGTCCTCCCCAACAGAGGGGAAGTCTTCCTCTCTCTAGACCCTCTCTCTTGTCTCCAGAGTCTGGGATTCATGAGGGGCAGCTTTGTCAGTGAAGACCGAAGCAAAGAAGGCATTCAGCAACTCTGCCTTCTCTGTGTCTTCCACCACCAAGGCACCCACCTCATTCATTAGCGGGCCCACATTTTCCCTAGCCTTACTTTTTTCATTGATATATTGAAAAAAGCTCTTCTTATTGTCTTTAACTGTTGTTACTGAGTTAAGTTCTCCTTAGACTTTTGCCCTTCTAATTTTTCTACAGCATACCTTTGCTACACCTTGATATTGTTCATAAATAGCCAACCCCCTTTTCCAGAGACTGTAGACCTTCCTTTTCTCCCTAAGGTCCAGCCAAAGCTGGATAATCAGTGATTATTTTTACTTCTTGCAGCATGGCTTCTCCTTTCTCTAAGCTTCACATTCCTCCTCTGCTGACAGTGGCAGCAAAGAATACACTCATTTGTCTTTTTTACTTGATGTCATTTCTGTTATTTCCTATTCAAGTTCTCCAATAAATGTTCTTCTGGCTAGCGACCTTTCCACTGGGATTTTCCAGTGGTCAGGTACATTGTTTTGCCTTTCTAACCCATCCTTCTAGGAAATCTTCTCAACTTCCATGTTGGAAAATCAGATTTTCCATGGAGGGTTTTAAATTTTTTTAAGTTCACGTTATGTCTTTCCATTATGTAGTTTTTTGGGGGTTTTTTTTGCTAAAATCCAATAAAACTTACTCCAAAATACAAACATTTCAAATTCAGGAAGTTCTCCTTTACCCTTAAATACATTTTAAGTTATTATTGTTCTTTGAATACATTTATTACATTTCTATACTGTTTTATGGTAATTAAGAATCATAAACTACAGCTATGGCAAAGTGATCCTATCTTTTTAATGAAATATGACATGTTGAATTGTCCAGAAAAATAGAAAAAAATATATGTTAGATGGCTACAAAAATGCATTTGTACACTTATGCTTTCATGAAAAAGAAATTTGACTGGCAAAAATTTCTAATATTAGTATTTTATAATTTTTAAAGTATTTTTATAATTTAATCAGCTCTCCATTGTGTCCACGATCCCTCTCAGTTTTGTATTGTCAGCAAACTTGCTGAAGGTACACTCCATCCCCTCCTCCAGGTTATTAATAAATATGTTGAAGAGGACTGGACCCAGTACTGACCCCTGGGGGACTCCACTTGTTACAGACCTCCGGCTGGATTCTGTCCCCCTAATAACAACTCTCTGTGCTCTGTCTTTCAGCCAGTTTTCAATCCACCTCACTGTCCATTCCTCTAATCCACACTTTCTAAGCTTATCTATGAGATTGCTGTGGAAGACTGTGTCAAAAGCCACAGTCAAGTCAAGGTAGACAACATCCACTTCCCTCTTCTCATCTATACAACCAGTCATGCCATCATAGAACGTTATCAGGTTAGTCAGACAAGACTTCCCCTTGGTGAATCCATCTTGACTACTTCTGATAGCTTTCATTTCCTCCATATGCTCTGAGATGATGTCCAGAACGAGTCATTACATCATCTTTCTAGGGATGGAGTTGAGGTTGAACAGCCTGTAGTTTCCTGGGTCTTCCTTCTTGCCCTTTTTGAAGACTGTGGTGACGTTGGATTTCCTCCAGTCCTCAGGTACCTTGCCTGTTCTCTAGGACCTCTCTAACAGGATGGAGAGAGGGTCAGCAATGACTTCTGCCAGCTCCCTCAGCATTCATGGGTGCATCCCATTAGGATCCATGGACTTGTGGGTATCCAGTTCACTTAACAGCTCCTTAACTTGGTCTTCCTGCACCAAGGGAAGGGCTTCCTTTGTCCAGACTTTCTCTGATTCTTACAAATTCTGTGGCTCCCAAGGGCTGGCCTAAGTAGTAAAGACTGAAGCAAAGAAAGCATTTAGCATCTCCACCTTGTCTGCATCCTCCAACACCATGGCACCCATCTCATTCAACAGCATTCAACATTTTCTCGAGTTGTCCTTTTGCCTCCAATATAGTTGAAAAAACCCTTCTTGTTAACTTTTACATGCCTTGCTAATCTTAATTCCAAGGAGGACGCTTTCCTTGTTTCATCCCTGCATACTCTAACGGCATTCTTCTAGTCTTCCTAAGTGGTCAGTCCCTTCTTCCATGCACTGTAAACTTCCTTCTTCCACTTGCATTTTTTTTCAGAAGCTCCCTGCTCAGCCACACAGGTCTCCTGCTTCTCTTGCCTGTTTTCTTGCTCGTAGGGATGAACCAATCCTGAGCTTGGAGGAAGTGATGTTTGAGTATCAACCAGCTCTCCTGAGCCCCCCTACCTTCCAGAGCCTTATCCCATGGGATTTTTCCTAGCAGTTTCTTGAAAACATTGAAGTTAGCCCTACTGAAGTCTAAGGTATCAGTTCAACTTATTGGTTTACGTGTACTACTGTTATCTCAACAGCACACAACAGAAACAAATGATTGTATACACTTTTTATAGAGGTGGTGTTATCTGAACTTATTTAACTGATGAATGAGACTAATCTCAGAATTTAATGTCAAGAGCTCAGTTGGTACAAACCAACAGTCTGAGCAATGCCAGTGAAACCTGCTGATTTGAATCCCCCATCATCACTCCTGTGAACCATCCATCTACCTAAAGCCTGAAAGTCACAAGGGAAGAAAGTAAATATATATATTACATTATAACTTGAAAGATGTGGGTTCCAAGATCAGTCTTTGGATCAAATCTATTATTTTCACACTTGAAGTTCTGAGAAATGTTAATCACCTCTACCTGCTGGGCAAGGTAAAAAAAAACTGCTTTATACTAGAGTCCTTAGCATAGCTTTATATCCCAGGGGATGAACATTCCACAGCCAGCACCACCAAGCTGTGCTATACTGAGGATGGAAAAAGCACCAACCCTCTGTGAAGAAGGCCTGCAGTACACTCGCTAACAGTAGAAGTAATGAGCTGAGCAACCTCAGCCCATTATTTTGAATGGAATTTGCTCTTTGTCCTCCTTCTCTATGGCTTGGTAATAGCATGGGCAAGAAGGAGCACGCAGAGACACATTTAGTAATTTTCAGCATTTTTGCCCATGAGAAGTATATTGTACCACAGGAACTATTGCTGTGGACTCTGCAACTGTAGGAGGGCTGATCTCTATTGAAAGATCAATACAACAGCCCTTTATTTCTCATTTTGAAAGGAGCCATTGTCAGCTGGCATCAAAATGATGTTTTAAAAATGCTGACTATGGTTTGATCCTCTCTGTGAGAGCCAAGATTTACCAGCCTAATACAGACTGAGTATTATCCAAAGGCGACTTACACCAGCAGCAAGAGCCAATCGCTTTCACACATTTAACTTCAAAAATCAGGAGCAGTAAAAATTTTGGGTTTCCTCCTTAAAAAAAAAAAAAGTATTTTTCCTATGCAGCTTTTCCACCAGATCACTTTGGGAGAAAAACACAGGAGATGAACGCATTCAGACATTCTGAAATCACAGGGTAAAGAGACCCTTGTGTTGAAGACGTGCTTATAGAGCACTTCAAAACTGCAGGGGTGGTATAAAATGGTCACCCTTCTACTTACTGGTTTACGCACAGAGAGTCTTTTATAGATAAATTCCAAAGAACTTCATGGTCTCCATCTTACTTCCAAGAAGTTTACACTGTAGATGTATAGTGCTCCAATTAAATTAACACCAAAGTTTAGATCTGAAAGAGGACATTTCTCTGTTAAACTCATTCAAGTGGGATGATTTCAGAGCATGTTAAATGTAAGCCCATTCAGTCAGGCTCTGTGAAAAGCAACAATGAAAAAAAGCTAACAGACATGCTGGTGGTGCCCCTATCAGTATAATCACCTTCTCCTGTTCTCTGCGGAGAAGTCCTCATCAACTGGGACTAACAAGTAGTGCAGAGAAATTGCTGGCAAATCTGTAGAACAAAAAAAAAACACGTGGTGCTGAGGTCTCAATCTCCACACTGTAAGAACTTTGGAGAGCTTTCTTTTGAAACAGCTTGTTTGATCCACCAGTCTTCTAGTTCGCGTGTTTCAATATATAACACAAACCAAGGCACATTAAGCAGGCAGAAGCTAGAGATTTACTTCAAAAGCTGAGCTTTGACTTGAACATGCCTCCACAACACAGAGAGGGGGTTTCAGATCTCCCTACAGTGGGGATCAGATTCAATATTTGTCACCTCTCTAAAGCACACAGAGGGAAAGAGGATATACTCAATAACTGACATTGCAAGTCCTCCAAAATACAGGGGAAAAATAATGTAATTGACCAGAGAATGGGAGTGTGATCCTGAGCACTAAGTAAGGAGGAAAAAGATGAAAAATGAGTTCTGATGTCCAGTTCCCACTCTTATGTTCTTTGTGAATTTTGGATATATAAGGTTGGAGATAAAATGCATAGACAACCCTAAAAATAGAAGTCAGCATGTCCTAAGTTTGGCAGGTAAGCAGGTAAAAGCAGGATCGTATCATGTTTTTCATTCCCACCTTATAAGGTAATGTTCAATATGGGGGGGGGGCGCACATGAGAGTCCTTTCAGAAAGGACTCTCCAAGCCATGGAAGGAATGCCCTGGAATGCCCTTCCATGCACCTCACACCTCTCCTCAGAGCACGGAGCAAGTGTGGAGTCTGCAGCTTCAAGCTTTCTACCAGTTTATGACATCTTCTGTTGTCTCAGCACAGCAGGTCTACTCTAAGGCCATTGGACCTAAACTTTAATGTAGCACCCTCAATTTTATTTTCTGAGCCATCATTTCAAAAATAAGGTGTTGCAAAACCCAGTGTCACAACACCCACTTTTTTCTCGGACTTAGCCCTATGAGTAACTAGGCTTTCAGAAGAAGGAACAACATATAAACCTTAGAGCTGAAATGTGGTGTGCAGATGAGATTGTTACCCTGCCACTCAAAAATTCACTGAGAAATATGTGCCTGGATCCCTGTGGGCCCTTTCAGACCTCTGGCTTATAAAAATAAGTACCTATCAAATATTATATCTCTAGAGACATCTTTGTAAGAGCTGAAGAAACTGGCAATCAATCACACTGCAATAAAAATACTCTTATGGGCCTTATTCCCCAAGGATTAAATAAAATTTTTAACCCACTTTCACCCTAGTAGAAAAAGGCATTAAGAAATATACCAACCCAAAAACTTAGATTCACTTGATTCACATTTTAAAGCTGAAATAACTCCATTGTGTAAAACAAATAACAGTCTACTGCTTAAGTTAGTGCTTAAAACTGCAGAGAGTTGCTTTCCCATTTTGATTGATGGTGCTTCTGATATTCTTAACAAGCAACAGCTGAATCCTTCAGAATTAAACTAGGACATCTTACGAGGACGTTTTTTGGGGTATCTGTGGTGGGAAGTTGTTGAGACAGAATGGCATATTACATAGAGCATATTCAAGACTTCAGACAGAGGGAATGAAATGAAGG
This sequence comes from Gallinago jamesoni, assembly GCA_025769975.1. Classification (NCBI taxonomy): domain Eukaryota; kingdom Metazoa; phylum Chordata; class Aves; order Charadriiformes; family Scolopacidae; genus Gallinago; species Gallinago jamesoni. Next base: position 131,801,724 of record JAOQGH010000001.1, read on the forward strand.
CAAGCGGTTACAACTTTCATAACATATACAGTACCAGAGGGATGCAAATTCCAGCAGAGAAACCAGTGACAGCTGCTAGAGAAACTGCTCAGTGCTGTAAACCTTTGACTGCTAAATGACACGTAATATCAAGTGTCTTAATGGAAAATTAGCATGTTGTGAATGCTGTGACACAGACAGTTGAGACTGCCTTGTAGAAAAGCCAGTGATTACTGGACTCCCAGAAGAACGCTGGCATTTTTAGGGAGAAAAAACCCTTCTTCGTATTTGAGTTTTATTTTATTGTTGTTGCTCTGACTAAGATTTAATGCAAAAGCTCAACAGGTACATTTTGAAAAAAGTAAACAGCATCAAAACAAGATGAAGTTTCGGGCAGGAAGATAGGTGTAACAGTGATGTCCCCTCCATGCCACTCAACTGTTAAATATAAGGACTATAGAGATGTTGGGGTTACCTGTGGGTAGCAAGATCAAGAAACACTGTATTTCCCTGGGCTATTGTCATAGGAAATTCTCTCATTTCATGTAATTGTTAGAGATTCCCTCTCTATTTTTTTTTTTTTTTTTGGCCTGCATTGAATGCTTGAGCTTCAGCAGAGAAAAACGTATTAGCCTATGTCTCACCAACCATATTAAAATCACAAATCATGTTTTGGGACCAGCTGTACAGGCAGATTGAACATAGTGGGGAATCATGTATTTCAGAAATCTACATGAAGAGGTTTTGGAATTTGGGTACTTATATCTTATATTGTCATGTTTATGACTACCACAACAATATTTTTCCCAAGGGATAGAGAAGCTGAAATTTTTGTTTTGTTGGATATTCTTTTTTTTTTTTTCATATTTTAGCAATGTGTTACACTTCGCCATTTGTAAAACATTATGTAGGATGCTGTGGCTTAAAAAAGACCTGTTTCCATTCACAGTCTCACTGAGGGGTTTGTATCATCTGAAAGTCCACATCCATCTGGCTGAAGCTGTGTATGTTCCCCTGGGGGGTTCCAAGCCCCAGTTACCTAGCAAGAGTGAGGGATCTACAAGCAAGAGAAAGGTTACATTTGTTTCTGATTATATCCAGTGACTTCAGTCAGATTGTCTGGGACATTAACAGAATTGCAGATTTTGGCCCCAGGAAGCAAGTTAATGTCTGACATTATTTACTTACTGATAGTCTAACAGCCATTAGCTCAAATTACTCTCCCTCTCACTTTGATTTCTTCAGAATCAAGGATGAGCATAAATGGCAGCATATATCCAGTTAATCTACTTCTGGTGTTTGGATAAAATATTTATGATGTCTTAACTTATTCAGTCTCCAGTGGATCCACAGCCCACAGCCAAACAGCCAAAAATTCCCCCACCAGCACACACAGAAATGAGGGGGGCAATAATGCAGAAGAGCAGAAGCTTGCAATAGCAAGGACCAGCAAGAGGAAAAGACTTCACCCAAAGCCTGAGGTGCCCTTGCAGAACTGCTTCACCACTCTGTAGACTGGGAAAGACCCATCACATTAGGAGAGATGCTGGAGCTGAGTAAGACAGCCTGATCTGCTCCCTGTATAACAACCAGTACAACTAAAAAGAGGCAACAGGTGATAGTAGTAAGTGACTCTCTTCTGAAAGGTACCGAGGCACCCATTTGCCAACCTGACACACTGTCTAGAGAGGTGTGCTGCTTACCTGGGGCTTGTGTCAGGGATGTCGCCAAGTGGCTGCCAAGCCACTGACTATTATCCACTGCTGTTGTTTCATGTGGGCATCAATGATACAGCCAGAAGTAGTCTGAGAAGCATCAAGGATTACATGGCCCTGGGAGCAGTGGTCAGGGACTCTGGAGTGCAGGTAGTTTTTTCATCAGTCTCCCTCGTCAAAGGGACTTGAAAGGGCTGGTCATATCTGACAAGTCAACAAATGGTTACAGAACTGGTGCCAGAACCAGGGGTTCAGCTACTTAGACCATGAGACTTGTTTTGAGAAACCAGGTCTAGTGGGGGATGATGGGGTCCATCTGTTAGAGAAGGGGAAGAGTATTTTCAGTCACAGGCTTGCTAAGCTGGTTAATAGAGCTTTAAACTAAAGTTGCTGGTGGAAGGGAACCTCATTCCAGTTTGATGCCAGTGCCAGCAACAGATGCCCAGAGCCTGGAGAAGGATCACAGGCCATTCCAGCCCGTAAGTAAGTCAGCTTCATCAGGGGCCCAACTTCAATGTCTCTATGCAAACACACATAGCATGGGGAATAAACAAGAGGAGTTAGAGATGTGTGCATGTCTGCAGGACTATGATCTCATTGGCATCACGGAGATGTGGTGGGATGGCCTCTATGACTAAAGTGTTAGAATGGAAGTACACAGGCTGTTTAGGAGGGACAGGCAGGGGACACAAGGAGGAGTCACACTCTCTATTTTAATGACCAACTGCAGTACATGGAGTTGTCTGCCTGGTCTGCCTGGGGATGTATGAGGAGACAACTGAGAGCTTATGAGTCAGGATTAAAGGGAAGGCAAGGACAGGTATCTTTACAGTGGGGGTCTGCTACAGGACACCTGACCAGAAGACTGAGCAGATGAGGCCCTCTATAAACAGATAGGAGCAGCCTCACATTCACAAGCCCTGGTCGTCATGGGGGAATACAATTACCCTGTTGGAAGGACAACACAGAGGGTATAAGCAGTCCAGGAGGTTCCTGGAAAACATTGATGATAACTTTTTTCGCAAACTGATACAAGAGCCAACAAGGAAAGGTGTCATGCTGTACCATGTTCTGACCAACAAGGAGGAGCTTGTGGGGAATGTAAAGCTCAAGGGCAGCCTTGGCTTCAAACATGAAATGGAAAGGTTCAAGATCCTTAGGACAACAAGGAGGGAGCACAACAAGCTCATTACCCTGGACTTCAGGACAGCAGATTTTGGCCTCTTCAGGGATCTGCTTGGTAAAGTAACATGGGATTAAATCCCTGGAAGGAAGAGGCACCCAAGAAGGCTGGTTAATATTCAAAGACCAGCTCCCCTGAGCTCAGGAGCGATGTATCCCAACTAGGAGGATGTCCGCAAAAATGCCAGGAGACCTGCATGGATAAACTAATTGTTCCTGTACAAAGTCAAACACAAGTGGAAGCAAGTACAGGTAACCAAGGAGGAATACTATCTGAGCAGCCAGGGATCAGGTTGGTAAAACTAAAGCCCTGGTATAATTAAATTTAGTCAGGCACATCAAGAGCAACAAGAAAAGCTCCTATAGGTTTGTCAGTGATAAAGGGGAGACTAGAAAAAATGTGGGCAGTCTCTGGAAGGAAACAGGACTGCTGGTCACCTGGGATATGGGGAAGACTGAGGTACTCAATGCCTTTTTTACCTCAGTCTTCACTGGTAAGGTCTCTAACCACACCTCCCAAGTTGCAGAATGCAAAAGCAAGGACTGGGAGAATGAGATACAGCCCACTGTAGGAGAAGATCAGGTCTGAGATCATCTAAGGAATCTGGAGGAGTACAAATCCATGGGTCCTGATGACATTCATCTATAGTTCTGAGGAAACTAAGATGAAGTCACCAAGCCACTATCCACCATATTTCAAGAAGTCATGGTAGTCTGGTAATGTTCCCGCTGACTGGAAAAGGGGAAACATAACCGCCCATTTTTAAAAAGGAAGAAAAAAGGAATTCACAGGGAATGACAGGCTGGTCAGTCTCAGTCTCTTGCTTAGTCTCTTGCCAGTCTGTGCCTGTCAAGATCACAGAGGAGATTTTCCTAGAAACTCTGCTAAGCAATGTGGAAAATAAGGAAGTGACAGGTGACAACCGACATGGCTTCACTAAGGGCAAATCATGCCTGAAAAATTTGGTGGCCTTCTACAATAGCATTACAGCATTGGTGGACAAGGGAAGAGCAACTGATGTCATCTACCCAGATTTGTGCAAAGCATTTGACACTGTCTCCCACGACATCCTTGTCTCTAAATTGGAGAGCCGTGGATCTGATGGATGGACCACTCGATGGATAAGGAATTGGCTGGATGGCTGCCCTCGCCCTCAAAGTGTTACAATCAACAGCCTAACATTCAAGTTGCCAGAAGTGATGAGCAGCATTCCTCAGGGGTCACTACTGGGAGCAGTGCTGTTTAACATCTTTGTTAGTGACATGGACAGTGGGTTTGAGTGCACTCTCAACAAATTTGCAGGCGACACTAAGCTGTGTGGTGTGGGCAACACACTGCAAAGAAAGGATGCCATTCAGAGGGACCTGGATAGGCTTGAGAGGTGAGCTGTGTGAACCTCATGAAGTTCAACCACACCTAGTGCAAGGTTCTGCACCTGAGTCAGGGCATTCCCAAGCACAAATACAGATTGGGTGAAGAATGGTTTGAGAGCAGCCCTGAGGAGAAGGACTTGGGGATGTTGGTTGATGAGAAGCTGGACATGAGCCAGCAGTGTGCACCTGCAGCCCAGAACACCAATTGTATCCTAAGCAACATCAAAAGAATCCTCTACTCCATTCTCGTGAGGCGTCACCTGGAGTACTGCATACACTTCTGAGGCCCTCAGAACAAGAAAGACAAGGACCTGTTGGGGAGGGTCCAGAGGAGGGGCACTAAAACAATCAGAGGGCAGGAACACTTCTCCTATGAAGACCGGCTGGGACAGTTGGGGTTGTTCGACCTGGAGAATGTTCTGGGGAGACCTTATAACAGCCTTCCAGTGTCTAAAGGGGGCCTGCAGGAAAGATGGGGAGGGACTCTTTATCAGGGAGTATAGTGGCAGGACAAGGGGTAACAGTTTTAAACTGAAAGAAGGGATATTTTGATCAGATATCAAGAAGAAATTCTTTACTGTGAGGGTGGTGACACACTGGAACAGGTTGCCCAGAGAAGTTGTAAATGCCCATTCCCTGGAAATGTTCAAAGACAGGTTGGAAGGGACTTTGGGCAACTTGATGTAGTGTAATGTCTCCCTGTACATGGCAGAGGTGTGGGAACTAGCTGATCTTTAAGGTCCCTTACAGGCCAAACCATTCTGTGATTCTGTCATTCTATGACTGTTCCACTACTAAGCGGTCATGTTTTAGAAGAAAGAACACAAGTCTAATGAAAGTGAAAAATCTCCTGATACATTGTTATATTATAAATATATACACATCATGTATACATTTTATTTATCTCTCTGTATACATATATATGGTTGATTAATGGACAACAAAACATTCTAGATAATATAGTAGTATAATCATTTTTGGCTATAAATCCTTCTATGTTACATCCTGCCATATATCTCCATTCAAAAGATAGAATATTTATGAAGGAGCTATGCTATTTCAAAAGGTAGTGTCAATTTAATTAAATGAAGCTTAGCTTTACATTCCACCTATAAGAATTTCAATGTGTCATAAAGCTAATTTCCCCCCATTTTCCTGTCATTTTGCTCAGAACAGAAGAATTTCTCACCTGAAAAAAGGCATAATCTTAAAGGCCTTTTTGGCTGGCCTGAGACAACACAGGTCAAGGGTGTTTTTGCAAGTGGAATCAAAGCAGCTGCTAGAAAATTCCAGAGTCTGGGAGAAGCAGAAGAAGAAAATCATCTTTCCCCTCCACTCACCATACAAGTCAAACCCATGTCCTTTTCTGTCCTCAAGTCTTCTTTGGGGACTGATAAAAGAATAACGAATATCCACCTTCTAATTCCTGTGATGATTTCCTGGTGTATGGGCTATACTCTGCCTGGTAGACCTGATGTAATGTGGGAACCACTGGAAATGCTAGTGTGAGCTTCAGAAAGCTCCTGTAAACATCCATGTTTGTTTCTGCATGACTACACAGGTAATGTCAGTTTCAGCACTCACAAATTTCTTAGAGAAACAGAAAAGTAATTAAAAAAAGTGATAAAGAAGTCAGAATTACATAGTGCCTTTATATAATGTGTTTCATTTGTATATCTGTGCCTATAGCTACTAATTGCCACATTCCATTCAGGATAACTAAAGTACAGAAATACTAATTGATGTTCCCAACATTACTTTGTACAGCAAAAGTAACTGGAAAGGAAGCCCAGTCACATGATTGAAGCTGTCTGGTATATACCCTGAGCTGAAAGTATTATGGTATTTTAAAAAACACAGTACAAAAGGCTTAATAGAAGAAAGTTCCACTTTAAATAATGAAAAAAAAAAGGTTAATTTTAATTATTTAACCAGTTTTTATTAACTTACAAAAGTATTTTTTAAAATACTTGTAGCAGAGAGAGAGTGAGAGACAAAAGACTACCTTACGTGTACTCATGAAGTGGAGTTTACAGTGACAGAGGCAATTGTCACTTGATGGTGCTGTGGCTCCATTGCTGTCTTTTTCCAACTTTTCCATATTACCACATCTGAGATGCAGTGTCTAAATCTTCTCCAGCAAACACAGATCTCAAAAGTTCAAATAAAGACCATGATATCAAAAGTGCCTTTAACATGGAGCCAACTAACAGGAAGGCACCCAGGCCTGAGGGGAAGATATACTTGTCTGTCAGTGAACAGTGGATGCTTGATGGACTGCTTAAACAATGGATGCAATTAGATTCCAAGTACTAGATGTAAAGAAGAAATACAAGAACATGATAAAATGAGTCATCTGAAACGAGGAACTGCAAGTTTAGTGTGTCACCAAAATTTTCATTCTAATTTTACATTACTTTTTCTTGTGTTTTAATATTGACTTTGACCATAAGTTGTAAACTTATAAAGCTGGACAGTTGAGTTGTAAAAGCAAATGGAAAAGCCCATTCTTTAGGAAACAAATTGCTATCAAAAATTTACATGTACAGAGAGAACATTAGATGTTTGACTTGAGAACTATCATAGCTAGAATAATTCAAACAATTACATTTTTAGAGGCATTTTGGAACAAATATTGACATTTTCTGGGAAAATAGCTATTTTTAAGTATGTTTAGATATTAATGCACAGGTTTCCATGAGTTTCTCCCCCCAAACCCCATAATATTTACCAAAATCAATTTTATGATTTATTGGTTATTTTTATTTGGAGATGGAAAAGTGGAGGCAGCTGGGCAAAATAAATATAGAATGCCCAATTAGTAATGTTGCCCATCACTTCCATTTTTAAGACCCTGATTTTGTTTGTTTATAAATTTGCCAAACTTCAGCCATCTGGACTGAAATTTCCCAGTCTGTAGGCTGATTAAAAGAAAAGGAAGGAATGAAGCTATCCAGGCATTTTAGGGATTAGAACACAGGAAAATAGTGGGTTCCACTATTGTAAAAAAAGGGATGACGTTTCTGTTGAAAATGCTGGTCTTTTTTCTGTTTTCATGAAATAAAATGTAGTAGAGAGAGGGCCCATATTAAAAATGTGACTTTTTTTTATCTAATTACAAAAATCTACGCAATTATGTCAAATTTAAAGACTTTTGTTTTTTGATTGCTGTTCACACATGCACTCTGAAGACTTGTTTGCTTTAAAATCTGAAATCTTCAAAGATTCCAGTCCCATTGATCATGCTTCAATCTGAGGGAAGAGAGTTCTAGAATCTATAGCTTGGTTCCTGTTGTCCACACAAAGTGCCTGTACTGATCATGCAGACCCCATTTTCAGACTTTTTTTTTTTTTTCTCAGACAAATAGAATGGAAAAAAATTGAGAAGAAACTGAAACAAAAAAAGTAATAAACTGAGTCTTCGACTGGATAAACCTAAAACTGAGGAAAAAAGAGGTCAGAGGGAAGATCTCAGAAAAAATGAGCAGAAGTTTTTAAGAAATGCAGAAATGAGCCTATGAATACCAGAATTTAGTGCTCATTAGAACCTGAAATTGTACCTAGTGTTTCTCCGTCCCACCATGTCTCTGCTCTCAGTACACTTCTGTGAAAGTCATAGGCCAAGTATTTTCTCTATAATCCTAGTCTGCACCGGTGAGCACAATGTAAACCTGTTATTCTAGTAATTCAAGTGTTAAAGGTGTGTTTAGGGAACCCTATCCTTATTGTCAACACCTTTATTATAACATTAAGAAAGCCTTGTTGTCGAGTGTGTGCTTTTTCATCTGATTTAATCAAGGAAGTTTTACTATGTAAACCCTCCGATTTTTGATGTTGCAGACACTTCTTTAAAAGAGCTCAAAGTTACCTGCATAATTAATTGCATATTGTAATGTTCATGCACAGGATGAGGTTTACGTTAACATGCATAATCCTGATCTTCCATGGGGCTTTTTGAGCGCTTATCTTTGCAACTCAAGGAATATACCTTTAATGAGCAGTTTAAGTAAAACTTGTGCTCTATGCATAGCAAGAGTGGTGAATTCTTTTGAGAAGAATTTTGAAGATTAAGTGTATCAGAGACATGTGCAGTTTTCTATATGTTTCCCGTGGAACACAGAGATAGTAATTCTCTTATTTTTAAAATACACTCATTTTTTCACAAACACACAGAGAAAGGATTCTGTTTTGATGAAATATTGTATGGTGGATTTGAACAACATTTTACACCTCAGGTCGTTTTCTGTAGGCTTTACAGGACTACAGTCTAGAACCAGATCTTGTTCAATTTTTATTTATTTACGCCTTTAGCATGCTTTTCATCTCTTGCACGGGAGCTTAAGCATTAAACATTGTGCATTTGTAAGATTTTAGTGAAAAATCAAAATAATGTATGAAGAATGAACTTTAAAGAACAGACAGATATGTTCAGAATATTTGCTGTGAGAAATGCAGAACTGATAGCAGATGCTTGTGAGAGTAATCAAACATCAGACTCATGAGGGCAAGCCTCATACCACCATAGTTACTATGGATATAATGAATAAAAAATATAAGATACTCTTGCTGTATAATGACCAATATAAGCAAAAAAAAAAAAAAAGGAGAAAAATGCTTACAGTATGAATGTGCAAGCAGTAGCATGCAAAATTAAGCAAATAAAAAAACTGCTGGAAGTTAGCAGTTCAGAAGGGAAGAGATATTAACCTCAGGGTGATTTCCATCTGTTACTCCTAGCTAATTTGAACCAGCTGAAGTCAGGCAATGTAATGTGAGTATATGTATAACAGATAAAATTAGAACTTTCACTCCTTTACACCTGTACAATGTATTATTAAAGTAGGTTTTATTTTACCCAGGAGGAATAAGAATCTTTTTGCTTTGGTTCTCTCTTTTATCTACCAACACCTATGTATTTCAAATATGTCTAGTCATTAAGAACTTGATGTTCTAATGAACTTAAATGACTGTTGCAATGAATAATAATTTAGAATCAGTGTATAACAATCAGCCATCTTTGTATTCTGATTTTGGGTGTAACTTCTAAATGTTGTCATAAAACAGATTAGTGTAATGACATATCTTAAACTAAAAAAAAAGGTAAATAATCTTTCTGAATTATTAGCATATAAGACTTTTTCTTTAATATATTTCTGACTTTATTTTGTTCTTCGGTAAGCAGGAAAAGAGATGAGTGCCTTTCAGAAAATGCATTGTAACAATCCTGTACAATTGTGCCAATATGTAAAAGTCATGGTGTATCTGTGCTAAGATCAAGAAACTGCACCCAGATTTCCAGGCTTAGGTCCTACATTCCCATACTGATGGTACCCTGCATTTAGGAGTGGGAGTACCATTTATTTTATAAACAAAACAAGATTATTTTTTTTACATTGCCAAAGATAAAAATAGCATCTTCAGTCCTGTATCTATGGCTTTGGAAGCTCAGCAAAGAAAGTATTTTAAATTTATTTAAAAATAATAATTCCAAAATATTTGTGTGTCAGTATCATTTATTTATACATATTTGTGTATATTTATACAGCCTGTGTTACAAAACCCACAAGAATTACTTAATGAATCTAAATTATAAACATTTTTCTTTCTATTGGGAAGGGAGGCCAATGGAAACATACTGTCAGATATACTAACCAAACCATTTGTCTTTTGGATGTATTTTCTTCAGAGACCTCTGTTATTCTGAGGGCAGAAGAGAGAAATGATACCTGGACATTCTCAACATGAGGTGTTGAGGACCCTCTAATATAGAATTTGTTCTACGCTTTATAGCACCAAGTTCACAATATTCATCTGAAGGCAAAAGTGCATACATTCACACTGAACACAACATAAACACTTAAGCAGTCAGATGTTTATTGTTCTTTGCCCCACAAAAGACAGACATAAGTGGCTGTTTCTCCTAAAGCTGTTTTTATAGCCAGCTTGACAAAAGTTACAGCAAACTGTAACTGCAGTACCCTCAGTAGCCTTCATATTCAAGTGCTGGATCTGAGAGGACTAAAGTTATCACATAGGAAACTCTCAGAGTAAGCTTTATCATCTTCTGCATCTACACAGATCTGACATATATTTGTTGATGACTTATGCTTAACTACCACAACCAGACATAGCATAAGTTTTATTGGACTTCAAGGCTATGCTTTTCCCTCTGCAACCCATAATAAAACCTATCCTTCTTTATTCAGCAGCTCCCTTCAGTCTGAAAGGCTTTCGGGGGAGAGGAGTTTGGCTCCCCTCCGGGTTTCACACCACAGCAAGGAGCTGAACGGCCTTTGACAGCCTGAGTCGTCAATGACTTGGGTGCCTCACTTGCCCTCACCCTGGTATGGGGGTTCCTCTGCACATCACTGCTCCTTCAGCCCCCCCTGGGTCTATGTATGCAGTGATTAGTCTTTCGCCACATAATCTATGAGCAGCTACAAGATGCCTTGAAGAGCATGTCTTGTATAAAGACCCAGAATCGTCTTCTAAGTGTGAAAAGGTTGTCCCTCCTGATATTTGCCTAAACAGTTAAATGTTTTTCTACTTTTGGTTTAGTATCCTGAAAACAGTTTATATATAAAGGGCTGTCTCTCAATCCAGAAGACTAGAAGTCCCTTCAATCAAATGATTAGCCTGCAAGCTTGAATTGTTACACCAATAAATAAAAGAAATGAGGGATTAGAATTATAAAACAACCAGTCAATTATTTCCTAAAAAGAATATTAATATTGCCCTCTTCCAACAGCATTAGATTTATTGTTATTTTTTTATTTATTTTGGGGTAGCAGAGGTAACATCATTGCACTATGCATAAAGGAAGCAATTAGACTAACTACACAGGAGCCATGTCTGGTGAGCATAAGAGATCTTCATTAAAGCCTGCTGAACACCATCAGGCAGGTAAGGGAGGGACTGGAATAGAAGAACAACTTCTTTCTCTTTTCTTGACAAAACAGTTTGACATTCAGTCTTGCAGAACTGCCTACACAGCCTAGAAAACTGTAAATGGATTGTAGGATTCAGACATAATGTGACAAAAGGGACTTAGTCTAGTCCTGGCTTGTATGTTTTTTACCATGCAAAAATTCTTTCCTTGTGGGAGTTTCAGAAAATTTATCATTTATATCACATAGTTCAACCAGAAGATTTTATCATTCTTCTGCATTCACAAATTAAGTACAAATCCTAGAATTTTATGCAGCTTCATAAGAATTAACATGATACATTTTCTTTTTAAAAAACCCAAACTTGCAGAGAAGTAACTGAAGGGAAAAGTAAAAATTTAAGAGAGTAAGACAGTCATTAATCAAAATGGGTATCATGTTCTTATCAGCAAATAGAGGCAGGACAGTCATATCTGTAGCCTTATACTCGTCCTGCCATGTTGTTTGGCCAGTTTATAATGTGGGCAAGCCCCCATGTTACTGTTGCTACCTACCAGTTTTCAGATGTTCATAGTTTGCCTTTTATGTGGTACTTCAGTGAATATATACCAAATAACACTGTCGTTGTTTTAATGATCTTTCTATTAAAATTATTTCCATTACAAAGTGGGTATTATCAATATGTCAACTCTAATGACACATAACACAGTATAAAATTATTATGATGTAAGGGGTATTACAGGTTTTATATTCAACACAGATTATTAATTAACACTTTCTCAATATGCTCAGTGGGGTGCAATGGAGGATCAAGAAATAGCAATAGCTCTAGTGGCCTATATTCACATCTTATGATGGATTCATTCCAAAGGCCAGTCCTTCTTCTTGTTATGAATAGTCGTTTGGGCTGGAGCATTGAAAATGGCCAGATATAATTTGAAACTTTGCTTTCTCATTTCAAAACTGACTGTAGAAACAGAGGTACTTTTTCCATACCAAGTAGTGGACCAGAAAAGGTGGGAGAAAACTTTGATCTTGACCAATTAACTCAGGATTTTCAAGTAACAGGTGATTTTCTGGTAGTATTTCTTAAGGAAAATAGAGAAAGTATATTGGTGTTATTATATATGTTAAAAAAATTACCTGTTTTTTGTCAGATTTGTTGGTGGGAGGCAGTGGTGGCAGTACGTTTTCTTTGACCCAGCTCCTAACCACAAAGTCACAATCTAAATAAGAATAATCGAATCTTACCTATACTTATTATAAAAAAAAAATAAAAAGAAACAAAACCCAACCAAAACCATCAAACTCCAACTACAATGACAAAGTACATTAATATAGCAACAGATTAATGTTCTCGGGCTTTCATTCTTCTCTCCCTTCATAAAGTATTATGACAGACAGACAATAAAGTTTACTTTATTTTCAATAGAGTGTGTATTTCTTTCAGTTAGACTGTTTTCCATTTGTACAACAAAAGGGCATTGTATTAAATGTTTCCTTTAAAGTATTTTATTTTAAAATATAGCTTCTGGATTGTATTTAATAATAAACCAGGGGTAAGAAAAAAACATTAAACAGCTACATAAAAGAGAAATTGGAAACTGCTGTGAAATTGTATCTAATACACTAACTCTCCATGCATACTAGTCACAGAACTGAGTATTAGATTGGCAGATTTGCTCTTTTGTCTCCTTAAAGGGCTGTGAGCGCAGCAAGAAGTAGTCTCAGTGTTTGCTCTGAGGCATAAATCACTGTGAAAACAACATCTTAGTCTGATAAACTGGTTTAACCCACAGAATTTCCTTAGGTGTTGTGTGTAGTTTCTGTTTAATTGTATTCTACATTCTCTTTAGATAAAAGAATTTCAGGTAATGAGATAAGAGATACCCAGATCTGCTATTAATCTAGTGCATTGGTGACCTGTGGTAGCTAAGTTACTCCTGGAGAAAGGAGTGAGGAAAGCCAGAGATATACAGGACCCCACAAAACCCCACAATAACAGAGTGGCTTTGTAATCTATATTGTTTAATCTATTGTCTATGGCATGCCTATGTAATGTGTAAATATATGTGTATATTAGTTATATATACTAATATATTTATATATATATAATATATTTAGATTCAGTGCTATGTATCTAATGTTTTACAGCAGACATTACTTTGAAAGTGTTGTCCATGGACTTGTACCTGGCATGCATGGTATATTCTATGTCTTCTACAGTATAGATTGCATGGTTGTTACTCTGTCAACAGAAACTTTTGCTTTTATGTAACATTAAAATAACATTCCTGATAGTTCTGGACAGAATATCAACACTCAAATTACATATTTTTGCACATTTGAGGTCTTTTAAAGTTTTAAAATTTTGAAAGGTGCCAGGGACAGTCATAAACCAGAATGCAAAATGGAAGTTACAGAAATACCACAATAGACGGACAATGGACCTACTCCATACAGCTGTTTCTGTGTTCCTTTTTTCTAACCTTAAATATGATGGGGTTCAAATACTGAGTTTAACTACCCCCCCCTTCCTCATGATAACAATCACATTTCTAGCTGATCATTTTCTGAATCCACATACATGCCTGCCCCCATTTTCCTTTCTGTTCTGAGTCACACATTACTGTTTGTATTTGAGACAAAGCAGACAAGAATACAACATCATTGCTTTATAACTTAAGTGGTTACAGGTTCCAAATATTTAAGAATGAAAGTAATCCAATAAATTGCTTATCTTTATTCAGTTATGGGAGATAACTTTCAGTAATCCTAATAGTTGCTTAATGGAATGAATCTCCTTGTGCTGAAGAACAAGCTATTCCTGACAAAATAATTAAATGATTGAAACTTACTCCTTTTAAAAAAAAAAAAAAATTTAATATCTAAAAAAATATTTTTTCTCATTGTTTCTTAATTCTTGTTTTAACTTTACTAGAGAGATAGTTATCTTCTGTCACCCAATTATTTTTGTCATTCTGGAGGACATATTATCTCATATTTCCATATGTGGTTGTCCCTTGACTTGTCTGTGATGTGACACAGTCTTCTCATGAGTGTCCTTACAATTGCTACACTTGCTGATAAAAAAATGCTGTACTGGAGTAGATCTACTATCAATCCAATTCAGCATCTTTTCTACAGAAAAACCATTTATATTGACCAAAACAAAAGCGAATCATAGATGATGAAATCTTTTCCCCCTTAGGTGATATTGAGGTTACCAAGTTCCAAGAAAATCTCTTTTCAGTTCCTAGTAAATATGAGAGTAGAATTTCAGACATAAGATTTTGTCTTTTTTTAATATTTTTTTCTGTTGGGACTAATTTGTAAAGTGAGCCCACATTCAATTTTCATTATAAAGATTTTTTTTTTACATGCATTTATAATAATTCAAATAATAAATTTAATTTATAATTAAGCTGCAACTGCACATTCTTTTTTTGGCTCCAATTACTCCATGGAAGTAGTTTATCACCTTCAAGCCATCACTTGGTTGATTGTCCCTGACAGTGAATGGCCAAGGATGACCACTGCCTCATATTTGCCAGCTGACTTCTCCGAAGTCTACTTCAGGGAAAATAAACCAGGTTAGTTTAACTCCTTTTGGATAGAGCCACTGCCACATTATTCATTTTGATTGAAAGTTTATGGAGCAAATCAACTGGCAGACTCAAGAGGATATAACATCCAGAAGGTAGGACATAGCAACATGATGGAGACGGGGACTGATACCTCTCCAGTGGCTCACCAGACCCTGAGAAGGTCACGTATCTGTGTGGTTAGTAGTACTGAGATTTTTTGTTATGTTCCTTGACAGGCTATTTTCATTTGGAATCTATGATGACAGCAGACCTTTGGGCTCTCCCTCCCTCTAGTTACTGGAATCACTGATTTCCGTGCTTACATTACGGAATCTGAAATGGCAAATCACAGAAGTACTCCATAGGCACCACTCCTCACAACAGGGAAGGAAAGTTCCCATTTTCCAGATGATGAAGGAACACTGCCTTTACCATTTTTTTCAGCAACTTTTTTCTGCCTGATGAATCGGTGCAAATGCATTAATAGTCTGCAGCAGGACCAGAATATTTTTCAGCTGGGTAACCATGCCCATTTCATCACAGTTCTCTCTTTTAGTTGCTCAGCTGGTAGCAGAGCATTAACAGCAATTTACATTTCATCTCATCACTGATCGATCCCATTCACCCAGTTAACACCTCTGTCACAGAACAATGGAGGTATTCTCTAAAATATTGTTCTTGGCTCAATAGGATCGATTAAATATAAATGCCTGTTACTGTTCTGTGTTTCAATGTGTCTGGCTAGCTGCTAGCTTTCAAGTTGCCTGAGATTTTGTAGTGCACCATCATCGTTTTTTTCCCTTTTACCTGAAGGAGAAAAACTTGGAAAACAAAAGAAGAAACAAATTTTATTTTATATTAGTAACAATTGCTGTTAGATGGCATATTATAATAATAGCACTATTTTGTATTCTGGGGATTCATGGAGGCATTATTTTAAACCAATAGAGGTCTGACAGAGGTTTCTTGTTCTTCTCCTTGTCAGAAATCAGCCAACCTTAACAGCAGCCACTTTGCCTCCCATTCTTCTGCAGGCTACTTGTAAGTTACATATATATTGACTTTCATTCTGGAAAAATTAATACAAAATTATTTGTCTGTTTCTAGCGGATCTTAAGAAATTTAAAAGACAATGTGTTAACTACAGTTCTTAAGACACTGTTCAGTGTCAGAAACATATTTATTTCAATGACCGTATGGCAACATCAGCCGAGAGTATGCCTTAAGAAGCCTTGGCTATTGGTCTAATCACTAATCCATGTGAGAGAGAGACAAGTCTTGATCTTCAGTTCTGAACTTAGCATTTTAAAGTCAGAAGAACCCCATACTTACTATTACTATGCCTGGCTGCCAGTATGGAAAGCAGCACATCAGGTGAAGTGTCACCCCTTCACATTTCAGTGCATGTGGGCAGCCAGGAACTGTAGAAGAAACCATGCAGAAGCCAAATTCCAGGTTTTTTAAGAAACTTTCAGCTGAATAGAAATGGGAGTGCCTCTCTCCTAGAGAGAGACACTATCTGAGTAGCAGGTCACATCTTTTTTTTTGGATCTTGACTTAGCATGTAGGTAAAGTTTGACTAAGTCTTAGGCCTTTATTTCTCTGGCAACCTCATAACAAAAGTTCACAAAATCTTTGTTCAACTGCCTCCTAGCCTTGTAATAGTATAAAATCTTCAGGCACATATACCTTTGTAAAAAAACATCCAGGGAAATTTTCAGTGTTTGAATGGTATGTTCTGAATGTTGCTGCACTCAAGACAGTTGATGGGATCCAGAGGCTAGAGGATCCATACGTTGACATATCTACTTATAGCTGAGTATTTTGCATTGAACGAATGCTCTCATTCTTTTACTTTTAATCATTCATAGACTCTCTCTTCTCCACTCTCCAGCTGGGGTTGCTGGTATTGTCATAGCAGATATTAGCTAACTGTTCTGTAAAGCTCATGATCCATGAAACCTGGGCTTTGGTGGCTTTCTACAGGGAACACCTATGATGTAATAATGCAGATGAGACATTCATTGACAAACAACTTGACTAATATCTCAGATAATTTTGTCTTTTCCTAAATACCATCTCTTCCTAGAGTATTTGTGTAAAACCAAATTGTTTTGAAAGTGTTATATGTAGGGGAGACATGGCTTTTTACACATTTTAA
The DNA here is from genome assembly GCA_025769975.1 of Gallinago jamesoni. Classification (NCBI taxonomy): domain Eukaryota; kingdom Metazoa; phylum Chordata; class Aves; order Charadriiformes; family Scolopacidae; genus Gallinago; species Gallinago jamesoni. Next base: position 131,818,609 of record JAOQGH010000001.1, read on the forward strand.
TATGGCTTTCTGTTCAGAAGACCATTTTGTAGTGACAGAAAATAGCCAAAACCTCATCAGAGGTTTCTCTAAAATGCTGCATTTAAGGGAAACAATTGTTACATGAGAGTATGGAAAGTTACTCCAAAACTTGACATTTTGTGTAAGTAAAACCTTGTATTGCTTTTAATTTGGTTTGATCTTTTGTTTTGCAGTGATGTTTTGGGATTGGATTTTGTTTGTTTGGTGTGGTTTGGTTTCTTCCCTGTTGGACCAGTAAAAGTTACTCTGGTATCAGTCATTGTAAGCCATTTATTTGCTACTGAATGGACAATTACAGAACTCAAAACACGTACTTAAGCATTCCTCATTAATGAATGGAGCTAGAATCACGTAGATAAGATTTAATTGCTGAAACATAAATTGTCTTAATTGTCTGGTCAGAACTGGGCATATTTGTGGCACTTAGATCTTCCATCTTGGTAGCCCAATAAACTTATAAAATATTAATCAATTAATATTGTACATAAAACTAGAAATGTGTGCAGTTGTTATTGCTAGCTATAATATAGATAAGCGTTTTTTCTATTTAAACTGACAGTTTTATATGTAAAATATATTAGTCTAGTAATAATGACAATAAGCATACCTTTATCTAATTTATTATGTAATTGTATTATTTCACAAAACTGATTTCAGAAAGTCATGTTAAAGACACAAATTGGGTCTAAATATAAGCAATTTCATATTTTAGTATGACAATTCTTTTAAAGGTGTTGTATTTCTTCAGTACTGAAATAATACAGAAATGAGAAGTTGAGAGGAATTAGTAATGCTCTTGATCATTTAGAGCTTTTAGAATAATATACATTTTTACCTGTTAGACTTCCTGGTTTGCAAGATCCAGGGTTTTTATTTGTATTCTGCATAGTGTTTGGCACAATGGGGAATATGAGCTAATCTGAGGTCTGTTAACAATGTTGGAAAGCAGATAATTCTACTAGACAGCCATAACAAGGGAAAATTAATGAGACATCTTCACAGAGAGTAAAAGACATACAATCCAGAAAACTTAATAACCAAGAAAGCTTTTTTTCAGGAAGTTTTCTTTGCACTATTACTGCATTTTTTTGTAGCTATACACACATGAATGTATAAGCAAAATTATTGAAGGCTCTCTTGGGCTTGCATATAACACTATTTGTATGCCTCTTCCTAGACACAAAACCACAGGTCCTTACTCTTCAATGACAGGGATAAAGTTTAAAGTAGCATGAGAGTTTTAATGCATGGGTCCACAGCAGAATGAACTAAAAGTCATGGAGACTACCAAAGCTAGGGAAATTCACTTGGTTATATGGAGCATCTCTAGGTCATATAGACCATTCTTATGGTCATATGGAACAGAAAGGAGCAACTTCACATTTGCAGGCCCTGGTCCTCATGAGGGACTTCAACCACCCTGATGTCTGCTGGGGGAACAATACAGCAAAGCATAAGTTATCCAAGAGGTTCCTGCATTTGCTATAGCTTCCTCCTCAAAGAATAACCAATGAGAGGAGGTGCTCTGCTGGATATCATACTCACTAACAACAATGGGCTCACTGGGGATAAAAAAGTCAAAGGCAGCCTTGGCTGCAATGACCATGAGATAGTGGAGTTCAGGATCCTGAGGGCAGGAAGGATGGTGAAAACCAAGCTTCCACAAACCACAAACTTCTGGAGAGCAGATTTTGGCCTCTTTGAAGATCTGCTTGGAAGGGTCCCATGGGAAAAGAGCCTGGAGGGCAAGGGAGCTCAAGAAAACTGGTTAATATTCAAGGATCACAGTTTCCAAGCTCAAGAAAGCTCTATCTCAACAAATAGTATGCCAGGCAGAAACATCAGAAGGCGTGTGTGTTGATGAAGTTGCTCCTAGACATGCTCAAACATACATACAAAGGGCAGAAGCAAGGACAAGAAACTTGCGAGGAATACATAAACGTTGTTCAAACATTCAGGGATGAAGCTAGGAAAGCTAAAGTCCAAATGGAATTCAATCTGTCCAGGGATATCAAGGACAAAAAGAAGGGCTTCTATAAGTACGTGGAAGACTAGGGAATATATGGGCCTGTTGCTCAATAGGATAGAGGACCTGGTTAGAGAGGATATGGAAAAGGCTGAGGTACTGAATGTGCTCTTTGCCTCTGTCTATACTAGCAAGACCAGCCTTCAGGAACACCAGGTCCCAGATGCTTGATGGAAATGTTGGAGGAGAGAAGATTTGCTGTTGGTGGAAGAGAATCAGATCAGGGAATATGTAAGCAAACTGGATATGAATAAGTCCATGGGTTCTGGTGGGATGAACCCACAAGTGCTGAGGTAGCTGGCAGATGTCATTGTGAGGCCACTCTCCATAATCTTTGTTCCATCGTGGTGACTGGGAGAAGTGCCAGAAGACTGGAACAAAGCAAATGTAACTGTTATTTTCAAGAAGAGCAAGAAGGAGGACCCAGAGAACTAAAGGCTGGTCAGTCTCACTTTGATCTCTGGGAAGGTGATGGAGCAGCTAAACCTGGAGACTACTTCCAGGCATGTGAAGGACAAGCAAATCACCAAGAATAGTCAGCATGGCTTCACAAAGAGGAAGTCATGCTTGGCCAATTTGATAAATTTCTTTAATGAAGTGACTGGCTTGATAGACAAGGAGAGTGGATGCTGTCTACTTGGCCTACAGTTGGGCCTTTGACACTGTCTCCTATAAGATTCTCATAGATAAGCTGTTGATGTAGAGGTTGACTGAGCAGACAGTGAAGTAGATTGAAAATTAGCTGAATGGCTGAGCCTAGAGTGTGGTGATCAGTGATGCAAAAGTCTAGTCGGATTCCGGCGACTAGCAGTGTATTCCAGGAGTCAATACTGGGTCCAGTCTTTTTCAGCATCTTCATTAATGATCAAGACAACAGAGCAGAATATACCTTCAGGAAGTTTTCAGGTGATGCCAAACTGGGAGCAGAGGCTGATATGCCAGAGGGTTGTACAGCCATCCAGAGGAGAGGAACCCCAAGAGGTGGAGAAAGGAGCTGTAAGGAATCTTGTTCACCCTCAAAGGGGCTATAAGGAACCAACAAGTAGAAGTGCAAAGTCCTGCACCTGAGGATGAACAATCCCATACACCAATGTATGTGGGGCCTGGTCATTTGGAAAGCAGCTCTGCAGAAAAGTACCTTGTAGTCCTGGTGGACATCAGACTGGGCTTGAGCCAGCAAGGTGCCCTTGTTGCATAGGCAGCAAAATGACCACAAGGATGATTAAGGGACTGGAGCACCGCACGTATGAGGAGGAATCAGCAACATATATAAATACATGAAGTGAGAGTACAAAGAGGACAGAGCCAGGCTCTTTTCAGTAGTGTCCAGTGACAGGACCAGAGGCAATGAGCACAAACTGAAACACAGGAGGTTTCCTCTGAATTTCAGGAAACACTTTTTTATTGAGAGGGTTACCAAATACTGGCAGAGGTTGCCAGAGAGTCCAGAGAGAGGAAGGGCAAGTCTCCCTCCTTGGGAATATTCAAAAGCCATCTGAAGATTGTCCTGGGCAATGTGGTCTAGGTGGCCCTGCTTAAGCAACAGGAATGAACAGGATGATCTCCAGAGGTCTCTTCCAATCTAAGCCATTCTGTGTGAATCTGTGTTTTTTCTTTTTATAACATTAGTCACTGAAGTATTTGTCACAGCAAGTATGGTTGTCCTCACTAACAATTATGTATATTAGACTAAGCACAAATAAGTTTCACAGGCTGAAGATTTTAAATTGGCCTCTCTTCTTCCTACAATACTTGAAAGTTATAAAAGCTCCTACCTTCTTGCACTGAATTGAGTAACAAGGACATTTTTTTTTCAGACAGCAAAGACAAATATCCCCAAGTGAATTAAAATTCTATAACAGAATTTGATCAGCTAATTCGCTTTTAAACCCTCCCATCTGTGCAACCAATAATCACAACCAGTATAATTATCCAATTGTTGTTCAGTATGTAGCAATCTTATTACTGTAAACAAAACACTGTGTTAACATTAATTGCTTTTTAATGATGTCTTTTGTGCAATGGCTACAAAACATCTATACTAAAATTAACAACTTGGAAATTAATGCTGTGTGTACCTTCTTTCCACCCCTTCCTTCTACCTGGCTGGTAGCAAAGTACAGAGCACATCTGTGGCTTTTCAGTCCTCTTCATAATGTTTCAAAAATCTTTATCTCTCTGTGGTTTCTCCCCATATGAATGAGGAATATGACATCTCATCACTCTTTAAATATGTCTATTTTATCTCTTCTGTATCGTTGTCATTTCAGTCATATTTTCCTGACATTGACTGTTCATATATCAATGAATCTTTCACACTCATATTGTCTCTTTCATTAATCCTTTGCAGTATCCATGTCTAACCCTTGTAATGTTTTGGTTTGGTTTTTGGTTTGGTTTGGTTTGTTTTTTTTAAAAATTTTTGGACTCATACCAAAGCTAGCTGATTTGTTAGTATGGGTCCTGGATGTTCTTCCAGGGAAAAAAAATTAAAATATTCAGAGCTATCACTCTCTGTCTTGCTGAGTATTTTTTGTACATTAATCTATTATCCTTCCCATCACTTGCATTTTATTTCTTTCTCTCACTTCCCTTAAGCTCCTAAAAATTACCAATAGCAATAGCACTCTAAATGGGAAACAATATAGGTAAATAGGTCTAATCTTTAGCTAGTTGTTCCATTGCATTGTGCTAAAAATAACAGTTAATACTAGGACTCTGGTTTTACAAAGTATACTTATTCAAGTTAAGTAAGTATACTTATTTAAAGGTACTTTGCTAGTTTATAGACCATGAATGTTTTGTATTTAAATAAAATTCTGTTTTACTGATCATCTTAGAGGTGGTATTTTCTTCTTGAAAGGAAGCAAAAACACGTGACCCCCAACTCATCCTACCTGAAGACTGGAGGTGACAGAACTCTCTACAGCAATACCTGGAAGGTATTTGCTTCACATGTCAAAAATGTTTCTTTCACCTTGTCATTTATGATTTTTGTAGGGATAACAGTTATTTTTAGATATATTTGTCTAGCATCAATTTTGACTTTAAAAATAGCTTTACAGTTGCTTCAACTACTATTCTAAGAAAAGGACCTGCTTCCTATTAATTGCAGCATTTAACCCATTGCTGTTATCCTTGAACTCTCATTAAAGACGGCATAAAGCTAGCATTTTTCTAGCCTATCTTTCCACAATTTCCCAGGTTTATCCTTCTCTCTCCATTTGTCCCAATCAACTTTAAACACTTAACTGTGTCACTTATACTATACAAGCCAAACTAAGGTTCATTTCACCAGCACTGAAGAGGAGATGCCTTCAGAGGAGATCTTCACAGAGCTGTAGGACTGCCAACTGCCTACCATAGGCTGTAGGTAGGAGTCAGTTTTCTGCCTATGATGTGGTTCATCAAAAGGGTGTGAAGCCCAATTAGACAAGTTTGGTTCCAGAATATGAAAATCAAAACCAAGCATAAACATTGTTATTACTGTAGTTAACCAAAGTGGATACTTCTCTTAACCTCATTGTGTTGTATGCTGATAGTCATAATTGTGACTATTCCAGTGAATCTAAAATGGTAATTTTGGCTTTATTTTGATTTTTTCTTTAGTTATAGAATAGTTTAATAAAAATTCAAAATAATGAGTAACACATGTCATCCTTATTGATAAGATTTTTAAAATGTAAATCCTGGATTAAAAGAAATACAAATTATACATACTTATGATTCTATGATTCTATGATTTCAATTCCCTTTAGTTGCTCTATACCACTGAAAAACTACTTTTCTGGTAATTTTCAACCAATTCTACTGATTTCAATCAGTTTTACTGATTACATTGTCATACATATATACACCTTTAAGGAATCCTGTCAAAGACACTGACACTGCCTTTGAAATGTACTTCAGTATATAGTTTTAAAGTCCACCACCTGTGTATGGGAAGCAAGATCACAGGTTTAGTTAGAGCATAGTTGGAGTGTACCAACAATTCTGTCATTGCATTTAGTGTGAAAGGAGAGAGACAAAGAGACACTTTTGAGCAGTATAGATAACAATTATGGTTACCATTGATGTGTGCTAAGTACTTACCATTTGACCTATGGAGAAAAACTCAGTATTGTTTCTAACTCAGCCTTCTAAGTGAGAAAAATAATAAGTAAAGAAAGAAAGAAACTCTTCACCCCGAACTTGACTTGAAGTCCAATTTATCCAAGGGGTTTTAAATGAAAAGTGCTTTAACTTTCAGATACAACTCTGCTGGGAAAATTAAAAAAAAAAAAAAATCAGAAAAAAAAATATTTCTGAAATGACAACAACAAAAGGTCTACCAGGGTTCCAGGAGTGGTAGCTACTTTGTTTCTATTTGTGAAATGTAAAGACAGAATACATTCTGGCATTATTTTTGAACTACAGATTATACTGTACTTTCTATATTTTTAATTGTATTGAATGTATTCCCATGCTTGAACACATTCCTCTCATATTTAATCAGGCAAAATTATGCAGTGTGTTTGATCCCAGAATGATACAACACATTAAATTACAGTGGAATGATCTTAGTACCTTTTATTGGGATTGGTTATTGTTCAGTGCAAAAAGTACTTGAGTCTGTGACTGTTCTAAAGAATCAGAGAAATACTGTTGTAAATCACAGTTTTTTACTTAAGTTATATTTATTTTTTGGTTTAGTCAATTCTGATGAAAAGAATACCTTTTATTTTAGCTTTCAACTTTGGTAGGAAATTGAAGTTGTCAGCTAAACTGAGTTTTACCATACAACACTCTTATTAAAGGAATTAGCACTATTCAAAATCGATGTAGAACCTAGTCAATAGATGGCAAAGTGATAACTGATGGATATCAAAATGTAATCACTAATAGGAAATCACAGAATGAATATATAGCCTCACAAATTAATTCTTAATCCAATACTACTCAATGTCTCCATCAGAGATGTGAAGAAAATATAAATAATTCTCTATCAAGGTTTATAGACAACCAAGGTCTTGTGAAGTGATAGATAATAACAGGGGTCATTTTTAAACTGAGCTAAACCATTTTTAAGAGGGTGACAGTCAAAGAGGAATAATGGCCTCTGTCAGCTACCATTTTTCCTAGAGTCAGATGTAAAGACATAAATATGGAGGGACAAAACATTATTGAATAGGAACTGCATCCTGGGAAGAAGCAATGACCTTGGCAAAGATTTAGTGTTTGGCCATGCTGCAGAACCATCTGACCATGATTCAAGGGCTAAAATTGAAGGGAGAAACAAAAGAAAAGAAAGACATATTATAACAGTGATTAACCTTTTGAAAAACTTCCCTGAAGAAGTGCTAGAAGCACCTTCATAAAAGTTTTTGAACTAAAACTATCTTTGTAAAATCTGTACTTATCCAAAATTATTGGATTCAATGAAGGTATAGCAAGGTGAAATTTTATAGTGGATATTATATAGGAGCTTCAAATAGAAGTTCATTAAAGCTCATTTTAGCCTTAAGATTGGTGGAAGGAGAAAAAAAATAAGAAGACACCCATGTTATATTTTGGATTTAGAATGTCTGTTGAAGCTGATTTTCAAATGAAAACCACATATTTTGAAAAACATTAATAAGTCAAAATACAATACAAGTAGATGTTATTTTGGAGAATCATCATGTTTTTAATGTTATTCTTCCAGGAAAACATCATTTTCAGTATAGCATAAGTGACTGTGTTCAGAACTATAAGAAAAGCATCAGCACAAACTGTATATATAATGAAGATGCAGTAAAAATGCCAGGGCAGAGAAAATGATACAAGAATAGGGATCATACAGCTAAGAAAACAATAGTCTAATCAAGGGACATTAATGAGAGTAGACTTTGGTATCAGTGCTTGCCCTCTCCTCAGTGAGTAATATCCACTGTAGAGAGCAGTAAGTAGGAACATAGCAAGACACATAGAGAGGAACAGGGTCTCTATTCAGCCTGTGTTATAGGAATCCTTAATGCTCAAACAGATGACTTTTCAGAGTACAGTTTGTGAATACAGGTTAATAGATGGACTAGCCAAATTAGGACTTTCATTCATTAGAGGCAAATGGAACAGAGAGATAACAACCTCTTTTTCCCACTTTTCTAGTCTTGTTTCCTGGCTTTTTTCCTGTTCTTTTTGATGTTATTGGTTAGCTACAAAAAAATCCACCTCTTCTCCTTCAGCATGACTTTCAGATTTAGAGATTATCCACTTTAGAACCCTGCTTTAATTAGGTATTGGTTAGTTAATCCCTAAAGCTCCTGTGTAACTAATCCCATATTAAAAATTCCCTATGAAAATATGCATTCTTTATTATGTATATTTTATACTACTTCTTTTCCTTGCCACATGTCGTTCCAATAGCAAAACAAGACCAAAATATCCTGAGTTCAAAAAACTAAATGGATTTTTAAGAAAAACTTCAGAATACCATGGGTGAAACCTTGGCCACAATGAAATCAATATGCATTTGCTACTGGCTTACAGGGACCAGGCTTTCAAATCAGAACTTCCAAAAGGGTCAAAATCAAATCAAAGAATCAAATTTCTACAAAAAATTTTAGTTTCAGCTGAGATGTGACTTAAAAGTAACATTTATGTGATAAGAACATTAGATTTATAATAGGGAAGGCAGCTTCAGCATTTGGTATGTATCTCTTGTCCTAATTCTCTAGTATACGGTAAAGTAGCTTCCTTTATTTATTAATAAACAGGAATAAATCAATGACGGAACATATGAGACTTCTACAGTCTCATATACAGTATGTGTATCGCCAGGAGAATTGTGCATGGAATGCTTGTATATACAATAATGAGACTCACTCTTAATCAGATAATTACACTGGTGAATGAAGATCGCATTGAATACAAACACAGCATGCACAGAGAGTGATCTTAGTAAAAAATACCTGATGTGTTTATTGCCATACTATAAAAGCAAATTCTACATGCTGCATGTCTGAGTCAGAGTGACAGCTTTAAGAGGTCGTGTTTCTAAATAAACAGAATATAAAACATGCCAAGCACGTACTGTACTAGAAAAATACGTTTTTTTCTTTCTACTGAAATTTTCTATCTAGGCAAAAGAATTTGCATGGCTAAAATTAAAAAAAAAACCAAAACACTCAAACATGACAGTATGATTTACAGCTTCCTTAGTGAACAACCATACATAAGACAGAAATAAAATAAAAGGCAATCAATAAATAATGTGGAAAAAGAAACCCTTATAGCAGAGTAAAATTATGCTAGTTTTGATTCTTAATTTTATCCAGCATTGCTGCAGATGGAGGATGAGGTGAGAACACAAGGAGGCAAGAGATAAATTTCCCAGAATGAGTGGCTAAAATTATTTAGTAACTAAATTATTATTTCATGTTTATTTACACTTACCCACATGACAAATATGGACTTTTTACATTATGATATATTGATACTGAAATACTTAGGATCATGAATATTACATGTTCAGCAAGAGAGGCAAAGGAGTTTCTTGTAGGATGATGGTAGTCAAAAGAGCAATATAATATAAATAAGAATACTCAGAAATTATGAGTGACCATATCATTAATTTAAAACCTATCATTATTTCTAATAAGATGATCCCAGTAAAACTCAAAGAGAAGAGTAAGGTCCTTTAAAAAATCATAGTAAGATTTTTTTTTTTTTTAAGAGGAGAGTGGGGAATGAGTTGTCAGAAACTATCTGGAGAGAAAGCTTGACAGAGAGGGACTCCAGAAGTCTCAGCAGAGTTTTTCCAGGAAGCAATAAACCTTAGGGAGGAGTGAATAGATTTGTATAGTCTAGATTTTTGTCATTTGCATGCTTGCTTTGAGAGCCCAAAGTCCTTTGTTTTACACAAACTGTTATTTCCTTTAGCAGGCTGCACTGTCAAGAGACTGCACTGCTGTTTCCCAGGGGGAAAAGGATCACAGCACTGGAGCTAAGGTATACTATGGAGGCTGCAGGACTGAGTGCCAGTATTACCCTGGCAGCTGATACTCAGGAAACAAGCAGAGAGAGCTGAAGGACTACAGTTTAGCCTTCTGTCAGAGGTGGTGACTTAGAATCTGAGATCACGAGAGTATCATATTTGCAGCTCCTAAAGAAACTGATTAAATACATGTTTCCAAAACAGCTTACACACGTATATCAAAATAATACAGAGACACCTTCAGTTTCAGCAGTCCTCTTTTAAGGTTGGCTTTTTGTGAGCAAGGTACATAATCAAATGTTGTATTTTCCAAAGACCTCATGTTAAGGATTTTTCTGTGTTCATGAAAGAGCTACAACTGGAAGGCATATGCTAACTAGGACTATTTGGTAATTTGAAAAGCAACTTGAGTATCATCCTTTGATTAAAGACAATAGATTCTTTAGATAATTGGCTATGTAAGGTGCATCTGTATTTTGTAAGCATTATTGATGCTCTGCAGTTATTGCACTCCTTTGCTTTGATTTAGTGCTCATCTTGAAACCAGCCAAGTCTATTTCAAGAGAGGGTATCTTGTGAACAATGATCAGTGTAAATTTATGCAAATTCAATGCTTCACCTTAATTACCTTGATGGAGCTTGTCAGCAGCCTTTTCCATGCTTTCACTGATTAGCAAGCTATCACAAATAATTATTATTTCATCTGCAATTACAATGATGTTGAGCATTGGCTTATTGCCCAGCCACAGTATTGCATCCCGCCCCTCAGCCTGCTCTTCTGGAGTTATGCCACACTGCACATCATGAACTATCATCCCTATTTTATTCAATCAATCACCATAAACTCCTGAACTTTATGATCCTATAAGGCAGGTTCTCTCTAAACTTCTACATGAGGTATTTCTACATAAAAATGTTAAATATAGCCTGGAAAAGTGGAAGGGCAAGAAAGGGCTGTTATCTCCTTGATCATTTTGCATCATCCCCACTATCTCTTCAAAAATCCCTTTCTCTTCTCCCCTCCCTTTTTTTCATCACAGTACTTTACTTGAGCAAATAAAATGCCACTACTGTTGACACATGAAATATGAACTTTAGAGGTTAACAAATTGCTTCCAGGCAACCCAAGGTTATCATTGTAAACTGGGCTTCTCAACCTGGAAACGGATTCTGTTCTATCTTGTTGGAGGCTTTGAGTAAACTCCAATACCAAGAGCAACTCGGGAAGTAAATAAGTACCTGTTTGTTCCTTTTCCCAATTGAGTAATGGAGCAGAAAAACTAACATAACCGAGCCCTGCCCCCATTTCAAACAGTTTATTTGTCATTACACTGGATACACTTGCATGAATTGAGAAGGGCATGAAGAATGTGGGGAAGTGAATGGTTGGCTGGTTTTCTTTATGAATGCTTATATATCATCTTAAATCACTAGCTGTGGCTAACAAGCAAAAAGAAAACAAATATAAAGGTAAAAAAAAGCATTTAAGTAGCAACATATGGTCAAATATGTCAACTCTTAAAGCAGGAATAAAAAAGAAAAAGCACTGAAAGAGCCTGAAGCGATGTTTCCATACTTTAACTAGAAAACACTGTTTATTGACTCTTTAAGGTCAGAAGAAAACCACCTGAAATATAAATAAATGCTCTAGCTGAACAAACTCATATTGAAGAAAAAGGAAGCTGACGATGGTACAGACAAACTGGAGTTAATAGCAGCCATCAGCTCTAAAATCATAAATGGCAACTAACTGTAAAACATAGACCCAGCATTCCATGAATGGAAAGATACATTTATAAGTAGTCCCAGGAATACAGCACAGGAGCTCAAGTAATACCCTAGACTTACTAACTTATAATGATTAGACCAAGGGAAAGAACTTTAATCAAACCTGCCATAAATTAAAGGGGAAACATTCCAACCGAAACCAGAAACATCTGTAAGATATTAAAACACACTGTTTACTACCATGCATTTTGAAACTACAAATCAATATCTCAGAATAAGAAACTCATATCAGAGGATAGAAAAGCCAGCATCAATTTAATCTAGAAAATTTGCAAAGAATGCAGAGTTGGTAAAAACATGCAAATTGAGCTATTTGGGCTCATGAAGCATGGATAGGGTATTTCCAAGAGACATATAAAAGAAAACAGTGTCCTAACTGGATTCAAATCAGAGCTGGAAAGGCAAGTCTATTGAAGATTCAGAATGCTGCTTATTAGTTTAGAATAAACAGACATTAAAAGCAATGTCAAGTTAAGAGATCAGATACATCTGATGAAAATTTCCCATTTTAAAATATGAAGACAAACAGAGGTTGCCAATCTGCTGCCCTGGTATAACATAAAGCAAAATAGTACTACTTTCTGGTTTCTGGTAGCATCTGTGCCCAACTGAATCCAACACATGCAAGAGAGCTACGCAGCTGAAATACAAGCATCTACAGAAGGATGTGCTAAATAACTTTCTATAATCCAATGACTGTATTTACCAGATTTCTCCTGGGCATGATGGGAGCTTCTAGCTCACATATGGACATCTAGACTGGAACGTAAGGGTAGAGTGCCAACCAAGAAGTCTGCACAGTGCAGCAGATGCAGCATAGGACCTATAAGGAAGTTATGTTTTCTGGTTTGGTATCTATAAGCCATGTGGGCCTATAGATTCCAAAACGTGATCTTAAAAATAGGGCAATCCATTTCTTTTCCTACCACTGGGCAAAGGCGACAAGATTTCCTTTTCACTGATGGGCAGTGGAATCCTTCCTAATATTAAATTGTTCCTGAATTATTGAGCTGAAATAAAATGCACCAGTCTAATGGGTTTTTTTTTTTTGCGTTGTGGAAAATGCAGCTATGCTTGTTTGAAATCGTTTACTGAAAGATCTGCAATTTTAGTTCATATCCTAAAACTATAGAAGTTTGAAATAGAAAATAACTATATAATCTGATTAAGCTATTTCTGAAGTTTTCTCAATTGTACATTAACTAGGACTTTGGATATCCTACCTTTAAATGCATTAATGAGGTTATTTGCTGCGTTGGAAAATATTTCACAACCTGCCAGAACACAGGCAGAAAGTTACTCCAGCTATTTATGCTTCAGTTATGTCATCTCACTTCTTCACTGTTATGCCCCATTGACTGCCATGAAGTTAAACATGAGGGGGCTGAGCATTACTGTAATGCAGTAAGCATGTGTTGTATACGTTACTGAAATTTTTTCATCACCCTTGGCAAACTGAGAAGTTTGTAGCTCAAGTGTTGCATGCAGGTGATTTTACATGCCATGAAACAAGACACAGACTGCTAAAACGCTTTGCCCGACTCGATCTAATTTATAAACCATCACTACTGACTGAGTATTCCTTGTGATCTGTAGTGCCATATCTGTGGAGAAGAATTTTTTTTTACAAGACAGTGTAGATTAATATTTGGTGCTGAGCATATTGATGATACAACAATTTGTACATAATAAACGGGAGTGAGCATTTGTTAATGGAGTAATTTATTCTACTGGTAAAAGAATGCTTCTGAAAAAATCTATTTCATATAAGTCTGTTGACTAAATCTGCTTTTGACTATCATTCGCTCATTGTCCCTGTGCAGAAACTTATCAGTAAAAACCTAGGAGTTAATGTATCCTCTCTGTCACATGTTTATACTAATGGGATTATATCTGTGGATCAGCTGCAGCTTGAAATGGCATTATATAAATCAATTTTGTATTCTGAAAACTACAGTAGCAACACATTATATGTGAATTTACCATTGCATTTTTCTTAGATGTACTGTCTTTATCTTCCCTCAACACCTGAAGAATTTTTCTTACTAATTACTTTCCACCTGAAATTAACTCTGAAGTATGATTCAATTCAACCTGCCTCAAAGAGAAAAAATAAGAATTTAAACTGGATAAACATAAACATCCTGCCATCTAACACTGGTACAAATATAGATGAGCTAGAAGCCTGAGGACAAAATGAAGAGGTATCCCTCCAGCATGGCTGTAAACTTCTGTTCACCTCTTGCTTACTTTACCACACAGCCTTCAGATTCCTCAGTCAGAGGCATTCTATAATTTTTATTAACTTGTCCCTCTGCCTCATTGGCTAGTTTTAAAATCTGTCATTAAAATAATATTTGACCAATGTAGTTCATTAAACAATCACTACTTCCCTCTTATGCCCTGAACAACCTGCAAGGTTATATCTATTCTATGACACTAGCTTGGATCTGATTGTGGACAACCTGCACTGCACATCTACCTCTGAACCTGGACCAAGTACAAAGCAAAGGAACAAGATACCCAGGAGGGTACTTAGGCAGGGGAGCATTGTGGACAAGTCAAAGAAAAGACTCCTGCACAGCCCATGCCTCTGTTGGTAGCGTTTGCTGTAGGCACCCTTCTTTCCAAAATCAAGCCTGAGTTTGAGACTATGTACCAAAGGCAGTGCAGACAAAGCCCTGCTCAGCCGTTTTCCATCACCCCTCTACTGAAAGTAGCATCTTCAGTTTCGGATGTTCCAGAAATGATTTCAGATCCCCTTTAAAGGGCTCTACTTCTGCCCAGCCAAACTGTAGATGATGTTGTCTGAGCAGTTCCTAAACGTTCCCCAACAAGCTTATTGAATAGAAACACACATAAAATTTATTCATACAGCTAGTGCAAAAAAAGCTCAGAAAGAAACCAAAACCCACCCTCAGAATCATAACATATATCTAGAAACAGCCATCTGTCACAATCAGCTACTGGCTGATGAACATGAGCATGAGTAATGTAGAACCTGAATTTCTGTTACCACTTCATTCTGTTGTATTATCACAAGCACACCCTGTATCACAGGTGCCTCATATCATATTCTTTAGGAAACCAAAATGTTCAAAGTCACCCTTAACAAAAGCCATGGGCACTGACGGTGGCTTTCTACTGAATGTTAGATTTCCTCTGAGAAATAGCCAGTGGATCTGAAAAAGGAAAAAAAGAAGACCAAGGGAACTATAGGCCAGTCAGTCTCACTTCTGTGCCTGGCAAGACTATGGAGCAGACCCTCCTGGAATCTTTGCTAAGGCGTGCGGAAAATAAGGAGGTGATTGGAGACAGCCAACATGGCTTCACCAAGGGCAAATCGTGCTTAACAAATTTGGTGGCCTTTTATGATGCTGCCACACACTTGGTGGGTAAAGGCAGAGCAACAGATGTCATCTACCTGGACTTGTGCAAAGTGTTCAACACTGTCCTGCATGACATCTTGGTCCCAAAATTTGAAACTAATGGATTCGATGGATGGACCACCCAGTGGATAAGGAGCTGGCTGGATGGCTGCACTCAAAGGGTTGTGGTCAATGGCTCAATGTCCAATTGGCGGCCAGTGACCCCTCAGGGGTCAGTACTGGGACCAGTGCTGTTCAACATCTTTGCTGGAGACACAGACAGTGAGGTAGAGTGCACCCTCAGCAAGTTTGCTGATGACACCAAACTTAGTGGTGCGATCGACACACTGGAGGGAAGGGATGCCATCCAGAGGGACCTGGAGAGGCTTGAGAGGTGGGCTCATGCAAATCACATGAAGTCTGACCAAGCCAAGTGCAGGGTCCTGCACCTGGGACATGGCAATCCCAGGCAGGCACAACTACAGGTTGGGCAGAGAATGGCTAGAAAGCAGCCCTGAGGAGAAGGACTTGGGAGTGTTGGTGGATGAGAAGCTTAA
>JAOQGH010000001.1:131834422-131867861 GCA_025769975.1 Gallinago jamesoni
CTCTACTCTGCACTCGTGAGACCCCACCTGGAGTACTGTGTCCAGCTTTGGAATCCTCAACACAGGAAGGACATGGATCTGTTGGAATGGGTCCAGCGGAGGGCCATGAAGATGATTAGAGGGATAGAGCACCTTCCCTATGAGGCTGAGAGAGCTGGGGTTGTTCAGCCTGGAGAAGAGAAGGCTGTGGGGAGACCTTATAACGGCCTTTCAATATCTGAATGAGATATCTCTCTCTATAGGAGAGCCGGACAGGAACTCTTTGTCAGGAAGCGTAGTGAAAGGACAAGGGTTTTAAACTAGATGTGTTCTTCTGTGAGGTGTTCTTGCATTGATGGAAAGGAGGCCTTGAGATCAGTAAAACAATGTCCTTATATGTTGATATGTGTGTGGTGTGAAACAGGTAGCAGTATACTGAAATAGTAATGTTTTGATAGCTAGGTGGGATAAATATTTAGACGTAGCCAATTGTATTGCTCACAACAGTGTATAGACACGCACTTGTAACCTATCAGTGTAAGGAGCACAATGCGTGATCAAAAGACAGAAACTATATATGCTGGAAAAGTGAAACAATAAACTTCTTCGCTTCACCACTTGGCAGAGTCCGTGCCTCATGTGCAACACTGCATGATTCACAACAGTATACCCGACAGTTTTGCAGATAGCAGCTTGGCCATAGAGGGCACAACTAAAATGCAACAAGTATCCTTACAGGGAAATCTGAACAAAAATCATAGATGGAAAGGAACTGAATCAGGATGAAATGGATTCCAGCAGCAGGTACCGTGCCATGGAAGCAGAAGGGTAACAAATGACTTCAGTCTGCATGGAGACGGTGATTAATACTTTGGTCAGATTCCAGAAAGATTGTATACATGTTCTTATCTCTTCTTTCTGATACGCTTCCACTGAGGTGGCCATCTCAGAAGCAAAAGAAGTAATTTCCTGTAATACTCTATTAATACTACTGTAAATAGTTTCTTCTTGAATTATAAAATAAGGTTTATAAATATGTACACTTGTGTTATGTAACACAACAGAGTCCTATTCTCTATAAACATCACCACAATATGAATGCAAATACCTGTAGGAACATATGGATGGAGAAAGTAATTTTTTCTTCAATATAGTCTACTTAGTCAACAATTAAACTAACTTTTATATATATATACACCTAGTGTACATAGTACTATAATTTTTCCTGTCCTTCGAAAACTTTGAATAAGGAGAACATCCATCTGATAAGAACAGTGTCAGTACCAGCAGAATGTACCAAAACCAATTCTGAGCCAGGGTCCTTATCATTCATGGAACTGAAAAAAATTCACTGGCACTTTTTAAATTGAATAAACTCTAATGAGTTGTTGGCATAGTTTTTTTATTCTTCAGAGCCCCTGGCTGATGTTTACTTTTCCATTTCATAGGCTGTATTTAAAGGAGAGTAATTCTTCCCTTTCCACTAAAAATGAAGGCCTGTGAGGAACAAAAGTCCTCCTCTTCCTTCCTTTATAATAAAAAGCACCTGACTTGGTGAGGTTGGAAAGCCCTATTTTGAAGAAAATGAAGAAATACTACAGGTCAAAAGCCTGGACTATGTGAGAGTCCTGTCTTTCATTTTCATTCTGTTCTTAAGTTGCTTGGCCACTTGTTATTTTAAAGAACAGCTTCAAACTTTGGATAAGGTTAAAGGAGATTTTGCAGGTAGCATGAAATAGTAGCTCTGAGAAACAATATACAGTGTGTCTCTTCTGGACTGCTTCATCTTTCCAGGTGCTTTGTGCTGGAAAAGGAGTACTTTCTGAGGCCACATACCTCAGACATGTACAGATAAGCCTGTGCGACTGGTTTAATTATTGAATTTTCTAGTTTCCATAACCACCTGTCATACTTACAATGAGGTGCTCTGATTATGGAAAATTAAAACACAAAATGAGGACCAAGAAAAATAGTTAATCAAATGCTAAACATAAAAAAAAAAAAAAGGGTCTTGTCTCCTACCCCGAATTCATTCAAATTAACCATTGATTAGAGCTATAACAAAACATAAGCTATTTGCCACTCCATTGCCACCTACTTGCCACTTACTAATGCAATCCTTAGAAATTTTAAGTTGTCAAGTTCCCATTCCTAGGCATGAGGTGCAGTAGGCAATAAAGAGCAATGTAGACAACACCACTTTTCAAGCTTATTTATTTAAGATACTTTTGGAAACATTCTTTTATTTCATTTTCATTTTTATCCAGTCTTCCCAAGAGAATAAAGTATATGGGGTCAGGAGAGGTCAGCGTTTCAGAGGAAGAGGGAGAAAACTGATGCATCTTTGCACAGGCCAATTGTTAAACCTGATTGTTAAACCTGATAACTCAACAGGAGCTTCACACTGGGAATTACACTGAGAAACATCCAGTGAAATAGGCAGTCACACTGAGGAAATACATCTCCTCTGCTTACTTTGAGGGAGACATTTAAGTGGAAATTCTCATGTCGTTGAACAGCTCAGTGAGCTCATGTGGAGAGATCTTACAGAAGCTGCAGCCATACAAAAGTGTTAATCAATGTTTATGACCTAAATAAAAAATCTGTAGAAATTTGAATTAATTTCTTTCTCACACTCCTGAGAACATTTATACAGTAGTGTGTTGGTATTTCACAAACTTAGAGAATGGTGCAGGACCTCTGGAGCTCAGGCGGTCCAGTGTCTTAACATGGGACCAAAGCTTCTCTCTGTGTGTAGCCTGCAGAGGAAACTGGGCTGTCACACACTGTACTTTGTAGGAGTCTTGTATGTCAGTTTTATAAAAAGTCTTCTGGAGAAGGCATGGGTCTTCTTTTGTGCATTTAAAATCTGTGAAAAGCATACTAAGGAAGCTTGATAAGTAGCTTAGGGAGATAGGGAGAAATTGAACTGGAAACGAAACTGACTTGAAGTTTATTATGAAAACTCTGTTCCATGTATGACAAGCAGAAACAAGAAAGTTCTGGTTTAGCGTGCTGAAATTTGTAAGTGACCATTCCTATGGGAGTCTGAAAGTCTTTTCACCAAGTGTATTTGTGTGCTTATTAATTATGCTGCTGAGGCAATCTGTGTTGGACATAAATTCATGGCATGCTAACTATTATAACCACCATTAAAGCACCATTAAAATATAAGGCATCTGTAGTGCATTTTTGTCAATAGAAGAAGCAATAAAAAGTCTGTCTCATGCAGTTTAGCAGTGGTGAAGTGATAATGAACAGCACGTTATAAACTACTAAATTCAGAGACTGTACTGAAAGCACTTTAACACCAGTAACTTTCAATCACTGGAACATCGGTCAGATTATAACTTTTTATGAGACAAAAAGAAATTAATACATTAAGATCAACAGATAAGGTAGGTGTTAAATTTCTCTTTACTGACTTGTAAAGTAGAACTGCTGAAAGATCAATGCAAATGTAGCAAATCTTCAACATCATGATCATATCGACTATTAAAATGGTCTTTTGTATTGAGACATCACTACCAACTATGTCTTCATCACCTGAAGCATTGGCATTTCATGGCATTAACATACCATGAAAACTTATAATTTTAGACTGTTGTAGTCAGAATTCTTTTTCCCTTAAAATATAAAATAACACATTTTTGTCTATTTCTTCCACGAATTTGGTATAGCTTTAGCTTTCAGACTTTTTGCCTTTGGAGGTCACCATGTAATCTTGAAAAGATTTTCTGGATAAATGAATTGAAATAAAATGAAGTTAGTATAGTTAAACAAAAATCCCAAGATTTCAGGCTGTAAGTACTACATTAAGAATCAGCAGACAATAAGGATCTTACAGCCTAGATTTGTCCTCAAATGCACTGAGGTGGTGTATTATCTACTCATGCATTTAGATTCTGTGAATAGAAAATATTCCTACATGATGCTATTTTATCCAATGTAGTTGCACAAGTGAGAATGAGAGAAGAATTTAAAGACAGAGGGGTTCAACAACTGACCTATAACTTGAATTGAACTAAGATCCTGTAATAATATTGTTGAGTTTATGGCAAATAGAGCTTTTTTTTTTTTTTTTTTAGCCAACTAAGAACTACGTCCTGAAAATATATTTATTTAGTCTATCACTAATATAGCCTGTTTTATTTTTGTGTTTTTATTTTTTAACTATATTGATTCCTTAGGTGTGCTGCTGTCTACAGGTAAGACCCATCTTTTCAAATACACTATTATGCAGTGGCCATAAAAGAAAGTGTATTTTGCAAGCCCAGAGATGGCTAATATTTGCAAAATCTTTATGTTTATTTTCACACAACAGCATACTCCTCTCAGGAATGGAATCTAGTGTCATCTTTGATTGAGGTTTAAATGTTTTCAATAGCCCTTCCACTCTCTCTGCTCCACTTTTATCCTAGATGTTCGTGAAAGGCTAGGGCAGGAAGGGGAACTTGAAACTTTTTAGTTGGGGATATGCTCTTTAAGGCTGTTGTAGACTGTAATGATGTTAAAATACTTATTATCTTGAAAAAACCTACAGTTTTCATCCTTAAAGTAAACCAAAAAGAGGCCTAAGAAACACAGTCACTCAATTTACTATAGCTATTTAAGGGAAACAGGAAGTTATTGATGAAAGATTTTTCACTTGTTGCTTAGATAGTTTTGGAAATATTGGATATTTGAAAAATAGTACAGAAATTCATGGTGTGATATTCAAGAGATAAAGCTGGATTGCTTAAATGTGCAACCATAGCTGCTTATAGCACTGAAATTACCTGTCCAAATCCCACTGCTTGCATATGGCATGGAGAGACTTGACTTGGTGGATTACCATGAACCGGATAAAGTTGCAGCTCTAAAGCACCTTGGAAAGGGAATTTGTTACAGAGGCAGATGAGATGGCATACAAAGCAAGTGACTGAGTGTGCAAGTTGCCATGCACAAGTCCTGGTAGGTCTGCACATCCAGAGAGCATAATTGATGACTGAAATTTTCCACAGACACTGTGGAGACAGTTTAGTAAGTGTCCTACAACTAGCCTTGAGGATCATAGAAGCAAAAGAGCTAAATCCTACTTGCTTGCAATGAGTAGTAACAGGCATTTCTTGCATGATACTCTTTAATATTTCTATTGTATATGCTATTGTCTATAGGTTAACTTGGCTTGCATGTTTTCTTAGAGCTGATACCACTTACAAGAAAATAATTCACATTGGTAAGTCATTTTGCGCTGGAAAGTTACATGTCTTAGTTTGGGCATTAGAAAAGAACACAGAAATAAAATCCATTACTACTTAAAAAAGTGAATTATAGCAACCTTAAATTATAAATTGTTTCAGGAGGTGAATGCAAATAATTTCTAGCCAACCACATTATCTATATTTCAATATATTTCTCTATCTAATATTTCTAAACACTAGAGATCTCAGTTACGTACCTTAAAATCCTGGTTAAGACTGTCACCTATTTCAAACCTCCTTCAAATCATATATTTTACCATTTCATGGGCAAATGGTAAAAGCAGATGGGATTTCTATTACATATCATACCATATTTTCTGTTGCACAGCAGAATGAAACCCAAGACTGAGATTGTTTCCCACTTATAAATAAAATATTCAGTTTCTGTTATTAAGGAGAAAAGAGAACATTGATTATTTTTCATCTTGCTGTCCTCAGGGTAGTAAATATGAAAAGGCAACATTGAAATCACTTTCTAGTAAAAAGATATAACATAGTCCATGAAAATGGAAATCAATGAAGGCCAGAGCACTGATTCCACCCTAAAGGTTTCTTTGAGGACGTAACACCCCAGCATCTACAAAAAGTTTCAAAATCTTCACAAAGCTCAGGATAGAGTTCTTGATCATATATATAGCTAGGAACACAGGCCTGGGAGATGCTGTCCTAAACCAGTGACTCTAGTCCTCTGTGATTCCTGACCACAGGTTCGTAGGGTAACTGCTTCGTACTCCTTTGGCAAGGAGCTCCTCCTCTCCTGCGGTAAACAAAAGCCCTACTACAAAAGAGCAAAAGCCAAAGCTCAAATGTGTCCCAGAAAGAGAACAAGAGCTGAAAACCATTTAGACACCCAAGTTCCCAGATCCTAGGAAATGTAACACTGCAAAGAAAGGCAGATTTCTTCCAAAAGAAAAAAAAAATCTTTGTGGGCTTTGTCAGTCTGATCCAGGGGAAACATCCTGTCTCTGCCTCACATTTGGGGAATGGATAAGCAACTGGCAACAGACTCTCTGGCAGTGGGATAGTATTTAGTCATGTTTAATTAATCCTCACCTGATTTTTTCAGTGAAGGACAAGAATAGATCCTACAAGTTGAGAAAAAAAATCCTTTCATCAGTTCTCTCTTTTGAGAAGTAGTGACACATTATCAATGTAACTGTATTCTAAATGGTGGTGAGAGGCTTGGCATCAGTATTCAAAGGCTGTGTCACATACATTTAGACTACTTCTTAGCAGTCTTTATATCTGGAAATGTTTTTATGTTTAAAATACGAGATTTCATGACTGTTTCAGGGCTAGCAGTCAGATTTCTAAAAGTAGACATCAGGTTTCCTCTACTACGCTGAAACTGTTAAGAGATATTACTCTCAGAAGGCTGTTTCATGCTTCATGGTAAATACATTGATCGTAGTCTGGTTTCCAGTGGCACAATTTTACACATCAGAAAATGAACAAAAAATAAAGGAAAGTACTGTAACAGTTTGCATTTGCTAACAACTTGGATGGCTTTCTCAGCACAAAAGGAGAAGAACACAGAATAAAACTGAAGTGGAATTTTTTTTCATCCTTCAGTGTGTCTCATCATCAGGGCAAACCATGGCAGTATGCCAGATGCAAGAATTTTATTTCCTCATATTACTTAGCAGATTTTATCAAAAAAAGGTCTATATGTTCCAATGTGGCTACTTTCACAGAGAGTGAAATTTACTTGAAAAACATAGAGTAATAATAAGAATATATGAGCAATTTAGATCTGCATGATAATGGCACTGTGAGATGTCTCAGAAAATTACCAAGGACAGTGGCAATATTAATTTATCTATGCTACAGAACTGCACAAGTCATTTATAGCCTTAAGCTCTTAGTTTAACTTAAAGTTGTTGCTTAAAGAATTCTTGAATGAGACAGTCAAGCAGCTCCATGTATTTGCTAACAAGGAGATTTACACTGCTGTAGTAAAACCTTAAATAATAAAGCTATACATTATGTTGTCATGCCAAGCAAGTAAAAGAGGCAGAGAGGAGGAAAATGTTTTCACATGAGTCTTAAGGGAAAGTTAGTGAACTGCTGGAGTTTAAAAGATGTTGTCTGTATGGATACTACATTGAATTAAACCTCAAACCATTTATTGAGTTCTGTGAGAACATCCTAAAGAGTGTTCTGTTACAGACTCCAAAAAAGAGTGTCACAAAGAAAATTCACCTTCATTTACACATATGATATGCGCACACACACACATAGCCACATATTTACACACACTGTGAGTGTAATAAAGGTCTTCCTTAATTTCCTAGGTGTTGTATTTGTCCTGTCATAACTTCTTCAGCCCATGCATCAGTGCTCTGAATGGATTCAGTACAAAGGTGTTGCAGTGCCTGAATCAGCATTTTTCTGCCTCCACAGAGAAAAGTGAGAGAAGCATTGCTCATTGTTCTAAATACCAGCTTACAAGTTTCATGAATCATTGGTTTCTTTTCACTGGACCTAAGATACCTTGATATAGGGTTGGTATGTACAAGGAATACATGGTATCTGGAGGAGTACTTCATGCACATTTATTTTTTAGCAGTCCAGTAGCAACTGGTTTTTATTACTGTTCATGTAATTCAACTTTGCCTTTGCGAGATTAATAAGGCATATATTCTAATAGCTACAATAGCAGCATACAGGCAGTTTTATTATAGAGGTGTCCAACTTGCTTTCAGCTCCAAAGCTAATTTAACTGAAGGCAGTGATCAAAGGCTATCTTTTAGACCTTGCACAGACACCCAGACAATGGCAACTGAAAATAGTTTTGAAATGACAGGCTCTGAATATCTTTGCTTTTAAAACACTCAGGCTAAACTTATAGAGATGGATAAGTTGTGAAGGAAAAAGGATGCTCTAAATCCTAAATTAATCAACAATATTCTTGTTATATTGCCAAGAGTTCTTTCGAGTAACCTCAGAAAGATAGTATAATATTGTAGTATTATCCATGATTTACCATTTTATTTAGAATTATATATATTATAATATTATCAACTATTTTATCTCAATGATATTTCGTATGAGGATAGTTTGTGAATTGTTATGAGACTGAGAAACTTCTCAGTGCAAATCATATAATGCAGGAAGGAAAAAGTCAAGTACTATGTTAAATCCAGAGGTTGCTTAAACTGCATAACAAATCTAAGCTGATAAAGATCGAACATATTTCAATAATAACATATTGAGGAATCTTTGTGTAAGTCTGGATGGACTTGAAACTGCTTTTTAACCTGGATTCTTGTAAGTACCAGTCATAATCAAAAAGGTAATAGGAACACATCCCTGGAAGTGCTCAAGACCAAGTTGGATGGGGCTTTGAGTAACCTTGTCTAGTGGGAGGTATCCCTGGCCATGGCAGGCGGGTTGGAACTTATTTTAAAGTCCCTTCCAACCCAAACCATGATTCTACGATTCTATGAAGTAGCCTACATGTATTACTGAGGGTAGAAGACAGGTAGGAGTGGACAGAAATCTCCGGAAGTTGTTCTGAAGACTTATTTTCATGCAGTGACATCATGACAATGTTAAACCAAGACAGACTTGGATAAGAGCCTAAAATTTGTCCTATCTCCAAAGGCAATACTGTAGGCATCTGCTATTGTTGAGCTGTTCGGGGTTGAGAAAAATGTCCTAAAGAAAGCTTAAATAAGAATGGGGAGAGATTTGGTTCAGATACGTTGCTCACTCCTTAGATGTTTGTTTTGTAATAGTCTTTCCAACCTTTCCAACAGGAACCTAAATTTCTCTAAAATTTGTTTCTATTTTGAGCTTTCCTCATGTTTAAGATTAATGCAGACATATTTGAGAGGACATGTTACTTTTTATTTCTTGGTATAAGCAAACCTATGACATGTGATGCTGAAAGAAAAATATTGCCACCCATATTCCTGAGGCTCCCTACATTCATAAAAGAATAATGACAACATGTTCACAAAAAGAATTTAAATTTGATGAAAAAACTAATAAATATTGGCAATGCTCTTGCCAGTTTTTCTTTCCTTGTTTGCTCTTTATAAAACATTAGTAAAATTAACAAACAAATGAACACGGTTAAACAGTGGGTAAATCAGAAGCAGAACACTAAATACTAGCAATGCAGTTATATTTTCCCTGATCTTCCACCAGAAAACAAAACCAAAAACATGCAGAATTGTTGAAGGAATTTTCATCTTGGTTTTAGCAGCAGCACCCTGAATAGTGTCAGACTTCATCTGAAACTCATTATAATAAGTTACTAGGAGCTAGAGGGGAAATTTTGAAAATACCTAAATTACGACAATACAGATTATTGATATTCATTTTCTTAGATTACCAGAGTGACAAAGTAGAGCCTATATCTCAGCAAAGCTTCTCAATCCTTTTCTCTTTGAGCAGTAATTCATACATTTTTATTTGCCTCTCTTTATTTGCCGAACAAAATGGACACCCAACATGAATTTCTTGGAAGGACTTTTTCCGCCCCCTTGCCCCCACCCGGTGCATGTGGAAGAGTAGTAAAGGTCTTCAGGTCTGCTGGCAGATGGTAAAGTGTGTATTTCATTTGATGGGTAAGATACACTTTGTAACAGATGCCAGTTTCTTGAGGCTGACAGGCAAAAGGATCTAAAGTGAATGGAAATGTCCCTGATGTTTTCTAAGAGTTTTTTTTTTTTTAGGGAGGAGGAGTTGGTAAAAGTCACTTTTTAACCTGTGGTGCAATATGATAGCCGACAGGTAGCCACTGGCTGGAAGACAGATTGAGTTATAGCAGCTTCTGAATGATGCTACATTTTCAAATGATGACACTTTGAGCTTTGAATTTGAGTGTTTGGCTGCCAAAGAAAAATCTCACCTTTTTTCTTTTTGTCTTACAGTAACTTTCTTCTACTAATTGTATTGAAGAGTTTGATTTTGGATTCAGCGTCTAATGAGCAACCTGGTCTAGTGGGAGGTATCCTTGCCCATGGCAGGAGGGTTGGAACAAAATGACCTTGAAGATGACTTTTGACCGAAACTATTCTATAATTCTAGGATTCTATGACAAGATTTGACTGGATGACAAAGGAAATTGCTATTGTTCCTGTGGGAATGCAAGTAACTATTTGTCCAAAGATAATTATACCTGTATAGGTGCCATTGCCTCTGTTCTTATGATTTGATATTTTTAATTTTTTCAAAAATATACTGTATTAATTTACTTATTGTTGTTGTTAATAATATATTATTGTTGAAATTCAGCTAAGGGGATAAACAGGAATTTCCAGGGCTCAGAATGCTTATTTTGTTTTGCAGGAAAATAATACAAGCCATAATGTTTTCTTCTGCTGAATGCATTAGGTATTAGATGTGGAGAGCGCCTGACACTTGAGAAAGCAAAAGTATCTAATAATAGAAAGAGGAGATGGAGGCTGGCTGCCAAAAAAAGGTGGAATAGCTAGCAGCTGTGATGGATGACCTAGTAACAAAGATGAAGAAGTCTTAGCAGGAGTGCACAGATAGTGAATAAAACACAGAGTAAAAGTAGAAGAGACAAAAGGGAGAAAATGGATCTAAAGTAGCAAAAAGACATTGTTCAAAGGAGTAGGTGAAAAAGTATCACTTTATTTGCCACAAATAAAAGGAGAGAATACTTGTCTTAGGTAATTGTCAACATTTTTTTTAATATTATTTTTTCTGCAAAAAAAAGCAAGATAGTAATTTGGGAATTTAAATTAACAACCGAAGAAAACACATTGATGAGAAATAAAATTAGCCTAGTTCACAAATCACAGACTGCATCTGACAGGTATACTGTGCATTTGAGTGTCTTAAAAGGACAGAAGATGTACACCAATTATATACAATTTAGCAACATACTACATCTGATTCTTCTTTGTAACTGCACAAAAAAGCTTGATTCTACCATTTTTATGGATGCAAAAAGAAATAAACCCCGGTAAATTGTGACTGAGAATCAGTTGTTCTTCCAAGGAGTGACTGGATTAAAGAGTTATCCTTAAGAAATAATTTTCATACATGAGATTTTTTTCATATCTTTACAAATAATATAGAGGATGGATTGACTAGGAATGCTTTTAAACTGAGTGAGAATCATGCAGTTAACAATTATGGGAAAAAAAATGAACTAATTCAATTTAAAAAAAAAAGTTAGTGATGTGTGCACTACAATGATGTTCAACGATATCTAGTGTAATAGAAAAGAAGTGGTAAAGTTGTATTAGATGAACATTTTGCCCTACACTTCTTGCACCCAGGAGGAAGCTTGCATATATAGTACTGAGAGAAAGGAGCCAAGGAATTTCAGCCTCTGTCCTCCCACCACTTCCCTGCTGTCTGATACATTGCATGCATTTGTATCACATCAACCTGCCTTGGCCATGTGTCTGCTTGTCCTTGAATATAAGGATATAGTCCACTGCCGAGACATTTTTGTACACTCTATCACAGAATCACAGAATCACCTAGGTTGGAAGGGACCTTTTAAGATCATCTGTTGTCACTCACTTTTTCCTATAGATTTGTTTAACATTAGTTTGTTGTCTCTTCCTTTTCATTACTTTTGGCAGTGTAAAACATACATTCTTCAGAAGGATACTAAAGAAAACATATAATAGTCTATTAAGTGATTATAAGAACTCCCTCACCTGAGTAACATGCTCTAACATGCTCTAGGCAATCCTGCTTCCGCAGGGCAGTTGGACTAAATGATCTTTATGGTCCCTTCCAACTCCAAAATTATTCAGTGAAATTCAGTATCTGAAACCATCACAAAAACTAAATTGACTTCCTCCTTGAGAAGCAGAATCAAATTAATTTCTCCATTTTGTAGAGGAAATTAAAGGTGATGACTTGACCAAGACCACATTAAAATACTGTGGTATAGGAAGGCATTGAAATCAAGACCCATGAACCTTGGGCCACTGATTATACTGGTGTATTTAGTTCCCACCAGAAGATGAAAAATTAGCAACAGAAGTAAATTTATGAGTAGATAAATGTGAACTGACTTTGTATACAAAACTGGAATAACTGAATCCCTGGGCTGTTTTACAAAATGCTTGCTTAGTCCAGGCAGATGGATGTTTATACTATGCAGTTACCATAGTGCTTGATGTAGTGCTAAATCCTGCTGAAAAGACAGTAGTTTCAGCCATGCAGCAATGCACCCACACCACTTCCAGTCAGCTCAAAATTTAAGCAGAACTGGCTCTCCTTTATCTTTAAAATCCTCCCTAAACATACATAACAATAAATGATGGTCCTGTAGAGGCAGCTCACAGGAGTTGTATGAAGCCTTTCCACAAAGCTTTTTTCTACTTCTTAGGAGGTGTAATCAGCCATGTGGCCTGTAAACTCCAAAAGCAGCGAACAAAGGCACTAAAAAACCCACAGGCATCAGTTACTAGGTCTAACCATAATTATTTCTCTATGCAGAAGCAAAATGATTGTCATATTTACCAAGGGGAAAATGGGTGACTCAGAGCCTCAGACATGACTCAGACACTTGAATGGGCAGGCTACGAGATTTACTGAAGGCAGAACTAAAACATGGGTGTCTTGGTCCTGAGTATTGCACTTGAGCAAATGTGTTGTAACTGTCAGACAGCGAGTATCATAACAGCAGAGCTACAAAACACAGATAAAAAATTCAGGACATCTTCCACAGGTTGTTAATGAGGTGCCTTTTTAAAATCCAGTTTTGGGGAATGTTTTGGTGAAGGCTAAATTTTGTCTTTCAGATAAATCTTAAGATTCTCACAAAGCCATTAGTCCAGGTTTAAGAAGCATGCCCAAGTATGAGGAAATTATGATTCAAATATAAAGAACTAGCAAGACTGTAACAGATGGATGTTCCAAACTCCTGGTGAGTTTTGTAGAGTTAGATACAATCTTTCATTGGACCAGCTGATATTCCTAGAAAAATTGGCAAGCTTTTAAACTCAGTGTCTTTCTGTCAAGTCTGATAAAGTGTAACAAAAGGCTAAATTTGGAATATACAATGTTACTCTTAGTAAATCCAGTTATGATTATATGTGTTGATTATATACATTTATTGAAGTCATAAGCCTCAATGAAACTGAAAGAGGAAAATTTATTGGGACTTTTGTCCTAGGAATGTATCATCATCATAAAATTACAATTTTATTATATTATTACTGGTTGTCTTTGTTAGGGAGTAGCTGAATCTAGTGCTGTTCAGAACCCTGTAGGTTCCTCCTTCCTACCAGCCAAATCTGGTACACTCACAGACCTGGAGTTCTTGCCCATGCCATCCTGATATGTGTTGCTGCCACTCCTCCCTTTGCTGAAGATGAACTCTAAACACAACTCACACGATACACAGAGGACACTAACTCAGCCAGACACAAGGACCAGCCAGGTGCCTTTACCAGTACCACATAAAAAACCACAGCACTCACAAAACCACAGACAGCCCAGTCTCGCTGCTCCTCTCTGGCTGAGACTCACCCTTGAGATGTGCACACACAAGGCTCTTTGTGACTGCAACACCCACAGATTCACAGGGCCCTTAAATGTGAGCTCAGGGTCTAGGTCCATCGTATCTCTATGCCCAGGTCCTTGGCCCCCTCACCCAGACACTAGCTCTCACTTTGGCCTTTCCAGATATGGGTCTTACTAATTAGGCGACCCTTAATTTCACTGGTGAGTTGCCCAAACCACCACACACAAAGGGCTGGGTTTCAAGAGGAGACAACACAACCCAATCAGTCCTGCTGCTGACCTTCAGACCTACAGGCTTCTGTGATACTCTTTGAACACCAGGACTAAAAGCCTGCACTTCCTAAAGGATTTATGCAGCCCCAGAATAATAAGACATAAAACTTACTCTATGACTCCTCCATCTTATGTCTGAAATAAAACCTTTGCCTTGACAGGTAATTAATAGGAGACACTCTCTCAGAATAAAATGAGTTTGTTTATATGTGCTTCGGAGTTGTGTTTATATGTCCTCTACCGTGAACTGTAAGTTGTTACATGGAAGCAGGAAAGGAATGACTGTATTGCCAGCTAAATTGTTTTATGCTTATGTTTGTCTCCATATGTTTTCAGTCAGATACCTTTGTCTTAGTATAGCCTGGGCTGAGACTGTGTAATGAGACCTGGAATAAGAACCATGTCTCTCTGGGATCATATAGGCTTAGAGAAAAGAATTTTTTATCTCCTTGTAATGCAAGATTTTTTCCATGGGATATTTGTCATAACTTGCCAAGACCTCATTACCAGACTTTCCTCTTACTCCCTACTATCCTTACCTTTCTTATCAGACTGCTTGTCTTTTCCTTATCTGCACTGTATTTTTGCCTGGTGAGATCAAGCTCTGGGGCAGTATTCATTGTTTGGAGAAGAGTGTGAAAGCTTTCAGCAAATAAGATTAGTGGGGCTCTGAGGGAGACAAGTTTGTGCTTGAACATACTGTATTATTTAATGTCTCATTTTTAGATATATCCTCTCTCATCAGTTCTGTAACAGAAGAGTGTACAGATGTATCAGCTTTTGAAAAATGAAAACTATCAAAAAAAGTTTATGAATTATCTTGCAATGTGCACTGTATATAAGAAAACCAGTACTTATAGGCAAATGCTTATCAATTAACAGCATAATGAAGCTGTATCATTTTGTCCCATAACAGAAATAATAGCATAAATGGACAATTAAAGACATATTAATTAAGAAGGCTGTTTGCAAATGACATTATCCAAATATAGGATCAAGATATTTTTCTCTTTTGCTTTTTTTCTTTTTCTTTTCTCTTCAGAGACTTAACCATGGCAGTAAGTTAGAAGTCCACTTTTCCAATTTGCCTAAATAAGAGAGAGAGGGAGAGACTACAGAAACCTGTGAAAGGTGATTCATACCTCCTAAATTCTGTGCCTAAAAACGGGTATCAATTTGATCACATTTGTGTTTTTCCAGTTTGCTTTTTAGGAAGATTAAGAAATGTTGTTTACCCACGTGAAGTACATAAGAGTATTTGCAGCCTGTTAAAATCTGTTAAGATGTTACAATCTGTTACAATGTGACAGAATTGAGGTTTCTTTTACATGATCTCCCTTTACAAGATCTCCTTTTACATGATCACATACTATTTTTCCCTTTCCTTTTCCTTTGGATGCACAGAGTAGATCTCCTATGTTAAAAAATCAGCATTATGTGGTTAAGCAAGCTGTTGATTGCAGGATCCTTGCTTGATGCTGAATTTAGAAAGAGTGTTCTGAGTGACTAATGTGATTGCAAGCAGAGAGAAAAGGTCTCATTACTCAAAGCAAATGAATGATTCTATGGAAAATTCCTATGTCAAGTCAGTTAATCTGTCTCTTCACAGATGGTCACTATTATTTGTTTCTTATTTTCTAAATGCTCAGCTTGATGACCTGATACCTAATTAATGGATATGCTACTCAGTCACAATAACAAACAGCTATGAGTGGGAGCTAAATTCTGGATGTAAGAAGTGCCATTCAGTGCTAAGCGTTCTGCAAATAACAGGTACTAGAATTGTCAAACTAGGGACCTGATCTTGCAGAAAAATTTTCACATTTATCATACTTGTTCTTGCCTTCCTGTGGCAAAATAGAAGTCCTTTATTGATAGAAAAATTAGAGTAATACATTAAAAAAAGTTTTCATTCTTGAATCCAGTAATGATGGGTGCTGAGGGAAAATCCAGAAGCAAATTTTGATTAAGGTCCCATAGAATCAGGGATGGAAACATATGTTGAATATAGAGAGTGGAAATAGACATGTTGCTCTACATATAGCAAGTGACCATATTATTACAGCTTTTTCATAGTGCACAAGGATCCTTATATAGGCATTACCTAACTTTGATTTTTTTGGCTCAGTGGTTTTAAACAATTGAATCTAAGGCTGATTTCAATATACAGTTCATTTTGTAGTTCTAAGAGGGTCAGTTTTCTAAAATTTACTGTATATAAAATGGTCTACAAATGCTTCATATGAAAGGCTACTTAGATTCCCACATACTTGGTGTGAGGAGCCAGCGTCCCTTATCCATTTCCATGTAATGAATGTTTCTTGAAAATGAAAACTAATTCTTAAGAGCCTAAATATGATTTTTGCATCCTAACTTCAAGATCCTGTTATATCAGATCTTGACTGTAATACACAAAGATGCAAACCAAAAAATGCAGTCATACATACAAGTATACTAAAAATGTGCAACAGTTTAACTTTTAAAAATGCATTTGAATGATGAAGCTGACACAAAGCATTCCTACACATGCTTTCAAAATGCCACACTTATATTTGCATCTCAATTTCACAATAACTTTCTGTGAATATTTGAGTACCAATTGCATCCTGAGCTCAAATACTCAAGTTCTTTCCTTAGAAGTAATATGTTTTTCCCTGGATTGGACAGATAGAGTAAGGTAAAAGGGTCCCTAATTTTCCTTACTCTCACCTTCTCACAAAGCAATTCAGTGAAGTAGACAATGATCTATTTCCACTCTTCACAGGCCCGATCAATAGAAAAGAAAAAAACAAAACAAAAACAACAGTGAAATGTAATTTTTTCTCTGTGACACTCTGTCCCACTATACATTCTCATGATCACACACACTATGTGTACATATGACTATTTATGACTATATTTTCGGGGAAACATACTTCTGCATTCTCTGCAGTTAAAATATTAAAAACTTTTAATTGGATTAACCAGTTGGCTTTACTTGCTCATACCAATATTGAATGAGGTTCATTAATCTTGATGACCTAGAGTTCCCTCTGTCCATATCCAGGTTCTGAAGTCACTCAAAATCCTTATGGGAAATAGGCGTTAAGCATAAGGAATTGGCTGGATGGCTACATCCAAAGAGTTTCAGTCAACAGCTTGGTGTCCAAATGAAGATCAGTAAGAAGGGACGTCCCCCAGAGAACTGGGGGGGTACTGAGGCTGGTACTGTTCAGTATCTTTATTTATGACATAGAAATTTGGATTGAGTGCACCCTCAGCAAGTTTGCAGGTAACACCAAGCTGAGTAGTGATATCAACGCTGAGTAGTGTTGATATGCCATCCAGAGGGACCTTGACAAACTTCAAGAGTAGGCCTGTGTGAAACTCATGAAGTGCAACAAGACCAAGTGCAAGGACCTACACCTGGGTGGGGCAATTGCCAAAATCAATGCCCTGGGTGGGGCATGAATCAGTTGAAAGCAGCCATACAGAGAAAGACTTTGGGATACTGGTGGATGAAAACTTGGACATGAGACAGCAGTCACAGAATCACAGAATCTTCCTGATCCCATGCCTGCCCTGTACTTGTCATGAGAGTTCACTCCATGATCTTTCCCGGTACTGAGGTCAGGCTGACAGGCCTGTAATTCCCCAGATCCTCCTTCTGGCCCTTCGTGTAGATAGGTGTCACATTGGCCACCCTCCAGTTGTCTGGTACCTTGCCTGTTGACCAGGATTGTTGACAGATGGAGAGGGGCTTGGTGAGCCCTCCCAACAGCTCCCTGAGTATCCTTGGGTGAATGTGCGCTTAAGTCTGGAAAACCAGCCATATCCTGAGCTATAGAGGTGTGGCTGGCAGTTTAAGGGAGGTTATTCTCCCCCTTTTCTCTACTCTTATGATACCTCATCTGGAATGCTACATCCAGCGTTGGAGCCCCCAACTTAAGAATGATATGGACCTGTTGGAAGCAGTCCAGAGCAGGGCCACAAAGATGATCAGAGGGTCAAAGCAACTCTCTTATGAAGACAGGCTGAGAGAGTTGGGGTTTTTCAGTCCTGGAGAAGAGAACATTCCAGGAGATTTTATTACAGCCTTTCAATACTTAAAGGAGGATTTTGAGAAAGATGGAGAGAGACTTTTTACCAGGCCCTGTAAAGATGGGACAAGGGTCAACAATTTTAAACTAAAAGAGGGTATATTTGAACTGAATATGAGGAAGAATTCTTTTACAATGAAACACTGGAACAGGTTGCTCAAAGAAGTTGGGGATGTTCCCTCACTGAAAGTGTTCAAGGCCAGGCTGGATTGGGCCTTTGAACAATCTGACCTAGTGAAAGATGTCCCTACCCACATCAATGGAGTTGGACTAGAAGATCTTTAAAGATCCCTTCCGATTCAAACCATTCTGTGTCTCTATGATTCTATGATTCTGATTTAATGAAATAGACTTAGCATGACATTTTAAATAGTAGGACATCTAGGACACCATAAAGGACACTGAGTTTAACAGTAGTGCCAATTATTGTGATGATGAAACATGGAGTAGCAATTATGCTGTTAAGTGTCTTCGCAAAATATGTTTAAAAATACATCATTAGATGGCTCCTGCTAGAAAAATGAAAAAAAAAAAAAGGGAGAGAAGGGAGAGAGACATGAGAGGCGTTTAACCATAGTTATTGCTACTGTTTATTCACATTATCTTCCTAATAAGTGCTTTTATATCTCTCAGGTTTGCTTATGCAAAGTTGGTATAACAGTTTTATAATTGTAGGAATTATCCTCTCCGGTGTGGTTCTCCATTAGGCACTTTAGGTCCTAAAAATTATGCATATGTCTATTTTCACTTGAGGGCTGTCATCACCACATATCTTTCATGGAGCTAGTCAGCAGGAGTCACCCACACCCATTAAGCAGTCTTCATTCTGGGTCTGCTGCCAACAATGATCATTAACTGAACAATGTATTTAATCTCATAAATATTTGATATGCTTACAGTTTGCTAATGTTAACTTGCTAGAGACTGTAAAATTGCTACAATTTCTCCTAGGTTAAGCAAGTCCTGTCCTATTATCCCTTGTTCTAAAAAACTGTACAGGTGAATGATACAAATGTGAGACCATAGACCAGAAACTTTAATTTCCCTTGACAGATAAATGCTTTAATTGTTGGTCTAGTCAATTTTGCACATGTTCTTGATCTCTGACACATTCAATGTTTTGTGGTCTTTTTGCAGAGAGGAATGGCTTCAAGGGAAAGACACAGAATTAACAACATCTTTTCACTCTGAATGGGCTTCAGCTTGTGATTTTTTTGGTACTATCCAGTGAAGCGAAACACAAGATCTGGGCAAAGGAGGGAAGCGTACATGTTTTTTTCTGTATTCAAATCTAGTGCTTTAGAACTAGTGGTATTTTTTTAATAAGGTATAGGAGATCCCTAGACTTCACCTGTTTCCATTTTCAAATAAATGTTTTGGGAAATTCCAGGCTATAAACCCTGAGTGTAAAGGATCTTTTCTGAGGCCAAATGAAGTACTGAGGTGCAAGGGAGGGACATTTATCCCACAGTGTTTTTAGTTAGTTACCTTAGCAGGCTGTTTTTCATGTAACTGGAACTAATTTATATGAGAGCTATTGGAGATGCCTGAGCCTCAAAGCTAGAGAGTAGGCCTAATAGTTAGACGTTATCAAGCACTGACAGGTTTTCATTGCTTTTTAACTTGGGGTTGGATCTGTCTTCACTGGGAGACATTCACTTAAATGTGTTTATATGAGTTTACTGGGTTTGTGTTGCAGTTGCGATTTATGGATGAGATTTTCAAAGCTGTCAGATCTGGTTTGCTGACTAGTCAAAAGCATATAGTTTTGGGTTCAGGGCTGCTTCAAAAAGGTCCTATTTTACCTCAGTAAAGTCTTATTTGTGGAAATCTTGGTCATATTCCTGTCAAGAGGATATTTCCTATTGACTTCAGTGAAGCCAGTTCTTCCATCCAGACAATTTTACCTATAAGATAATCAACCATGACAACTGAGCAGAGAAGAGCTTTGGAGTATTCTCCTAATTATATTTCATATATTTATTTTGCATTAAGCATAGTTCTGGCTGATATTTTAAAGAAAAATACAATTAACTTTGAAGTTGCAAAAGTCTTTCCTGTTTCCTAACTCTATCACAGTTTATTGGCACTTTTCAATGGCTGACTCATGTAATGACTACAACAAAAGAAAATATAGTGACTTTTAAGTGGGAACTGTCCTCAAAGAAATGTTGGTTCTAATTCAGTAGCATCCAGGTCCCTGTAGAAACCAAACTTTGACTTTCATATGCCTTTCAATCCTACTTCCTAATTCCAACAACAAAGAGCAAAACTTGTCTAACAAGGTTTTTCTTTCCTTGAACAAAGCCACTCAACCACACATAGAAAATTAATCCATGTCATGTGCAGTGCAGTGAAGTATGAAACATGTACACCTATCTGAGTTTGACTGGAGGTGTTCTGGAGCTGTATGTGAAACCCCTTTCTATTCAGAATCATATGGACATAACACCTTGGCCAGGAGAAGGCTTGTTCTAATTGGATTCTCTTCTCTTTGCGGTGTATAGACATGTCAGAGGCCCCACATTCAGGACATTTTTGTCTTACATGTTTATATATGCTTTGGTGCTACACCTTTTTGTCCTTTCTTTTTCAACTGATCTTAGCTGTATTCTTAGATTTTTTGACCTTTGAACTTAATTAATAATACATAAAACGTTTTTTTCTTCCATAGGAAGTGAAGCTACTGCAGCCATTGTAAAAGTTGTTTAACCCAGATTTCTTCCAGCTTTTATCAAGATCTTTAGATCACTGCTCAAGCTGGCAAGCAACATAAAATTGGCATATAAATGTACATGTATACTTAATAAAAAGTGATATACTTGTTAAATATTCTTAAACATATTCATTTTTTATCTTCTTAAAGATATTTTAAGATATTATATTTTAGTTTCTATAAAATACTTGGAATAAATTCTCTTATTCTCATTAAAATAAATTTGCCTTATTTCATGCTTAGCAAAACAAATGCAAAAAGAAATATTTCTACCTATTTTATAACTATTATCAGTTATATATCTAGGTAGAAAACATTTTGATATGAAAGTCAAAGAGCAGCTTCTTTCCCTATTCCTGTTACATAATTATATTGATTATTTCACCAACACATTTGGTCTCAGGTTAGATTTCATACTACAATTGTAGTAGTATATAATAGTCGTAGCATAGACATAGTGCAATTCAAATGCTTGAAACCCACCAAAATTCGTTTCTCTTTGTAGCCAAATGTGACAACTGGGAACTTTCACAGAAAACTTGAAATCCTTACACTTACTGTTCAAAGTCTAGGCAACAGACCTAAAATGAAGTGATACAGGTTATCTTCCAAGAGGTCTGCCAAGATTGCAACTGAAGATTGCAGTGGTTCCTATGAGGCCCATGGAAGAAAAATCCACCAATATTAAGAAATACCTAAACCATAGGTGACAGAGTTAAAAATAAGTGATGATCAGTCAAGTATTGGAAAAAAAAATAATAAATTATTCCCCTGTTCTTACACTTTTCCCTCAACATCAGCTTTTAGCCATTGTCAAAGAGAGGATATCAGTCTGAAGGTACTGTTGGTCTGATGCATCCCACCCATGTTCTTTAGTCTCAGGAAGGAGTAAGGGATGGGACACAGGAAGGAGTAAGCCATGGGATGGTGGAGGTCTTTGGCAAAGGTTCTGTGCTGGAGATTTTTTGACAGAGTACCAATATGCATTATGATATCAAGTGCAGATTCCACTGTAAGAAGTTTCTCTTCCAGGATCAAAGCCAAGTTTTACAATTATATTGATTAATTTATGATTTATATTCACCATACTTCAAATTTCTTTCCTTTACTGCTTTTAGTTCCATCATGGCACTCAGAACTTAAATATATCATGTCAGCTTACCATCTGCTTCCAGTGGCAGCCAAGGGGCAGAAACATTTATAGCAACAGCATTGAGACTCAAAAATGACATATTTCCATATGTATTCATCAGTAATTGGGAAAACAGACTTAAGTGACAAAAAGAAATATTTTTGTTCTGAAAAAGAGTAGCTAGTCTCCTCATCTGAGTTCAGTGAAAAAAGAATGGGAGATGTTTAAGGTACTTCTGTGCATTGAACAAAAGGGGTAGTGAAAGAATCTTGGGAAGCTTCACTTAGTGCATGTTTTTGTTTCTTTCTATATGTGTAAAAGGTTGATGTGAAATATCATCCATGAGACAATGTGAGAGTAACATTAGGAGGGACAAAGAAGCCACTGGCTAAGGCAAGTTTAGATAGAAATGCAAGTCGTTTGAGAATACTGCAATTTAAATCTGCGAATTGGAACTTCCATCCTTCGGTACAATCTGGAATTCTAGAAAGGAAATATGTCTTGCTCATATCCATTTAAAATCAACTAAATTCAGTGGAGATTTACAAAGAAAGAAACCTCTAAAAAAGATTCCCAATGTTCTAGGAAGCTAAGAGTTCTATAAACAGTAGCCAAATAATGACTGCCACAGTCTTTAGAAGCTGAAGCTCATATGTTTTAGATTTTAATTTAAAGAATTAACTGAACTTCAAAGTAATAATTAAGTACTGAAAATATTGCATGGAAAATCTTGGCCAATGATATTCTTCCTATTAAATTCAGGAAATTTTTGTCTATGCATCATGATATCTATCCTGCTGTTCCTCTATCTCTCAGCTAACAGGAATTACCTATTATTTCATTTTTTGCAGCTATAATGAAATAAGAAATATTAAAAAACCCAACCAAACAAAGAGGCAAGCAAAGTTCCTGGCATGGCAAGGATATCTGCAAAAAAAAGTAAAGCTTTGTTTTCCTCTGAAAAACAAGCAGGAATGTTTTCTTGTCTCATATCAGTTGGTACTCGCATCCAGACAGCAGAGGACTTGCAGAATGCGTAGTTCTTAACCATCAAGAAAAATTACATAAATCATATGGTGTAAGGTGCCAGCTCTCCAGAGAGATTTAACTTTAGCTGAAGTCTTTTCCCAGGTTCATCTTCTCCTATATTATGAGTGAGCACAATATGTTTTCTGAAACTCTAGGTGTTTTGGATAAATATCGATTGTGGGCAGCTGATGATTCAGTCCGAGTTTTGACATCCAGGCAGTATGTGTAGGATTTCTAAAACCCAAGAAGAAAGTTGGTTGCACCTGTCATCCTTAGGGAATCTGATAAGGTTAGGCATTAAGTTTTTAGTAGGATATTAGATAATGCATTATAAAATATGACATCTCAAGAGCTCAAAAATTTACACTAAGTGGAAAGGAATTAAAGGAGCATTTATGTCTACTGTTTAACTGTTAACAGGGGTAACACGAAAATATATATTTTTTTTTTTTCAAATAAATCAGTCTTCAGAAATCTAAATGCTACTGAAACTTTCAGTAGCAATTTTTCTTCTTGCCTTTGTTTCAGTCAAATAATAATTTTCACATAGCTTCTAAGGGTACCTCTTTTGATAGTAAGTTTTTACCTACATCTACAACAAACATTACTGAACAAAACTTATGTATGACAAGGATGAAGTGTGACCTAAACCAATGTTGCTGGGACCGTCTTTTCAACTAAGCAAACAAATGAAAAATGTCCTTGCAGTTTTCAAGACAGATTTTATGAAATGGTAAACAAAATACAAAGAGATTTTTGAAAGCCTTGGGAGTCCACTTCTGAAGGCTTTTATACACTTACAATTAACTGAGTAACTGTCTCAGGTTAATTATCTATTGTTAATTCCCTGAATATGCTGTTATTAAACATAAACTCTTAGCATTTCGATATATATCCAGGGGACTGTGTTTATTTGTTTCTTGCATGCATACAAGGTTTCTTTTTGTAACCTGAAATAATTGGTCCCAAGTCAATTGTTCAGAATGAGAAACTGGAACAAAACAAGATATTTTATTTGAATCCCTTGTTTGGGGAGAAATTTGTTCAGATTCTAAACTCCTATACTCAAAATTATTTCAGAGTAAAACATGATCCTTATTTTTCCTAAGATCTCTAGACAATGATACAGAACCACATTTCTTTCTTTCTTTTTTTTTTTTTTTGTGAGGATGACATTATTAATTTTTGATTTTTATTATTTAAAAATGAAATAAATGAGAAGGGTTATCACATAATAGTTAATATGGAAATAACTGAGTGACAGGTAAGTAGGCATACTCATCAATAAATAAACTAATAGATGGGTTTCTCAGGCACAGGGTATTATTCAATGTTATATCATCTGCTCTTACTTTCACAGAAGATAAAAAAAGGCACAGGTATAACCAAAACATGACTTAGTATTTCATATATCACATTAAGTTTCTGGATTCATTGAGTTTTTTAGAAGAAAGGTGAATTTCTGGTTTTTAGACAGTATATATTTCTGGTACTGAGGAATGCAATTTATTACACAGAAAATAACAGCAAAGTCCGCATTATCATCTCACCATTGTTTTGCTCCTTTATCACATTACATTTGTTTTGTTAAAACAGATTTGATGAGAACAACATTTAAATGAAACAAACATTGACAAAATATTTGAATTTTAAAAAAAAAAATTATTTGCATTATGTTTAACTATAACTATATAAGACACTATAACATTACTAAAATGTAATAATAGGGTTTTTTCTTAGAATTTAAGGCATTTCAAAGTTACCTGCAATTACAGTACAACAACACATAGCAAAACAGGTCTTCCTCAAGGTCACAAGACTCTCCAAAAATGTAAATTGCAGAAAGTGTAGATCTTGCATGGAGATTTGAAAGCATTCAAATTATGAGATAAAACAAGTTTCCCAGGAAATCAGGTAGTTTAGATGTAAGGTCTCCATTTGATGTCAGAGTAAACTACACGGTAAGTAGTCACAGCAGGGAAAAAAAAAAAAAAAGCACAACTTTTTATTCAGTTTTCAAACTCAAAAAGAAATGCTTATTTTGAATAAAAATCAAAGTATAAACTGCTACTACTGTAGAAACAGTGGAGAATACTGCAACTTCCACAATCCTTTGAGCTTCTAAACAGTTACAGTGCGAACATACAGACTGTATATGTGAGGAAAACACATCAGGAAATAAAACCAGCAGTTCTGAGAATTACACCCAGTTCTAACAACTGTATGTTCTTTGCTATGAATTGGTGAATGGTTGGTACTACACAGCATTTTGTCTGGGAATGCTATTACATGTACCCTAGTGATCAGAGAACATTTTGTAGCACACACATTAAAACTTATTTGTATTTTGACGTAAGGGACTATTAAAGGCAAAAGCTTTTATGCAAATTCACCATTTGATTTGCATTCTCCTGTTTCCAGCTACTTGTAAATCACATACAAAAGGATCCATGTACTAGTCCTGCAATTAATGAAACTCAGAGACTCCTCCCATAATAGGTTCAAAAGGCAAATATCAAAGGAAAGAGAGGTTTTGGATTTATGGAGTTTTCCAGGTACAAAATGATAACACAAACATTTGTCTTTTAA
This sequence comes from Gallinago jamesoni, assembly GCA_025769975.1. Lineage (NCBI taxonomy): Eukaryota > Metazoa > Chordata > Aves > Charadriiformes > Scolopacidae > Gallinago > Gallinago jamesoni. Next base: position 131,859,935 of record JAOQGH010000001.1, read on the forward strand.
CAACAGACAGTTCCTCAGGCTTTCTCTGAGGATAAACATGCAAATAACAACAAACACTACAGTTTGGTGCCAGTTTGGGCTGTCAGAACTCTGTAGACAGATTTCTTATGGCTTTTTAGGAAGTAGTTGCAATTAGTTGAAGAAAGCTGCTTGCTCCTTTGGAAGGTCCATCTAATTTTATTTTCCTATGTCCATACTGGCATGCTAGGGGACAAACTCTATTAAAGAAACCAGGGGCCTGGTTTACAGTCCAGCTTAAACAAAATCAGAACACAACTGCAACACTGTTTCAAAATCAGTGAGGAAACAGGCAAGCCAAGGCACAGAAAGTTCAGCCACCCTCACCATACCATTGAGATGAATAATGAGATTTTGGTCTCTCATGCAAATCTATTAGTCCCTTCCAGATAGCTAGTGGTCAGAATTTTATATTGCTTATATTCTACTTTAGTTGGCCTATTACATGAGCACTGATGTGATGGATGAAGGGACAGAATGTACCCTCAGCAGGTTAGCTGATGATACAGAACTAGAAGAGGTGGCTAACACACCGGAAGGCTGTGCTGCCATACAGTGAGACCTGGACAGACTAGAGAGATGAGCAGAGAGAAACTTAATGAAATTCAATGTGGGCAAGTGCAGGGTGCTGCACCTGGGGAGAAATAACCCCATGTACCAGTTCAGGTTGGAGGCTGACCTGCTGGAGAGCAGCTCTGAGGAAAAAGACATGGGAGTCCTGGTGAGCAATAGGATGACCATGAGCCAGCAATGTGCCCTTGTGGCCAAGAAGGCAAATGGCATCCTGGGGTACATCAAGAAGAGCGTGGCCAGCAGGTCAAGGGAGGTCATCCTGCCCCTCTACTCTGTCCTGGTGAGGCTCCATCTGGAGCACTGTATCTAGTTCTGGGCTCCCCGATTCAGGAAGGACAGGGAACTGCTGGAGAGGATACAGCAAAAGGCTACAAAGATGATTAGGGGCCTGGAGCATCTTCCTTATGAGGAGAGGCTGAGGGACTTGTGTCTTTTTAGTCTGGCAGAGAGAAGGCTGAGGTTGGAACTAGATGATCTTTAAGGTCCCTTCCAACTCTAACCATTCTATGATTCTATGAAGTGTAATGCAACATGAAGTTGCCCCAGATAGTCTCTCCTTATAGATAAAAACAAAGCAGATTCACACAAGGCCAGGTGGAGCATTTCTTCCCTTTGAACTAATGACTGCTGGTGTAGACACAGGAGCGCCTCAGGACAGGATCATCCACATCTCAACACAGTGGTGCAATTCTGCTAAGAATGAACCACAAAAATCAGTGGCAAGTTATGACAAGCAGTAGCTGCAGAAGTAATGTTACAGTCATGTAGTGAGGGTGAAAAAGCAGCAAGAAAATTAAAAAAAAATGCAGAAGAGCTGCAGAGGAGGAGAGAGGATGTGCAAAGAGTATGTGCAAGCCAGATGACAGAAGAAAGGTCAAAAAGGCAGCAGCAGACTGGAGGACTGGGACAAAGCAAATAGAGCAGACTCCCAGGTCCTTAAATCTGTCTCCTCCAGGTATGTCTGTGTGAATAGTCCCTGGAATAGTTTTATCCTCAAACCCGGGAAGCTGGGTTCATACTAGCCCCTGGAAGAGACTGCCCACTAATGGTCTCCTAACCAATTCCCAGTCGCAGTTTATACCTAACATGGACTGGAGATTGCTCACCACAGTCAGTTTGGTTATGATTACCCTGTCTGAGGGGCTAAAAGAGTTCACTAGCATAGATCTGGACTATTCCATGCATCACTGGATTCTCTTTCTGTCAGTGGTCTGAGACACCTGCAATTTACTAGAGTAGTTGTAGCCTAAAGCTGCAGAGGACTTTCATCATTTCACTATACTAGGATTTTCTCCTTTCCTAACCATTTCAGAGCAAAAAAAAGTCCCTATTTTGGTACTCCTAGAATAAGATATAACAGAACAGAATGAAATAACAGTACAACAATCTTATTGTTTAATTAATTGATATAGATGTAACCATACTGTTTGTAAATTATTCTCTATAAACAGTCTTTAATAATCTTAATTGGAGACAATTTTCAGGACTAAGAAGTCTGCTTGTCTGTCTCCCTCTCTGATGCTCTGCTTACACCAGAGACAAGCAGCGAAAAAGCACATCAGAGCGCCAAAAGTGCATCTGTCCTATGCACTTGTGTTTACCAGGAGTTCTCTTTCCTCAGGAAGAAAATTATACTTTCAAACCCAGCTTTTATTGAACCCAGCTTCTGCACCAAAATCATCAGTACTTTTCCAGACAGAGACTGAATAGGATGCCAAGAAGATATTTTGTACAAGTAGAGAAAATGCAAATGCAAACATAAAAGCCTGCATTTACTTCTTCAGTCAAGTTTCCTTTGCTTTGTCTGTAGCAGGGTGCAGGTGAACAGGATTGTGGAAGAAGCCGAGACTAGAAGAAGGGATAGAAGCAGCAGGAATACTGGCAAGGGAAGGCCCGTGATCAAGTCCTAACGACCCATAAACAATACCTAACAGCCTGACTGGTGTAGGGGAATTCTTCTCACCTGGCAGTTGAGGGTTGCAGGGCCCTGTCAGTTGGGAAAAGAGATACATTGGTACTATATAAGCTGCCTGTTTGTTATAATAAACCATTCTGGTTGCATCACCGACCTGGGTCTGTGCCTTCATATGCTACAGCAGGGGTGCTTCTATTTCATTTATGTTAGTTTTCTCTGCACACAGTACATATTGATTCTGAATAGTCACTTCTGCTCATTTTCTGCCACTTAGAGGTATCTAAAGAAGTATGCTAACATCAAGAACCCTGCTACTTAAGTACCAGATGCTTTTTCTCCATTGGGAAAACTACTGTCTCAGCAAAAAGAAGCATGACATACTGTAGTCATTGCTTAATTTACTTCCGTGAATGTACATATTTTCTTTCTTGCTTCTGTATCTGTCTTTCATATGGTTTAAAACAAAAAGATGAAATTCTTTGGGTTCATCTCAAAGGGAATAAGTATGCACACACATAAATATGCACACTTATATATACTGAATTCCACATAAAATATGTACAATATGCAATTGTTTTCAGGTACTAAATAACGTGTTTCCTAAAAACATTAGTAATTCTTTCTGATATGATTTGCATGACAAAATGCAGAATTTTTTTGTCAGATTATGTTAAAGCAATGGAAATGTGTTGCTTTCTAATTCTAAAAAAATTCTTAGAGACTTTTTGCATTAAATGTATTTGTCACATAACTTTGAATTTTCATTGTACTGGGACCTCTTTTGTCAGCCATATGTTTTTTATGGAGTTCCTTCAGTGAAAGCATGATGTTACCAACCTCCATATCTTCTTTTAGTTATTGTCACACTCTAATCTCAATGAAAGGAATGTAACAGGACCTACATCACTTCCAGTCCACTAAGAGTACCACTGAAAAGCTAGAAGAGTCAAAACACCTGGACATCTGTTCTATGACTCTTTTTTGCTGTCCCCAGATCATAAAGTTTTACCTAGTAGAAAGATATTACTGAGAAAAGGGTCAATGTCTATGAACTGCTATTCGATCAGCCTACTGTGTGTATAGCAGCAGCAGAGATGTTAGGTTTTGGAGCAAGTGATACCACTAGGTGAGTATCACCCTGTCTTCTGAGCTGCAAGGAGGATCATCTTCTTGCTTTATCTCCTTTTCTATAGCAGTCTCATACACACAATGCTATAAACGAGAAAGTGATATCCATCTTGGAGATGTGGAAACAAGTGGTACCCAAATGAGTAAGTTCTCCCCAACTCTGCAGAGAAAGAAGAAAGGAATTCCTAAGGCCTTTTAGTCAACATAATCCCACCTTTCAGTGTGCCTTATCATGTTTCTGGTGTGAAGTAGTCAATTTCTTGTGGATTTTTGTCCATGAGGTTTTGATTACATTAATAGGCATTCTGTCTGTATTTGTCATTATAAATATTTTTGTAGATATTTTTAGATCATCTAAGTTTTCAGTTAACAGATTTTTAAAGCTTCTTCTCTGTGCATACCGTGATATACAATTGATTAAATATAATCTACTGAACTTCTGTAATTCATTGCACTTTTAATTGGTAGTTACAACACAGTGAAAGCAGTTTTGATATGAGGGCTTCTTGATCCTGAAGTATGTTTCTCTGTCCTGATAAGAATTGCTGGGATAAGGAACTTGCTCAGCTAATTTGATCAGCAAATCTTCTTGGTTATTTAATAAATGGTCTTTAAAGACAACAGACTTAGCACATTGAGTTGATTGTTTTTTTCTAATAGTATAGGTCCAAAGACAAAAACTCAAGCAAAGACTCAAAAGTCAATCGTATGTCATAAGACTCTCTGGTGTCTTTGGTTAATATTCCAGGGATGAAAACAAAAGATTAAGATATATTTTTTACTTGACTTCTTTCCATAACCTTTTTGTTTGTTTGTTTGTTTGTTTGTTTGTTTTAAAGCAGGGCATCTCAACCCTGCTATAGTTGATAGCAACCCTGTTCATCTAACTGATACAAATGTTTAATCTACAATTTGATTTATGTTCCCCTTATTTAATTTACATCAATTTTCTTGAGGTCAGTAAGAAAACACTCAGTTATTAGTTAAAGTAACATAACTAGCTTGAGAATAGTTAAAGGTGAATAAATCTTGTCAACCAGCTGAAAAAAACAATTGCACTCCTAACAGTGATGTAACACCAAAGACCAGTGGTGATGACACCGATTTGTCATGACTAGTCCTACCAATGGAACTGTAATGGCTTTTGCTGGAGAGACTCTCAGGTCCAGACTGCATGTTTTCTAATTTTAACTAGAATGAGTGTTTAGTACTCAGCACCCAGTAAACCAACTATATCTAAAGGGTGTGGAAGACCCATATCAATGTTGGGTCATCTTTTTACCATCAAAGTTTACAAAGAAGAAGAAGTGTCTTACTCCTGCAAAAAACAATAACCAAGGCATCCCACCCTAGGAAAAAAAAAAAACACATTTAGAAAAGGATATTATAATCAGGTGAAAATATATGTCCCCCACACTTATGTAGCTCCAGTAAACCTGCTTAATCTTGATTATAAATATCTACATCTCCCTGGCAAGTCCTTTGCATATAGGGTAGACACATGTTTGCAAGCCAGCTAAGTCTCTTCACTGGAAATAGTATTCAACACCTACAGGGTCTGTTTGTACACTTTTGTGGGATCATTTTTAAATGGCTGTCCTTTTCATTTTGTGCATTACAGAAGCTCAGATTTTTCAAGAGAGGACTTGAGGGAACTTGTCCATTATTCAGCAGTGCTATTGTTTTAAAACTGTGGATAATGGCAACCTAATTCACAGATGTCTCCCAGATTTATTTCTGCAGTAACAAATATTTGTATAAGGAAAGACAATTTTCACCTCCAATGGGTTAGCTGCAGTGTGTGTGGGAGGTGACACTGGTTTTAATAGTCCATACTGACTGCATTAGTCTGGTCCTTATTTTTCTAGTGTCTATGCAGCTACAAGGTAAATGCTTGCTACATTTAGTTACAATAGGGCTTCAGCTGACAAGAGTATAATATGGTGGTAATACAATTCTAGAAGATATTCTAATTTTGGAGTGTTAAAAATAACATCATAAAGCATTTTCCTTCAGCAATTTTACTTTTCTCAAAACCTACTATACAGGCTGATGAATTTTCATGCTCCCCTGGGAGGCTTGTTTGTTTGCTTTCAGTTTTCTGGATATTCTTTTGCTTTGTTTTTATTTTCTTTCTTTCATTGTTACCTTTTTCACTTGTGATGTTGCAGGAAATGACAAAAAATTTCAGAAGTGAGAATAAATATATTAACTTTCAGATTCTGTGGTTTTGCTTGAAACAATTCAAGCAGATAAAAACTATTCCTTTTGATTGAAAGGTCATTTTTTACTAATATACATGAATGTTATCATGAGTTCTCTCTACGTTTACCTACTATCATCTTGAAGCTTAGAAGAAACCATTTTTTTTAATTTATTCCCAAAGAACTTCACTAGGCCCAACGTCCAGCACTACTTCCTAAATAGTCGTGTCATCCCCCACTTCCTATTTATCCTCAAAACAGAGAATGGTAAAATCATTTAGGTTGGAAAAGACTCTTAAGATCAAGTCCAATCACAAACCTAACACTGCCAAGTCCATGCCTAAACCATGTACCTAACCACCACATCTTCACATCTTTTAAATACCTCCAGCGATGGTGACTCAACTACTTCTCTGGGTAGCCTGTTCTAATGTTTGACAACCCTTTCAGTGAAGATTTTTTTCTTAATATCCAATTTATACCTCCCCAGGTGCAACTTGAGGCCATTTCCTCTTGTTCTATCACCTCTTACTTGGGAAAAGAGACTGAACACCACCTCTCTCCAACCTCCTTTTAGGTAGCTGTAGGGAGTGATAAGGTCTCCCCTCAGCCTCCTCTTCTTCAGGCTAAACAACCCCAGTTCCCTCAGATGCTCCTCATAAGACTTGTGTTCTAGACCCCTCACCAGTTTTGTTTCCCTGCTCTGAACATACACCCGCATCTCAATGACGTTCCTCCTGTAGTGAAGGGCCAAAAACTTAACACAGTACTTGAGGTGTGACCTCACCAGTACAGATGGACAATCACCTCCCTAGTCCTGCTGGCAACACTATTTCTGATACAGACTAGAATGGTTTTGTCCTTATTGGCCACCTGGGCACACTGCTGGCTTGTATTCAGATGGCTGTTGACCAACACCCCAGGTCTTTTTCCACAGGGTAGCTTTCCAGCCACTCCTTCCCAAGCCTGCAGCGTTGCATGGGATTGTTGTGACCCAAGTGCAAGACCTGGGACTTGACCTTGTTGAACCTCATACCATTGGCCTCAGGCAATCATCCAGCCTTCCCAGATCCCACTGTAGCGCTATCCTACCCTCGAGCAGATCAATACTTCCACCCAATTTGGTGTTGTCTGCAAGCTTATTGAGGGTGCACTTGAACCCCTCATCCAGGTCATTGATAAAGATATTAAACAGAACTGGATCCAATACTGAGACGTGGGGAACACAAATCATGACTGGCTGCCAACTACAACTCTTTGGGCCCATCCAGCCAGATTTTCACTTATGGAAGAGTACACCTGTCCAAGCTATGGGTAGCCTGTTTCTCCAGGAGAATGCTGTGCAAAACAGTGTCAAAGGCTTTATTAAAGTTCAGGTAAACAACATCCACAGCCTTTCCTTCATCCACTAAGCAGGTCACCTTGTCAGAGAAGTAGATCATGTTAGTCAAGCAGGACCTGCCTTTCATAAACCCATGCTGACTGGGCCTGATTGCCTGGTTTTCCTGTACATGCCATGTGATGGCACTCAAGATGATCTGCTTCATTACCTTTCTGGGCACGGAGGTCAGACTGACAGGCCTGTAGTTCCCTGGATGGTCCTTCCAGCCCTTCTTGTAGACGGGCATTACAGATTTTAGCCTCCAGTCAACTTGGACCTTCCCATCTTTAACCTGGGCCCCAAGGAGGTAGCAGACTTCCCTAAGAAGTTATTCCCGTCTACATCGGCCATCTGTTCCCATCAAGAGAAAGTCTTCTATGTCAATTACTGTTCTTTTTTTTTTATTTTATGGAAGCGGTTTTGTTGCAGAGTGTTGTGGTTTCAGCGGAAATCACTGCAACCGGACCAACAGATGGCCTTCCCCCACCCCCCCCAAAAGAGAGAGGAGGAAGAGATTAGGAGAGAGAGAGAGCAGTTTAGAACAAACTAAACTACTTTAATGAAGAATTAATATTAAAATAAAAAAAAAAGAAAGAAAAATAATGAAATGGATACAATATATACAAAACCATATCAAGCTCCCAGGATATCAGTCCCATCACCGGCAGGCGCTGGGGGAGTCCCAGACTGGACTCAGCAACGGATGGG
>JAOQGH010000001.1:131869357-131885139 GCA_025769975.1 Gallinago jamesoni
GGGACCCCTTTACGAATTTTCCGTTTCTGACCCTCTAAGGGGCAAATAACGAAAATCGGCTGACCTTGCTTGTTATCCCAATAAGTCTAAGCACGGGCCTCTCTGCATTCCATTCCTTGGCATTGTAGCCCAAACATTGGCAGTTTTCTCTCCAATATGCTGTTAATTTCAGAGAGTCAGAGGAGGCCTAACCAAAACTGTAAAATTACAATTATTACAAAATAAACTGGTTCGGTTTTACCTCAAACCAGGACACAGAGCATAGACCAACTTACACTTGGCAACACCTTCAACCTACATCAATCATCAACCTCACCATTGTTCAGTTCCACTTGCAGAACCTCGTACCTATTATGCAAGGGTATCTGAGAAGGTGGAATCCCTGTTTGCAGGTTGAAATACCTCCTAGAAAACTTTCACAGAAGTGGATGGCACATGCCCGATTTCCTTTTTTAGCTGTTGCTCTCACAGACAGTCTGCCAACAACAGCAAACACATATTTTTGGTAGCTTGCATGCTCCATCCCGAGAGAGAAGTCACCAGGGAATGGCAGGAGCAGAAGTAATATATTACATTTAAGGCTGGGCCTGAGACTTCTATCCATGTCTGTCATTACTCACAGAGACAGATTTTATGATGCTGCCATTTTAGATTTTTTGGGCTTAAGAACTTGATATGGTATATGTTTTTTCCTCTTTTAGTTGCCCCTGGAGCGTCTCACATATTACTTTATGTTATTGATAGCAGACACAGCCACAGTCTCTGGTATATGGGACATTTCTGGTGAAACTGCTATCATTTACTGTTAAATCTAATTTGAGAAAAGAAACCAACTGCTTCACACATTGTGTATGTATTAGAAAAATAAAGGAACAAAACACTAATAACTCAAAATAATGGAAGTAGTAGGTTTCCATCTGTGGAATCACAGACTGCTCAGTTACAAGCCCTCTAAATTGTGCCCAAATTCTCCAGACACCAGGGGTCTTCAAATTGTAAATTTTTCTGCTGTGAAACACAATAAAGTAATGTTCTAAAAAACAATGAAACCAGTCTATTTCAAAATTTTAAACACAACAATAAAAATACATTCCATTTCTTTTATGACTCTAGCATAGCTGTCACTGCCATACAGAGACTCAGTCTGGAAGTCCATAACCAGTCTTATGTTTTAGTAGGGGAGCTTCTGCACTAAAACATAAAAATTCTTGGCAGTAGGTACATGTAAACTTTTCAACTTTGAATTCTTACCTTTCATTCCTTTTAGCCCTCCAAGGCCTATTAAAAGGCATAACAGGTGTTTGAATCCAATCCATTTACTTCTTGTATCACTTGACCATAAAGTCAATCTTGACAAAAAGTAGCAGAATTTTTAATTATTGAATTTTCCCAAGAGAAGGCAGTTATCTTGATGGTGAAAATTAGATATAAACCATTCCAAATCTAAGTGTCCCCCAACACCACTTGAGTTTCATCTGTGATTAGACTAGAAATTAAACCAAACCTTTAATGAAGGTCTGAAATATTCAGACAATATTTTATTTTTGTGTATGCAAATTTTCCTTGTGTGTTCCAGATGGAACTGCAAATGATGAAACACCAACAGGGTTTGTTGTAGTATTTCAGAACCAAAAGCAGAATAGTTGTAAGATCTCCAGAGTTATTCTAAAACTCAAACTATTCAAAGAGTTCAGCTGAACTTAGTCTACTCATCAAAATTTACTGTATTTAGGTGAATGGAACCTAAACAAAGAACATTTATAATTTTATGTATTTTAATGAAAACCCACGTAAAATGTGTGTTTTCAGTGGCAAGCAGGGTGAAAGGAGAAAAAATGAGATATGGAAGTCTTGGAAACGTGTGTGAGGAGATGTGAGAATGCTGAAACTAGGTTTTAGTGATAAAGTTCTGTCACGTGTACGGAGAAAAAATACTCTTTGTGTTGTGGTGATTTAAATCCATATTGAAATTATTAGGACTTTCAGTGACTTTAATATGTGCTGCATCACATTTGTAGTGAACAGGAAGAAATAGAGATATAGAAAATTACTAGTATCTCCCTTGTAATCAGCTATCACTAGACAAAAGTGTTTAAGATACAAAAACGCACCAAAAATTTTGCCAATCAGACAGTTTGGCCCTTTAACTTCTCCTCCTAAGTGCTAGCAGTTACTGATAGAACTTAAGGCTTGAAAGTCCCATTAATGGTGTACTTTATTACATGAGCTGAGAATGAAGAACTTTATGGAAGTATGTGAATAACTTTCCACTTTCTTAAGTTGAGGAACTGGAAAAGCCAGAAAAAATAAGTCTATCAGCAGAGCTTTTTTGCCTTTGTATGGTACATTAACCTACTTACTCAAAAGCAAAGAAGCATGTGTGAATATAAATAAACCAGAGTTAATTTGGTGCATACAACCTTGTTAACCATTTTAAAAATGTGATAAAACATTGTACCCTAAGAGTGAATCAAGAAATAAATGTATATCTTTTAAAATCTAGGAATGCCATGTTACCAAGAAAACTTTAATAGGTCATGACTGTGTAATTTACTCTTTATAACTCCTGATTCTCTTCCTGCTTTGTCTAGAAACTGGACTACCTTCCATTTGCTCTTTGTAACTTGGAATAATTAAAAATCCATTATACTTCCCTCTCTTCAATGACAGTACATAAATTAAGCCTCAGCAGTGCTGAAAGACATGAAAAAAGTGATATGACCCATTCAAAGTGTCACGTATTTGCAATGCAAATTTCTCCTGGGCAATGAGAAATTCAGCAAATATTTTTCATTTAGAACTCAATCTTTTACAGCTAAGTAGTGTTCATTTGTTGATTCACAGTTCAGAAGTTACTGAGGTGTTTATTTTTGTTAATAGAATGTGCACTTCTCTAGTTATTTTTATACTCCAGAAGTCCCAGTAGTCAGACTCAAGGATGCCTCAGTGCCTCTCAGCACTGAGAGCTGCAGAAATATGAGCCAGGTTTTCACGTTAAAAAGTGTCCGTTTTTAGTAATCCAACAAGATGTAACATTAAGCCAGTTTTTCTAAGTGCATGGTGTATTTACCTTTTTTCCTCTTTTCTGTTTGCATATTTCTATTTAAACTAACCTAGTGCTCCTCAGGCCTCTTTAACTCAAAACCTAGTATCAGCTGATTAAATCAAACTTTGCAATTGTGAAGTTGCATGAGTCCAGGGCTCACAAAAAGGAAAAAGTACTTGCAGTTAGCCTAGGTCAGATGTATCTGTAACTTTTCTCAAACACCTGACATATTTCCCTGTCTTTATTAGTGCTTTTCATTTTTATTTTTACCCTGTGAAAAAAAAAAAAAAGTTGTTCTTCTAAGATTTTCTGAAGATAGTGCATGAATTTTCCACTTTTCATTCTCAAACTTTAAGTGCTACAAGATCTGTACTGAAAGTAATCATAGAAAAGTTGGCTGGGAGCAACCTCTAGAAGTCATGTAGTGAAACCTCTTCTTCAAAGTGCAATCAATGCTTTGCCCAGTGGTCAGGAAGTCCAAGACATGGCTCAAGCTGAACTTGGTAAGCGGCACAAAGAGTAACAAGAAGGGCTTCTACAGGTATACCAGCCAGAAAAGGGAGGTCAAAAGAAACATACCCAGTACTGATGAACAAGACTGCCAAACTAGTAACAACAGATGAAGTCTAAAGTACTGAATGACTTTTTTGTCTCAGTCTTCACTGGCAATCTCTCTCCCCACAACTCTCAAGTGCATGGACTGCAAGGTAGGGACTGGGGGAGAAAAGTCCCTCCCACTGTAAGAGGAGATCAGGTTCATGACCCTCTGACAAACATGAACATACAGAAGTCAATGGGACCTGACAAGATGCATTCCAGAGTCCTGAGGGAACTGGATGATGTCATTGCGAAGCCACTCTTCATGATATTTGAAAAGTTGTGGCAGTCAGGTGAAACCCTTGGTGACTGGAAAAAAGGAAACATTGTACCTGGTTTTAAAAAGGGTAGAAAGGAGGACCCTGGGATCTACCAGCCTGTCAGCCTCACGTCTGTGTCTGGAAAGATCATTGAACAGGTCTCCCTAGAAGGTACTATAAGGCACAGGGAGGTGATTCAAGACAGCCAGCACAGCTTTGCCAAGGGCAAGTTGTGCCTGGTCAGCTGAATGGCCTTCTATGAAGGAGTGATGACATCAGTGGACAAAGGAAGAATTATTCACTGGACTTGTGTAAGGCCTCTATGGGTCCCTCACAACACCCTTCTCTCTATATTAGAGAGAGATGGATTTGATGGATGAACTGTTCAGTGGACGAGGAATTGCTTGGATGGACACATCCAGAGGGTGATGGTCAATGTCTCAATGTCCAGATGGAGATCGGTGACAAGTGGTATTCCTCAGGGGTCCATATTGGGACCAGTACTGTTCAATGTCTTCATCAATAACAGACAGTGGAATTGAGTACACGCTCACCAAGTTCGCAGGCAAAAGCAATCTGAGTGGTGGGATTGTCACACCTGAGGGATGGGATACCTTTGAGAGGCACCTGGACAAGCTTGAGAAGTGATTGTGAGCCTCATGAGGTTCATCAAGGACAAGTGTAGGGTCCTGCACATGGAATGGGGCAATCTCTGGTATCAATACAGGCTGCGGGATGAAGAGGTTGAGAGCAGCCCTCCAAAGAGGGGTTTGGGGGTATTGACTGTTGGCTGGACATGAGACAACAATGTGCACTCGCAGTGCAGAAAGCCATCTATGTCCTTGGCTGCATCAAAAAAGTATGGCCAGAAGGAGATGATTCTTCCCCTCTACTCTGCTCTAGTGAGACTCCACCTGGAGTCCTGTGTCCAGCTCTGGAGCCCTCAGCACAAGAAAGACATGAACCTGTTGGAGGGGGTCCAGAGGAGGGCCACAAAAATGATCAGAGGAGTGGAACACCTCTCCTATGAGGAAAGGCTGAGAGAGTTTGGGTTGTTCAACCTGGAGAAGAGAAGGCTCCAGGGAGACCTTATTGCAGTCTTTCAATACTTAAAACAGTAAAAATTAAAACAAAATAAATTCACCAAGGGCCAGTTGGCCTTGACAAAGCTGATTGCCTTCTATGACAAAGTAACCTGCTCAGTTATGTGGGGCAAACAACGGACATTGTTTACATGGATTTCTTCAAGGGTTTCAATAGTTCTCCACATCTTCCTCCTACAGAAACTGGTATGTTACAGTCTAGACAAACATTCTGTGTGGTGGGTGGGGAACTGGCTGACAGGTACCACCCAGAGCATGGTGGTAAATAGCTCCTTTTCAAACTGGCAACCTGTCACAAGTGGGGTTCCCAAGGCATCCATATTGGGCTGTTTAATATCTTCATAAGTGATCTGGATGATGGGATCAAGTGTACACTGAAGTTTGTTGATGATGCCAAATGGAGTGGGGAAGTGGACAGTCATCCTGCAGGAAGACCTGGATAGTCTGAAAGACCGGGCTAACAAGAACCTTGCTGACCCTTCAACAAGGGCAAGTGTGAGGTTTTGCACCTGCGAAAACATAATCCAGGAGTGCAGCACCGGCTGCCATCTACCCAGCTGGGGAGCAGCTCTATGGAAAGGGACCTGAGGGTCCTGGCAGACAGCAAACTCAATATGAGTGGACATTGTGCAGCTATGTCAAAGAAAGCCAACAGGATGCTGGGTTCTGTCAAGAAGGGTTTCACCAGCAGAGATAAAGAAGTCATTATCCTTCTCTACTCAGTGCTTGTCAGGCCACACCTGGAATTCTGTGTTCAGTTTTGGCCCCTGGTATACAAAAAAAAAGCTGCAGGCAGGCTAGAGAGGGTCCAGAGAAAGGTCACCAAGATGATAAAAGAACTGGAAAGCCTGCCATATGACGAAAAGCTGAGAGAACTGGGCTTCTTTAGCTTTGAGAACAGAAGTCTTAGGGGAGATCATGTTACGATATTTAAAGGGTGATTACAAAGAAGATGGAGACTCCCTCTTTACAAGGAGTTACACAGAAAGATGAGGGGTAATGGGTACAAGTTACTCCTGAGCAGATTCTGACTGGGCAGAAGAGGAAAATTTTTCACGATGAGAACAATCAGCCATAGGAACAATCTCTCCAGGAAAGTGGTGAATTTCCTAACATCAGACATTTTAAGATTGTGCTGGACAGCGTGATACACTGTGGTTTTGCCAAGAAAGGCTGGACCAGATGATCCTTGAGGTCTCTTCCAACCAGATATTCTATGATTCTATGATTGAAAATCAAGATGGTGGCAGCAAGGATCTCTTGGTCTCTTGCAGTAATACTGAAGTATTTTGTCCACTCAACTGGGTATGTCACACAAATGAAAAAATTGTGGCTTATGTGCCAGGGGCATGCATTCACCCTTCCCGTGACCCCAGGTCCCACCTGGCTTCAGGCTGGCTGCTTACCGGACCTCAGTCCTCCCCATCACTGCAATCTTGCCAGGAAGTTGCAGGCTCTGGCCTGGCCCCAGTCTCTGTCTTCATCCTGGTCCTGCTCAGTCACTGGGTAATTTGGGATGGGTCCCTGCTTTAGGAGGGCATAGCCCTACCAGCCCCATGGCTGCTCTTGACTCCCTTCCCTGGGGCAGCTGGCCCTCATAGACCCCTGATGGTCAGCTCCAGTCTGTAAGAACTTGCTGCATTTTTCTGAACTAGAGAGCAGGTTACATCTTTGAAAACCTCATTGCCTTTCAAATAATGTAGTCATTTTTCTGCTTTCTGGTGCTTTACCAGAAAACTGAGCAAAAATCAAACTTCATCATTCTTGTATCCCTAGCATGTACTTTTCGATTCTTCTCATCTAGTTTGAAGACTAGTGACTTTTGTCTTCATGCATGTTCCCATTTACTATAATATCTTGAAATCTTTACCAGACTGCTTATCACTGCAGTTGTCTTCTTCAGTAAACCACACTTTCAACAACTCATTTAAAAGAAAAATGTTGAAAATCTGCTAGTTCTGTCTGTAATTTGTCTCTTTTGTATTGAATAAGACAGGCCTCCAGGAAAAACAAGAATTTGAAAAAATAAAAAATAGGTATAAAATCTAGGAATTCTCACATAAAAAAGGAAAAATGTTGAATGCTTGACTTCATGAGTCACAACTATAACTTTCTTTTATATTTGCTTTATGTTCTTGCAAATAAGTGAGCAAATTTATCTTAGCATGAAATGGAAACTTACAAGCAAGTCTTTTCTTTTTCCTTATTTCTTTCAGTCATTGGCTTGAATTCTCCCGAAGGGGTGATTTGATTGAAGTCTTCACATTACTTTTTGATGGCTTGAACTCTTTGTGTTACTGCTGCACAGCGAGATGAGTAGAGGCCAAGGGTAAATTAAAAGGGGTTGGCATTCACTTCAGAGGCACTCATGTCACTGTTATGTCTCTGAAAACACTCTATTCATGTTTGGAAAGTTTCCTCCACCTTTTTTATACCAGCTACAAGCCCTTTAGTTTAATTCAGTTTTTAATTAAATCTTAGGTTCTTTAAAAGGAATCCTTTATCTAATTTATTATATGAATCATGAATATTTTCATTTACGTTCTCACTTTTTAATGCATCTACTCTTTGGTCTCATGTCTATTGTCTTAATGTATTTGTAAAGAACCCTTGCGCAACTTTAATTGATGCTCCTTTACTTTTTTGCTCCTCTTCATTTTTTTATTTTTTTTTAAAAAGAAGAAAACTTAAACTGACTGTGAGATAACAGATTAAACTTGGATGTTTGAGCAGCTATTATTATGCTAGTGGTTGGCTGGGCACCATAGGTAAGATTTGCTTTCATTAAGAAATAATTCATAAGGCTTTAGTAGCAGCGTTGTTCTTGTGTTCTCCTCTAGGTGGTAGTTACCAGAGTAAATGTGAAACTAGTTCTATCTCTTAATTTGTTTAAGACCACTGTCTAGCTAAGCGGCTGAAGTAGGAATTTCCAGATTAACTTCACTAATTAACTAAAATAGATCAGATGCATAGAAGTCTAGAAGTGCCTCCTTTTCTCCACTGACGATAGAAATAGACAATGAGAGTCAGATCAACTTCAGATATTTATATTACAGGCATCTAAATATATGTTAGAAGAATCTTGCCAGAGATGAGTTAAATAAAAATTACTTGGAAGCAATGGAATCTGTGTGGGTGTTTTGTTTCAGTTTTGATTATGTTTGGAATTAGAGGGAAAAAAATTAAGTTAAGATTATTTAGTGAAGCACCAGAAAAGAGTACTTAGACATGTTGTAGAATCCCACTTACTGGAGGATTTAATGACAACATAGACAAATATTTTTTTCAGAATAAATTGAGGGACAGAGAAAGCAAAAGCCTCTTATAATTCATATAAGATATACTTGGAAAAGATGAGAAAAATACGTGGGCACGTGTGTACAGTCTTGCACTGGTATCAGGGACACTGCATAGATTTCTGATATTCTTCCCTTGTAGCATGGGACTAAAAAGGCTGAAAAAACATGGTTTACCTGTTTGCACATTGGATACTATGAAATAATTTTTCTCATACTGGATATGAGGAACACCACACCATTTTCTGCATCCCTGAATAGGTCTTTCTTTCTAATACACATCTAAATAGAGTTCCTCAGGGAGTCAAAACTTTGAACAAATAAAAACACCTTGCAAGTGGGGACAACATGAATCTTATAACCTACTCACCATCCTACACTGTTCTTGGATGAGGAAAATATTTAATTTTATCCTCAGGAAACTAGGACATTCTGAAACCTGTTCCTATTATGATCTCAAAAGTGTGGGCTGGGTAGGGGAAAGAAGGAAATTAATCAGCATTTAGACAAGTATCTGAAACAGGCATGCTGACCTGGGGTGTCAGATTGCCCTGTTGGGGGATCCAATGACTGCACTTTCTGTCTAATCATTCTGCCAAAACACTTAAGAGGAAGCTGAAGACCTAAGGAAAAGGAAGGAAATAGAAGGAAGGATAATTCGGAAAGGAGTATAAATTGCTTTCGGTTTGCTAGTTTAAGGTCCCTACTTTGGGATTACAAACAGAGAACGATTTTTCTCAGCCCTGGCTTAACAATTTTTGAAGTGGTGGCAGGGTGGCAGGAAGGGGATAAGGCAAAGTTTGTGAGATAATAAGTGCTACAAAGACTTTGGGAAGAAAGGACAGAAAAGAAATTTTAAATGTGACTGTTCCAGGGAGCACCAGAAAAAGAGATAAAAGATATTACCCCCCAGTCTTTCCAGCTGAAGGTTTGAAGAGAGAGAAAAATATTTTCTTCACACTATTTCTTGGTTGTGTCTGTGAGTTTATAGGAACTTGTCACATATCCCAATATATAATGCCAAGATTCACAGATATTTCTTTGTGCTTGTATGAAGTAGTTGTCTTCTGTGGAGAATAATCCAATTTTTCACTTTCAGAGCTACTTTGCTAAAATTTGCTGCCTGCAGCCACCAGGTATCTCCTGAGAAATTATTTTAAGCAAACAATGGCAACGGACAAAATATCAACAAAAATAGAATCAGTAAAAGGAAACTCTGCATGCTCCTCAAAATAAGTGTCCTTTTAGGTAATAAAAGAACCCCAGTCTTCAATTCCTCTGGTTCCAATTCCTTTCTAAGTTGCCTTTTGCTTTTGTATGCTTCTTTTCCTTTCCCCATGATTGTTCCCTACATGCAGCTGTTAAAGATATTTTTAGGTGCAGACAGAGATTGCCTGTAGCACCGACTGAATGAGACTGTCACATAGGAAGGCTGTAAATGCACACAAATAATAAAGCAAAATCTAGGACTTTGGCTACAGCCACCTGTTCCTAATATTCTGCCATGGCCCCTGGCAAAGGAAGAAACTGAATTCTTTCAATTGCATAAGGGGTTTGTTTTGTTTGGGTGGCACTATGCAAAAGGTATGTTGCAGGAATTGTTGTGGGGATGGGCATAGAAAAGACATAATGGGAGTGCTGGCCAGTGCGAAAGCTTCCAGATAAAGCATATAGAAAGCTGTTCAGCACCCTCCAACAAGAAGTGCTAGCATTTGGCCTATTTGAAACCAAATGATGCAGTTCCCTGATATACTGCCAGAATGAAGAACTGGGCACTTGTAGGTGTATGGGTAGGGCCAGAATGATTTTACTCCTTCTGCTCCAGAGGATCAGTGTGTGAGCTCACCCAGGGGCATGACTCAGTAAGAAGAGCCATAAGAGGCTTTTGGTATAAGGGTATGTTGTTTGCTTATGAGAAAAGGAAGGGCTACTTAAGAACAAAAAAAAAGAGACCACATGTAAATCATTACTGTTGGTCAGTCCTTACAGGACCCTCTTCTCTGACCAGCAGGTGGCTATTCTGCCCCACAGGCCACTATCATCTTTCCAGGATATTTCAGCATCTCTGCCCTACTCATGTCGTACTGGGTGCAGATGCTTTTTCCCTGTCCACAGCTGGCTGGTCCAGAGTTTACATCTTATTCTATCTTCTTAAGGGAACACATTCATTTAGTGCTTGGTCAGCATGATATTGCTTTTGTCAGTCAGATTTCTTTATCTGGCAGGCATTTATGATGGTTAAGAAACCTATACATAACACTGTGATCAAACAGCACAAAATTGGATCTCCTTGGTTAGCAGTCCAATATAAATAATTGATACAATTCCTCTTCATGCAAGTAAGCAGTTCTTTATGCAGTACATTATTCATTTCACATTGGTTGTCGTCTTCCAACATGTATTTTCTCATTAAATAATTATACTATTTGCATGCTGAGTATGTCCATAAGCTACAGATATTAGTAGTACACTATTCAGTACACATTATATATCTCTAATGACATTTGAACATTTTCTACCATAAAGCACCAAAAGAATCTTGTGTAGAGATTTGCTAGTCCTTTGACAAACTACAAGAACCTGCTCGTGATTGCTCTTTTAACCTATTTGAGGGTCAAATTTTCAAAGTAATAAGCCATCATATTTTTCAGACCTTATCACTTTGGTTTAGCATGGTTATTAAATGAGGGCAACAGGCAAGCATTATTGACAGACTGCCCTTATCAGAAATGGCTGGTTGAGGACTTCAGCAGTATCTGAAAAATGTTTAATGCCCTGTCTCGACTCTTGATTGCCCTAAGTTGAAATGCCTGACACTGATAACAGAAAACTGTGTTGCCTTGTTAAGCTTCCTACCTGTCATGTCTTCCCCCAAAAGAAGTATAGTCATGTCCAAAAATGCAAGGGTGCACCTAAGCACACCAACCAGTTGTGGGTTACCACAGATGAACAGCTGTCCAGCTCCAGATGTGTGTCTCCTGAGGTGCAGCCCATGTCTGTGATCGAGCTCAAGCGGGCAACAGTTTAAGTAACGGTGTCTGAAACCTGCCCTCATTACAACAGAGGTGTATCTTGCCAGATGCCTTGCAGAGCACTGCTGGGCTCCTGCACTGTGGAAAAAAAAGTAAATAAGATACACTTCCCAAACCCATAAATTCATGGCACGAAAAGGATCTGCCACTCACAGTTGATTGAACACCTCTTCAGAGAACAAAACTCTCTCTTTTCTGACATGCTTTGATGAACAGTGAAATAGTTAACAGTCTTGACATTTATAGATTCCCAAGAACAAGTACACTAGATAGAGCATACTGCCTCATGGCGGACCAAGTCAAGCCGTCATTGTCAGCTTATACCTATAAGCCTATAATGAGTTGGCATGGGAAAATTTTTATGAAATTAAAGAGAAGAACGAATAATAATTTTAAATACCTTTGGCAGAAACATTGTATATAGGTACATATACATGCAGTGGTTTTCCGTTATATAAAGACAGGTCATATGTTTTGGATTTTATATCTTTCCCAGAGATGAATTCTCTTCTATTGGAACTCTTCTGTAATGACATGAAAATATGAAACATTAAGATTCAGTGAGCTCATCTAAAGAGAAGACCAAATTCCCATGTTTCATAATCTTACACATCTGCTGGGGCAAGAGCAAAACAAACAGTATTATGAAATAGATATAATTGGTACCTAAACTGAAAAAGTGTGTATGTGTGTATGAGCAAAAGAGAGATAGAAATCTTTAATGACCCCACATGTGTTCTTTCCTTACCCAACAGTTAATTCTGTCCCTAAATCTCAGGATCAATGTTGTTCTTTCCAGCGTGAACCCAGTAATTCTGTTCCTCTTTTAAGACTCTTTCTCACGTAGTGTCTGGGATTCTTTAACATCATTCCTAAGGCTGGGATGCCGGTCTGTGCCTCGGTCCTCTTTCAGCTTTTGCAGAGTCTCTGTATATAATCTGGGTAGTTAAGGGTCTCTCTTCTTGCTGCCAGACTGATAGATGATGGAGGAACAAGTGGCATAGTCCTGGTTTCTGCTTTATTTTTTCCCTTTTTCCTGTCAATGGAAGAAAGGAAGTGAGCTCATTTTAGTCTTCATAATGTCCCAGATTGGTTGTTCTTCCCCAGAGATGTGGTTTAAAAAGTAATAGAAGTCTAGTCAAACTAGAAAGAAAGAAGATGGCTGCTTCAGATGACATTACATGTAGGTATAATCTCCAGAAAGGATGTTCACATTGTAAGGATTAAATTCTTCTGTCTGTGGCTCATAAGCACTGAAAATAATCAGTGCATTCCTGTGCAGGTTCAGGTAGTTATTCACTGATGTGAACCTCTGGTTTCAGAGTACTAATATCAGAGCTTTTGTAAAAGATGCTGATTTTCAAGCATGGTCATTCTGCAAGCTATTGAGGGCTTGCTGATTTTTTTAATAATCTGGGAAGAGATCTTAATCCTCTATAACTACACAGCTTGTGGTGATATTGACCAGTAATATCTGGAGAAATGGACATCTGATAATGCTGTTCTTCATACCCCATTTGTGAAAGACAAATAAAGTGGATCGATCATTGCAGTGAAAACAATATTCACCTGAACAGACACTGACAGTGATTAAGGCTGATGATTACGTAGGTGTCCATTCTCTAGGCTCCTCCTACATCCTGCATGAGAGCTCAATAGTCCGAGTGTCCTCTTTTCCAAACATAATTTTAGAGTAAAACCGATGTAATTTAGGAGAGAAGAAATAAATCAGCATTAGGTTTTTCTTGCACACTGTAAGAGATAGACAGGAAAGCATCTGGAACATACCAGCTGGGTATTACATACACAGATCAGGTCAATTACACTAGGTCTAACTTACATTAGACCATTGATGAGGCCATGTGAAATACTCAAACAGAAAACAGCTTACAGTTTTAAAGTATATTTTCAGGCAGGATGTTGTGAAGAAAACTAAAAGCCTGAAGTGAGATTTCTTGATACTGCTAAAACCATCCTCTAATACTGATGTTGTTTTCCACTAATTCTACTTGTAGACTTGACAAGACCATCAATGTCACTTAGCAGCTGCTAGGGGCTCCCCAACCCACTGCTCCCATACAGGGGTGCAAATAGTCACAGCAATTGAGCCTCCTTTGCAGCTCTGCCTTAAAACCAGAGAAAATTCTCTGAACCCAAGACTTTATTTTCCTTCTTTTTTAAATTTTAAGCTTGATAAATGCACACTTTTTTCTGCTTTTGTGAGAACTTTTGGGGTTTACTCTAGTGATAATTTATAGCTCTCTTGCTGGCATGTGGGAAGATGAAGGAGATAGGAATACTCCTGTTGTAGGGTCGGTAATCCAGCAAGACATCTGATAAAAAAAAGTAAGTAGATGCAAACAATTAAGGGAGTATAAGAAGAAAAGGGAAATGAAGCAAAGGTAACAAAAATATGATGATGTTTACTCCAAATAAAGGTACTTAAAGCCAATTAGTCAATCAAATTTTGGGGCATAATTCGATTATCCTCGTAACTGTAAAAAAATTATTAAATAACTTTGTTTGTCAACTGCTAGTAAACTCACTAATATCCTGGTTAGATGATTTAAGATATGTTGCAATACAAAATGGAAAGTTTTTATTTAAATGACTGCATAAACGCATTGTAATCAAATGTACAAATAAACCTTTAAGCATTCCATAAAATCTCTTCTAACCTGATCATTTTCATATGTTCTCACTAAAATCTGTGAAAGTTCAGATCAGACTCAAAAAGCTCCTTGTTCGTGTTCATTAAATGTTCCCAGTGACACAGCACTTCAGAAGGACAAAACATATCAAAATTGTTTTGGATGCTTCAAAACTGTATTGCAAAATCTATTAACTATTATGTCTTCACAGACTAATGTAGATAGCTTTCAGTCATAAAAAATAATGTCTAGTAGCTGTTCAGATTTATTTTGAAAAGTCGTGAAGATTTTCAGCTGAGCACTAAAAATGAAAAATGGATTGCATTTTGAGGCTTGTGTTTTGAAAGTGCATTGTGTATTAATATTTAATTTCTAATATAACAGTTTTATCATCTGTATTTATATAAAGCACTATGATGTTATGGCATAATAAAGAACTATGACATATTTGTAATACAGGCTATTTTTACACATTAAGTTGTGGGTACACTTGAGGGATCACAATGCACATAGATTTTCATTCCTTCAAAAGATGGACAGTGTTTTGTTTACAAGGAACATAGAAGTATATATGGAAAATTGCCTGAATTTCTGAAAATGTGTTTATATATTTCTGAGCTTATATGTCACCGAAATAGTTTGCAGAAAAAAGTATACGAATACAAAAAAAGTCTAGGAAAAAAAAAGTATGGAAAAGTACAGTTTTTATTATCAGTGAAAAAATACAATAAACAGGCTAAAAGATGGGTGAATGTGCAAATAAAATTGTTTCTGAGTTTAATTTAATTATCAGTCCACAGCATCTTTCAGTTGCCTAAGACACAATTTTCCCTTGCCTTCAATACTCCTTGTATTTACTAATATGAAATATAAGGTATACCAATTACAGGAGCTAAACTGTGCATCAAATGAAATTTATTAAATAAATATTTTTTTGACTTCGTTGTCACTAATGTTCATTTCCTTAACTGAGTTAACTCCATGACATCAAAGCACTAAAATTCTTAAAGGTGAATCTGAGTTATGTAGAAAATATTTTTAGGATGAATAAATTTTCTTAAGACTCCTACAGACTTTTTCCCTTCAAACACAATTTTTAAATAAAAAGCTCACATATTTTCTGCAACTAATATCCTACAGTTTCCATAATATTGTGCAAGATATGTATTGGAAGCATTCCAAAAATTACTACAACTTTTTAAAACTGAAAAATTCATCTAAAAATTAATTCTGAATCATGAAATACTCATAGTTCTTGAGATGCCCTTTGTCATGGTTTTGACCAAATTGACCAACCAGAACGACAGATGGCCTCTCCCTCCCCTCTCTACCCTAAGGAAAAGAGAGGAGAGGAAAAGGGAAGGGAAAAAAAACCTTCTGAGTTTAGAAAAACTAAACTACTTTAATGAAGATAAATAAATAAATAAATAAATAATGAAATAATAATAATAATAATAAGGAAAAGGAAAAAAAGGAAAATAAAAAAAAAACTATACAGTATATACAAAACCGTATCAAGCTCCCAGGATGATCATCACATCACCAGCAGGCACAGGTGAAAGTCCCAGGCTGGACTAGGTGATGGACAGGAGCCGGATTCCGGATCTGGAGTCAGGAACACTCAGATGGGGATCAAAGGCAGACGAACAGACAGGGTCCTCCTTGGACGTCAGCCATTGAAGGAAGAGGGTTGGCCCTTTGATCCCTCAGCTTTTATACCGAGCATGATGCGGATGGGATGGAATACCCTGTTGGTCAGTTTTGGGTCACCTGTCCTGTCCGCTCCTCCCTGCAGGT
>JAOQGH010000001.1:131885239-131896189 GCA_025769975.1 Gallinago jamesoni
TTTCGTTAGTTAGAAGAGGCCCAGCTGGAAAAGTAAAATCACTGAACAGAAAATTAGTTCTGTTTTACCTCAAACCACGACACCTTTAGACACTTTCTCAACAACAAGTAACAAATTTACCAAAGCTTTGAGGGAGAGTACAAAAAGACACAACCATATATATTTTATTTCCTGAAGCAGCTGACGTGCAAGTTGGGATTCATATTATCTGTGACATATATGTTTAAGTGTTTGCATGTGGACATTTCCATTTTAAAAAAAAAACTGAATAATGTTTATACATAGAAATCAACAGGTTTTGTATGAAATATAGGCTTAGATATATTTTTTTTCATTTTTAAAAAAACCTCAGACAAAATCCTTTGATAATTTCCAAGTAGTAGAGGGAACAGATGATCTGAGCTCTATTCTAGCTCTGTATTTATAAAGACTGAGAAAAGTTGTAATTTTTTCCAACAATGGCAGCCTAAGAAAATGTCATGATAAACTAAAGAGACTGAACTACGACTGACATGAGAAGACTACAGATATACCTAAATTCTGATCTGTCCTTTCTGTCCATAGCAAAAGTAAGAGGGTGGATGACAGAAACCATCCTGGAGTATTTTCCTCCAAACTTAAGGGTGGGAAATGTCAATACATAAAGAAGACAGATTAGTTCAGTAAGCCAGTAATAAAGTAATTAGGAATATAAGGTGTAGTGGATGAATCACCTTCCAGCATCAAGAAACTCTGAGTGGCCTTAGAATGATCTGATCAGGAAACCTGTCGAAGGAGGAGGAATATCTTCACTAATTACCTATCTAGAGACCACCCTGACACCACACTACAGTGAACCCCTTCTCTGGGTGATCACAAAGAAGAGGACACTGGCTGGTCTTGAACACTTCCAGGAATGGGGCATCCACAACTTCTTTGGGCAACTTATTCCAGTGTCTCACCATGCTCACACAAAAGAATTTATTTCTACTATCTAATCTATAAATCTCCCCTCTTTCAATTTAAAACCATTACCCCTTGTCCTATCACTACACTCCCTGATAAAGAGTCCCTTCCATCTTCCCTGTAGGCCTCCTTTAAGTACTGGAAGGCTGCTATAAGGTCTCCCTGGAGCCTTCTTATCTCCAGGCTGAACAACCCCAGCTCTCCCAGCCTGTCTTCATAAGAGAGGTGCTCCAGCACTCTGATCATCTTTGTCACCCCCTGCTGGTCCTTCCTGTGTTGAGGACTCCAAAGCTGGATGCAATACTCCCTGTGGGATCTCAGAAGAACAGAGTAGAGGGGCAGAATCACCTCCCTCAACCTGCAGGCCATGTTTCTTTTGATGCAGCTCAGGGCGTGGTTGGCTTTCTGGGCTGCCAGAAGGCATTGTCAACTCATGTTGAGCTTGCCATCCATGAGCTCTCCCAAGTCCTTCTTCTCAGGGCTGCTCTCCAGGACTTTGCACTTGGTCTTGTTGAACTTCATGAAGTTTACACAGGCATACTTCTTCAGCCTGCCCAGGTCTCTCTGGATGGCCTTCCTTCCCTCCAGTGTGTTGACCGCACCACACAGCCTGGTGTCATCAGCAAACTTGCTGAAGGTACACTCAATCCCACTGCCTATGTCACCAACAAGAATGTTAAACTGCACTGGTTCTGGTACCAACCCCTGAGGAACACCACTCATTACTGGCTTCCACGTGGACATTGAGCCGTTGAGTGCAGCAATCCAGCCAGTTACTTATCCATCGAGTGGTCCATCCATCAAATCCATGACTTTCCAATTTCAAGACTAGGATGTCAGTGGGACAGTGGTCAAGTAGATGATGTCTGTTACTCTGCACTTCTCTATCAATGCTGCGGCATATCATAAAACATATGGCATATCATAAAAGACCACTATATTTGTCAGGCATGACTTGCCCCTGATGAAGCCATGTTGTCTGT
The DNA here is from genome assembly GCA_025769975.1 of Gallinago jamesoni. Lineage (NCBI taxonomy): Eukaryota > Metazoa > Chordata > Aves > Charadriiformes > Scolopacidae > Gallinago > Gallinago jamesoni. The sequence continues at coordinate 131,887,168 of JAOQGH010000001.1, forward strand.
CACCAATCACCTCCTTATTTTCCATGTGCCTTAGCAGCGATTCTAGGAGGATCTGCTCCATAATCTTGCCAGGCACAGAGGTGAGACTGACCGGCCTGTAGTTCCATGGGTCTCCCTTTTTTCCTTTTTTGAAAATGGGGGTTGAGGTGATGTAAGCTGGGGTTGGAGCACATGGCAATGCTCAGTTTAATGCCTTGACATCCACGAAAGTAAACAGCCCACTGACACACCTTCTTAATAAATAAGGATCTTTTTACAAGCTGTAGTATTCTCTGTGTGTTTTTAAGATATCTCATTTTACACCTACAAAGGTTTCCTTGAAAATCAATTATTTTATAAAAGTGTTTGAAATTCCAATGTATCATCTTATGTTGGTAGAGTAGGGTTTGCTGGGTTTTCGTTGGATTTTCTGGCAGGGATTTTAGAAATGATTCAGAGATTATAAAGCAACATAGTGATAAAGACCAGCTTTGAAGGACAGGATATACAGCTCACTATGATTTGTATGAACTAATCTCTAATGCCTCTTTGGGAAAAAACATCAAATGAAGCTTATAGTCCATTGCATACATTAGCAATGACTACTTATTAATCTTATAACCTTTTCTAATTAACAGAGTAAATTCTAAAATGAATACAACTTGAATGTATCCAAGGGTAAAATATATTCAGCTATGAAATGTGTCCTTAAATTTGCTGAAATATCTATGGAGTAAGTGGTGTGTCACAGAAATCATCTGTTTTATTTTTCTGTTTGCTTATAGTCAACAAGAAAAGAAGTGCCAGCAGCTGGCATTTTGCAAGTAACACATCTGTGTCAATCTTATATATTATTATAGGCATGGCAGGTAAAATTGGTGTTGTTGCCACTGTTGCCATTGCAGCTGTTGCTCTTTATTATGTGCTATAGTTCTTTTTTCTAAATGTATGACCAATGAAAAGTAGAAGAGAAATCTGTAAGGACAAATATAGAACAAACATCTTAAAGTCATAAAGTGCAATATACAAATTAATCCCTGGGAAGAGTGATGCTTATGAAAAAGATGTAAGTATAAATTTACACTTTATGGAAATTCAGATGTGGTTGTTTCAACCAACAGTTTCTTCCATAAAATCCAGCACAGATAAAAGCTATTGCACACAGGAACCATGACTATAAAAAGAGGTACAAATGTTTACAGGACATGGCAAGATGCAGAAAAAAATAGCTGCAGTTATTTCATAGCAGGAAACAAACTGTTATAGTCACATGAACAGGAGGCAAAAAAAAAAAAAAACAACAGAGACTGGGTCTAGTGGTAAACAAAATTTTACAGTTTTGGTATATCAAGGAAGAGAGAGGATTTATGTGCATCCTTTAGAGGCACCTGACTCTCATTACACTATCTATACTATTAATACAGAAGCTGCATTACCGAACGGCTTGAATTGTTCTTTCTTGCCCAGGAATCAGAGGTCCTAGAGTAGAAGTGATGAATTACTTCAGCTGGCACCTATTTAGGCAAACTGAACTCTAGAATAGAGGTGTATCTTTTTGGTTTGGTGAATAATCACCCAAATTCCAGGGCACATCTGCAGAACTAGAATTAATATTATAGTGGAGGACATTACTTAGAAAAAATAGGAAACATGAAGCATATAGGAATAAAGTAAGATAAGTATAAGGTTTTCACTTATACTTGCCATAAGAAAAACTCTAAAATATCCATTTAAGACAACTGTAGTAATCACAGTGATACACCAAACAAGATATTTATCAAGAGGCATAAATCTGAGAATAATAATTCTGGGTAGATGTGTGTCTTTAAAAGTACATTTATGTGTATAAGAATATATGTGTATAGGCAGATAGGAGCCAGGCTCCTTTCAGTGGTGCCCAGTGACAATGGGAACATTGATGGTGGTGACCAGAGGCAATGGGCACAAAATGGAAACACAGAAGGCTCCATCTGAGCAGCAGAAAACACTTGTTTCCTGTGACAGTGACCGAGCACAGGCACAGGTTGCGCAGGGAAGTTGAGCAGTTTCCCACCTCGGAGATACTCAAAAGCTGTTTGAGCAACCAGGTCAAGGTGGCCCTCCTTGAGCAGGGGGTTGGACCAGATGACCTCTGGAGGTCCCTTCCCACCTCAAACAGTCTGTGATTCTGTGATAACATCATTAAATCATATATGATCAAAATTATTATCTATGGCTTAATGAAGTTTTCTGTTTAATTAAGATAATCACTTCCATAGTAATGTCATAAAGCAAAATTATGACTCTGCAGTTGAATAAGTTTATCACAGAGACATGTCATAGGTGTTAATCTGTGTGGTTGAAAGTAGATATTAAACATGTTGAGACTCTTTGACCCAGATCCCTAAAGGAATTTGCATGCTAAAGTTCCATGGACTGAAATTGATGAAATTATGATTAAGTTGAAATATTGAAATTAACTGACTTTTCAATGCCTAAATCTCTCTGGGGTATTGGGCCCTCTCTCTTCAATGGGGAAACATGTCAAACAGGAAAAGTCCATCACCACATAGTCGCCTTGGTACAGCTCTTGCTTCTTGAGCTGTATGTCTAACTTTGTGTTTTGTAAAATTACCAAAATTAAAACTGATTTTTGGATCGAATTTTTTTCTTCTTACTACCCCTCCAAACTACTACCAAAAAAATAGCTCAAAATTAAAGCAATACAGTCAATGTTCGTACAGTTTTATATCCATATTTTCCTTCAAATAAGGCAACTTCCTCACAACTTTCTTTGAATGCTGTAAAGACAAAACCAGACGTGCTATACTAGAAAAAATATTAGATAAGCACAGAAAATAAGAAGGACTAGTGAAAATTGTCAGCTGAAAATGTAGTACAACAAAGTCTTTCTTGAATTTTTACTGTGTCTGGCTCCAAAAGGCCACAGGATTCTGGGACACTTTTTCTGTCTTATAAAGATTGTATTGTACATACTATTGTATTACCATGATTAGATAAGCATAACAAATTTTCAGTTACTTCATTAGAAGCATTCTTTGAGTTTTTATTGTAAGTTAGTATACTCATCCTACTATCTAGTTTGGGAATATTGGATATATCTGGCATAATTAAAGGAAGATTCTCACATCAAAACTAATTGAATTAAGTACATCTAGTAAAGGATTTGGTATTAATTTGTCATATGATATGAGCAAGGCGAGAGAGCTTTTGATGGTGTGAAAAACCTGTCAGACATCTCAAAATATCAGTTTTGTAATTTGAAATCCAAGCACGCAGGCAAAAATCACATTCATTGCAGATGGGTGCTCCCTTGAATGAAAAACAACAACAACAAACAAACAAACAAACAAACAAACAAACAACACATACCCCCCACACCCCACCTCCGAAAACCACATTTTGCATACAGAATTTAGTATCCACTGGAGGGAAATAAAAATATGTTAAGTTTTATTTTGAACAATTCTTAACCCAGGTTTTTGTCATTTTTTTAAATAATAGAGGGATAGAAATGGAGCCACCATGACATCCTTCGTAGCAGTTACTAAGTCCTGATATCAGAACATCTCTTTCCCAGCTAGAACACCACATGGACTCAATTTTTATTATTTTTTTTAATTATTATTCAAACTAGTCTTCACTATTGGAAAGATCTGTATTCTCCTTTAGAGATCCTTAAAAGCTTTTTTTGTAAAAAAAGCAACTGATTTTGCAGTGAGAAGGAAATGTGGCAATGTTGAAAAGTCATGTTTCTGCAGTGACCTCTGGTTAGCTTCAGCTCCAGAGGCAGCAGGATCTGGTTTTCTGCCATCCCTGACTGAGAGTTTGTTTGCTTGCTGTCTGGCAGCATCATTTCAGAATTATGTATGTGGGTAAATAGTTATTCTCTGAATATAATCAAGCGCCAGTTCACTTAGACTCATCTTACATTTCACAACTTTTTGTATCCAGTGGAAATCTGAGCTGCAACATCACAAGCATCTCCTACTGTTCAGCAAACAGATGACCCAGATGTTTAAATAGGACAAAAGCATTGGAGACACTAGCAATATCCAAGCGTTCTGTTTCAGCATACTCTCCCATCTGCAGTCTTCCATCCATTTTCAGGCTACCTTTCAAGCGTCTGATTTTTTATACTCTTCTCATTTTGCACTACATTTTAAATGTAAACTAGCACCTTGTGGATACAAATTCCTAGTAGTTGCTGCACACTCAGTTTAGTTTGAGCACTTCCAGTGACAAACCATATAACTGTAAGATAAAGTTCCAAGACTCCACTTATTTGAAACAAGGTGTCTAGATATTCTGTATATGTTAAATTCTCTTTGCTTGCGGCTTCCTCAGTTTGTCATACAATTACATCGTTCTCACTGAGATCAAACGTACAATAAAATTTGCATTTGATGGGTAAAGGTCTCCCCTCAGACAACTGGAAGATTATTCTTCTCTGTCTAGCATCTTTTATCAGAAAATCTAGTTTCCCCCCCAGTGTTAAGCTTACCACCAATGCAATTATGACTGTCACAACACACTTGTCCCAGAGTAATGGGCTAAGTGCATCCCACTGAAATAAGAAACAATTAGTAATTAAAGTTCTCATTATCACAGATTCCATTCCACACTGGTTTTTTTGAGGAAAAGGGAGTTAAATACAACCCCTAGCTGCTATATAGAGTTTCTGACCCTCCACAGACCTGGGGTTGACACCCTTACTGTCTGAATTCATTCTCATCCTCTGGGAAGAAATACAGTTGGCATTTTATACTCCTACATTTCAGGAAGTATTTTACTGTCTTCCTCAGTCAGTACTCTTTCTTCATTGCCTCTTGCTAATATTTAAGTCACTTCCTACTTTTCTGGTCCTCATTTTGAGGTTTCTCATACTTTGGTTAACCTGGTTGATCTCCCTTCTAACATAGGATCAAAGTTTTATAAAGTAACACAAATACTCTCTAGAATATATACCAGCTCTTCTCAGTCTAACATGGCACTTTGAAGTCACCAATTCTCAGGATGTGATTTCATTGAATAATGCAATTTGGCTTTTGATGGCCTACTACTTGTGATGGAAAAACTCCAACCTCCAGTACTTTAAGACCCTTCCAGTGTGAAATATTTTGGTGTCTTTTCAGTCTGTAAGCAATAGATACCCATTGAAGACCTTTTGCGAACTATTCCTCTTCCACTGAGGAGGTGGCAGGCAGGCATGGGAAAGGGTCAGAGGCATCAATCTTTTACAAGGAGTTGATAGGGCAAAACAGAAAAAATTCCATTACCTTTGAAGCCACCTTCTTCCCTACCCTCCCTCCTGTTCTTCTGCTCTGTCATATGGGGTTACACTTGAAACACATGAGGAATTACACCAATAAAGTCAAAAGCTTGGGAAGGTGAATGGATCAGAGATTCCTGGAGCTTCAGTACTGGGATGGCAAGGGAACAGCAAAACGCCTCCAGGAATATAGGTCTGTTGGGGAAAGAGTCCAAAACTGACCTACTCCTAGGAAAAAAAGAAAAAAATAAGACAAATGTCAGGGGAAGTGGGTGATGGTTGAAAGGACTAGAAGCCACAAGACTGACTTTTCAGGCTGAAGAAATGGTCCCATCTCAAGTTTATTTAACCACATGATGCTGGGGGGCGCAGTTCTACATTTCCTACTGTTGTATTTATAAGAAGCATATCCTGTGCCTCAGGTCTGAAATAGTGGAAAAATATAAGTGGTGTATCATGACAGTTTGACTGATGGCAAATAAGCTTAGGGTGAGGAGGCAGGAGAGTCAGAGCTCTTGCAACATAATACAGAAAATTAATGCTAAGTATATCAGAATTGATGTGGGCAGTAGATTATACATAATAAACTGTTTTAAACAATATCAACAGCCAAAAAAAAAAAGAAAATCAGAATTAAAAGGATGCAAGGAACTCACACAGACTGATAAATAATTGAATTTTAGAAGGTGTCTACAAGATCAGATGTATTGTAGAATTGCAGAATAGTTACAGTTCAATTTGGAACTTCATCTTTATTGTTTCAATATTATAGCCAAAAGACTTGCTTCCAACACAGGAAAAAAATCATCAGAAACCTAAGAAAAAATTTCCTCCACAGTCCCTTTTTTCTCTTCATTAGGAATCAGTACGATATCTGATGAACTTCTCCAGGAAGAATACAGTTTGTTGTTATCTTGTACCTTTTATGTGAGAGGCCATTGCACACACTATAAATTCAAAGATATGGATGTGGTAAAAGTGCCACATATGATAGAGACTAATTTCTTAGCTATATGGTTTTACTCTGCTTCTCTAATCTCATTCAAGTATCTGTTATCTAACACTGAGCTGAATGGGACCTATCTGTGGTCTGGCAGTAACAGAGTGCACTACTGAAATGTTGACTGAAACGATAACGTGTCTTGAACACTGAAAAAATACATGCTTCAAACACTTTTTAAAAAGGGCAGGCTCCACAGTATTCTTCTAAAAGTGACAGGCAAAGGGCAGGGAATACTCAGAGAGCAGTAATAAATATCACAAAAAAAACCCCACCCTTTAGTTCAGATAAAACTTGCTATTCCTTGGAGAAGAGAAGTCTAAGCTGGCTAGGAAATGTCTTCTTTTTAAATAGTATTGCATCACAACAAAATGCTATATCTGGTAGCAAAACATATCATTTCTCTTAGCTACAATAAATAGAGTTAAGTCACAGATAGCTGGTAGTAGTATTTGAAAAATGACGTCCTCCTACTTATGAGTTGATATATGGATTTATATCCCTGATTGTAGACATCAAATGTACATCCTTCCTTTTAACTTCCTTTTAACTTTCAGGGCATACACAATGCAGTGCCTTACAGGAAACAGGGAAATTACAGCACTGACTTATGAGCAAAATTGTTCTTACACTTTCCACTGGAAGATTAGGCAAAAAGTAAAATTTTCATAAAAGTATGTTTATCTCAAAAAAAGAAAGAGAAGGAAAAAAAGTCCAAATCTGGATAATCTTTAAAAAAAATAAAAAGGGAGAAGGTAAAAAGCAAAAAGATGGAAAAGGGAAAGGAATAACTCAAGAAAGAAGAATAATTTTGTCAAAATATTTCATTAATGATTCAAAAAAAGTTCAACCACTTTTATTTCATCCTTTTTTTCCTCTATAATTACACAATCAAACATTTCATAACAAGAAAAAAATTCACCAAGACAATGTGACCCCCTAGTACCATATTCATATCTTGCCCACCATCAGATGAATATTCTGTTTCACTACAGATAGTTCTTTGAAAGTATTGTGATTGCTGGAAAATGTTTGCCACCATGACTACATATCTCACAGTTTGAATCTAAATTAGTGTGGTAAACATTCGAAAAATAGTTAAAAATGAATATTCTATAACTAACAATCATGCCTTTACAAGTATTGGCATTGCAAAGCTTTCAATCACCTCCTGCAGCTCCAGCCTTTCAAAGAAAAATGTTTTTTTGCTACACTTTAAATTCCTTTTTTTTTTCTGTGAAGTAAAACTGTTTATGTTAAGAATCAATTCATGTTCCTAAATTCCTAAAACATAATATGTATATTTATTTTATTTTGTTTTTTTTTAATGATATTTCAAAGACCACTTCATTCTGTGGGACAGTGGCATACCCTTTACCAGTCTTATCTTTTACAGAAAGATAGGTGTAATATTATCGTACAGGATCATAATTATTGGTGAAGGCTTATTAGAATCATTTTTACCCATTGATACCATGGGCAAAATGAAGAACATGTTGTCAATGTCACCTGTTCTGGCACTTTGCAGGAAGCAATTTAACAGTAACTGTTGAAAATGAGATCATAAAGCTTAACAGGGTAGAGATCATAACAATCATTTTAATGGAGTTTTAGAGATTCAAGTTATATCTGTTTTCTTTTTTTTTTTTTTTCTTTCCCAAGGGTTATTCTGAAGGTCTGTAAAGGAAACTTAATGATGTGAATGCTTGTGCATGGATAGAATTTGTGCATCAGTATTCCAGAACTGAAAGCACAACCAAGGAGACCTCTTGCAATATGTTAGTTGTTGGTGTGCCTTTAGGATAAAATGCTTACACTGTTTAATCTGGGAGCCATGGCAACGTAGAGGTGCAAGATCAAGTACAGATTGAGTTCAAAGGATCAGGTTGTCAAGCAACATCTCTAAATGAACTCAAGTCTGGCATGGATCTCCAGATACATCTATGCAAGTTAAGCCAAGGCTTTTTAACTGTCAGTATTATTTAATCTTGCTGATGCAAGGAAATAAAGGAAAAGATGAGAACTGACAGTGTAGTTGAATAGGCAGCATCACACAATGGATTCAGTACCTGCTTTCAAAAGGCTCCTAATAATAAATTACTTTAAATAAATTAGACAATCCTTATTGTATTGAAAGCTCTAGAGCCTTTCCTCAATTTTTTGTCCTGTTTAGTGTTTAGTGGCTCTCATTGAATTCAGTCATCTTGAACCACTATATATTTTCATCATATACCCTTGAATGATAAGAAGCTTAGGTAGCCAGGGGAACCACGTAATCCAAATTTATTAATAAAAAGTGTCATTTAAAGGACTGATTGAAATGTTCACTTTACTTTGTAGGGCTGAGATATTACTCTGCTTTCTAGTTTGTTGAAAAGAATATCTTTGTTGATACTATGGCTTTATTTCTCCGGTACATTTGCTATTTTGTTCAGGTACTTTGATCATACCTTCAAGTCTTTCTTCCCCTCGCCTTCAACACTTCATACGGTAGGTCTTCTCCTCACTCAGCTTGTATGCTGCCTCTCTAATGATGGCTATCCAACCTCCTCCCCTGCACATAGGTCCTTTGCCACCTCCACCTTAGCTTTCTTACTTTTCCTCTCTTAAGTCTGGGAGATATTTGTAGAAGAGTATCAGTATAGTGGAAGATTTTAAATCAATCAATATCGCTACATGGCTGTGAGTTTAACAATGCTTCTCCTGATTAAAGCCTACTTGAAAAAGGAGAGGAGAGGAGAGGAGAGGAGAGGAGAGGAGAGGAGAGGAGA
>JAOQGH010000001.1:131903885-131926444 GCA_025769975.1 Gallinago jamesoni
CTCCAGTTTGCATTGCTTTCAAGAGATAAGAGGAACCTTGTCTTGATGAGATATGATTCCTCAAGAGGCTCCTATGACATTGCTGCGTAAGCATGAGTTTACCTAAGACAGTTTTATGGATGCAAACCATTTCCTTGCATGAAAAGAGGTATTTATACCATTAGATCAAGGCGAATGTTCATTAAGATATGGACCTTGCCTTTAATCTACGAAGGCCAGAGCCTGGATCTCAATGGACTACCACCTTGATTCGTCCTATGGTGTAACAACCTGTCATGCAAAGAAAGGGTTTACATTTTTATAAAGAGGTCAGGTAAATTTGCCAAGCCAACTTTTTAAAGTGAAACTTGTGTCTCAAGGGCAAAGAGGAGAAACACAGGAGATACCTGAAACTAAGCATGGGGTTAAAATATGAAGATGGCATCCCTCTACATAGTCTGGTACTGAGTGCTTAAAAACTTATGGGCAAAACTAAGTGTCTGCAGCATTCATTTATTGTACATTAACACGGTTGCCTGAGCTCTAACAAAAGACTTTTATCATTATCATTAATTTCCAGAATGGGCAGAATTCAATACAGCTCTTAGGAATGGCCTCTTGTGACTGAATTTTGTTGAAAGATAGTCAGAGGGTTGTCATTCAGCAGCATAAATCTTAGCATCAGAGAGGATTTCCTTTTATTTTTAGTAAGTATCACAGAGGAGAAGGACAGGGGATGAAGCAGCTCCTTTTGCAGAATAATATGCATTATAAAATCGGGGTGAATGATGACATGTCACTGGATGACTGTGCTTTTCATGTGTTTCAGACAGGGAGATGTTTGGATATAAAATTCCCATTCTAACAATCTCCCTGGAGCTTAAACAATTCTCTGGACAGTAGTATTAAACAGTTACTTTCCAACGTATTACATCTGATAGTGTAAGGCTGACAATTACAAATCAATCAGCACCCTTTCCTAAGCCTAAATATTTTGCCTTTTAGCAGGAGAAGATATACCATAAAAGCTAAAAATAAGGGAAAAATTGAAATAAGTTCTCACACATGGTACAAATTTCTAGTATTTTTTTTATCACCATCAGCACAGGCAAACCATTTTTAAAGTTGGGACTTTTTTTCCTTCATAGCTTGCTTTTTCAATGAAGAGCATATTAAACCAAAGTTGTTCTCTTGAAAGCCAACTTGAGTCCAGAAGGCTTTTGAGATGCTTTGTTCCAGTCTTTTGTAATAAATATTGCTACCCAAAGTAACTTCATACCAAAGTCTCTTAAAATAAGTGTCACAATGAAGAGCTTTGCCTTATAGTTTTAACTACTGCACAGTATTTGTCACAAAAATCAGGTACAATAAAATACTATCTGGATAAAATATTTTATCATTTGATAACTGTAGAATAAATAATGTTGGAAGGTTTTTTTGTAACTCAGCTGAATCTGTTCTCTTCAAAAATAGTTTTCTTTTTCAAGGAAAATGCCTGTGGCACCATTCTTTTATAAATAAGACTAACATTAATCTACATAAGGAAACTAGCATGATTATATTAAAGGAACGCTTTTTAAGTATTCAGGAGGTGCTGTATAAGCATTGCAGGGCCTATAATCCACTTCCTGCAAGGTCTGCAATGTTTCAGAACTTTGACAGTACAATTACAGATGTGAGGATAATCAAGCCAGATTTTATCTTCCTAGTCAATATACTGCAAGCTTCAGTGGGATTCAGGAGTTCATCATCTTTCCATAGGCACAAGAAACCTTCAGTCACCAAACCTGTTGTTGGCACAAGCTCACTGCTCTCAGTACTGAAACAGAAGATTAAATCTATTGTAGGTAGTCTTGAGAACAATTTGCAGCATCCTTTGTTTGCCATGTGGGTGAAGTTTTAGGCAGATTTTTATTGATTTGGATGCAAATAAAATCTACCAAGAACACCAAGATGCTTTCGAAAAGCCGTATGATCTATCAGAGTGTTTCCAGAACTCCCTGAATTATTTTCAGTTTCAAAACCCTGTAAAACTGGGAGTCCCTAGAGCCTGGCTCAGGACTTCTGGTCCACAACTGAGTCAAATGTGTGACTGTTTTTGTCTTAAACTCAGAGTTTAAGATCTGTTACCTCTTGAATAATGATTCAGGAGTAGCCTGCTCGATCTGTTTACTCAGAGGTAAGAGATCCTTCATCCAGCAAATTTCCACCTGACAGTCTAATATTTAAGGATGCTGCTGCAGAATACACTGCAGTTCAGTCAGCTGCAGAGGTGTCCTCATTCATCCTGGTCACCTGCAGTCCTTGACAGACTCAGAGAAACCAGCAATTTGTAGGCCTCTGTCTTCAGCTTGGAGATAACCCCCAGAAATCATTTGTTCCCCGGTGGTTCCCAGTACAGAGTTTTCTACACCAGCCTTTCCTTGTGCTCACATGGCTGGCCATTCTGTTTGTAGTGTACTCTGGCAGAGTGGACTCCTCTTGAAAGTGAGCTCCTCAGAGTATATTTCAGATGCTGGACAGACAATGCCAGAGGAAAGAGAAATGACAGAGAAGATGAAAAGTCTGTCTTGTACACAGAACTATCATGTCTTAATGTAAATCAAAATCCCCTATGCTTTAATACACTCTATTAGAATATAGGATGTTTGTAGCTATGCTTCCTCTCTTTTTCTTTCTTTTTTGATTTCTTCCTATGTCAGGTGATGTGAAATTTTCTACATTGTCCACACATTTGAACACCCAGATCTCACATTACTACAATGTGAAATAAACTACTGCTGGCAAGTGATGATTCTCACTGAGCTGCGAGGAATATGGACCATATTCACGTAGTTCTCTGCAAACTTTCAATTGTATTTCAGTGGGCTGACACCTATCTCTAAAGGCTCATAGTTTCCTTTATTTCTGGTTTGTGGGTTTTTTCCTTTTTCTGACACAGTAATTTGAGGCAAGTCAGGCTATCTCTACTTTTAAGAAGCAGAAAACTGTGATACCCAGTCCCTGAGGGGAAAATGTTATTTAAATAATTCCATGTAGTCTCCTATGTCTGCTAAAAGATAGAATAAATGTAATTGGAAAAATGTGACTAATATATTTCTCTGAATCCCCAGTGTGCATCTTTTGTAGTCATCTGTTCTCTCTTCTCCAAGCCCCGATCTCACATGTTCTAAGCAGTAAGTATAGAACCTACCTGCAAGTTAAGGGTATCTTATAGTCCTAGTATAGGGGAATCTTCTACATCTTAGTTTTCTAGCTGCTGTGCCTTAATGACTAGTAAGTGCACCTTTACCACCTCACCACTTTTCAGTATTTTTTGTTAGTTTAGTATTCCCAACAGTTAGAGAAATACTGTTATCCTTCTTTGGGCACAAAGGAGGAACAGAGAAACAGAGTTAAATGGCCATACAGGGATTATGTGAGAAACTACGATTTGATACTGTTAAATAATACTGTAAAGGAGTACACTTCCCGCTGAAGCTTAACTCCCAGTTTAAACTGACATAGTCTACAACCAGGCACCATGCCACAATACCAGTGCTTGTTAAATGATGGATTGAAAGTCAATTTCAAATACCAGAGCAGCACATTCTCCTTGAGCCTTCTTTGTTCATAAAATGTGAATCAGGTATATACCATCAATAACATGTTTTGAAAAACAAAACTTTTCCTGGTTAGAACAGGTAATACCATTACAAAAATGTTGCACTGTACTTCTCATTTTATCTTGCAAATAAACAAGACTAATTACCATGATCTGATAATGGCATTTCCAGAACAAAAGGTACAGTACTGAAAGGGACAATACATTTGCAATACAGGGATGGTTTATGTTAGGCATTAAATGAAATGGCATTAACATAGAGTATGAAAAATACTGCCCTATTCTTAATAGAATCTTTCTTGAAGGAACAATTGTAAAAATGGATTTCAGATTTTACTGCTTAAGCCAAAATATTAAATGTTGTACTAAATTATATTTTGAAAAACATAAAGCTTGTGCCACAAACAAGAAATAACTTTTATTATGCAGGGTGTCTTGGGTGAAATATAATTTCTTAGATTTCATAATGCAAAGTTAATCCTTGCTAGACCTTAAATAAGTAGAAGGTTAGCAGGGTCAAGGAGACCTAAAAGTCAAATCTTTTAACCGAGACTACTTTTCATTTTCTGATTGATTAGGGCAAAATAGCTATCACAATCAATATGACGAGCAAACAGGACAATTGAGTGGTAAAGAAATAGGTGGAAAAGTATTTGAGGGGTGCAGATCTTTTAAGAAAGGGGGGTATAAAAGAAAGGCCTTCTTCAGGCAAGAAGAAATCAGAGCAGTAGAAAAATTATCAATTTTAATACCTCAGTCAGGCAGCACAGAACAGCTGCTGTGCCTAACAGAACAAACAATTCTTGCACCTGCAGAAAGACAAGAAATAATAACAACAGCATCTTCCCGATGAAAAGAAGTAGATGTGGATGTCCTTGAGAATATAAATTGAGATTCCTCTTAAGGTCACAGCCCAGCAACTGCGTGAACAAAACAGATCCAATGACATCAAACACCTTGTCTGAGTCGCTGCTGTATACCTAACAGATAACATATTTGCTTAAAAAGTTTTGTGTAAGCTTCAGGAGCTGGAGAGAGCCTCCCCCCACACCACAGTACTTGGTGCTGTGGCAGCCAGCACTCTGGCTGCAGCCCAGGGTGCCCCCCCACCGCAGGGAGAGGCAGGCAGGCACCCACACTCTGCCTCAGTTGGACCACATGGTGAGGACCAAAAAGTTGGGATGTATGCATCCTGCCATGATGTCGAGACAGTCACCGATCACTGCAGAAGAGTGCTTGTATTCTAACTGCAGGCATCAGTGATTAAAAAAAGCAAAGAGGGAATTATGCCACATGAATGGCCATCTGACAACGTTCCAGTTACAGTATAAACAGTCCTGAGGTTATCAGGGAAATATCTGAACAGAGAAACTTTATCAGCATGCACAGGACTTTGCTGCCTACAGAGAGCTTGCAAAGCACATACTTAAGATAGACAATCACGAACACCAAGGTGAAATATCAAAAATAGGACTTCAAGGGAAGAGTACATTTCCCAGGACAGGCATCTGGATATTGTGGAGAATGAAATTTTGAATGAAACTGCAGCAGAATAATCAAATAAAGCCTAGGTTTTACAGACAGAGAAATATACCATATATCACAATACATTTTTATAAGACAGGATTCAATAGCTCCCAAGAACCAGGTCACAACCTTAATGTTGGCTGACTGAAGCTATTGTATTGTTATCATCACAGATCACTTTTGCATTAGTGATGTGATAATGCCACCAAAGGGATTTTAATGCATTATAATGTTGGAATTAACTAGTGTTTTCTGATAAGGAGCAAGTCACCTTCTATTATCAGACATCAAATCATTTTAGTATTTTGCTGATAGGTTCTCCTCTGGTACAATCTGCTAAAGAAAATAGTTTGCCTGCCTATAGAGTGGAAAGAAAATGTGCCTGAATAAGATGCAGATAAAAATGGATACAGAAATTAGGCCTGAAGTACTGCAGATTTCCCAAGGCCTTGCTAAGAACCGAGAGACAGTTATATTTGGCTTTAAGTGCTCAAGCCCGAGTTTCTCCTCAGAAAATGATACATCCTATTCAGAGAGTTTATATGATGTCAAAGATGTTTAAAGGAAGATAAAATTTTATTTATTTGTGATGCACAATACATTCATCAGTGGAAGAATAGGAATGGTAGATAGTGAAAGATATCTTTGTAGCATCATGTGAATTTGGAACTCAGATATCAAATATGGACCAAATCTTTCATTTTGGCAACTGTGCTATGACCATAAGTGTGTATCTATATCGGGGATTGAAGGTTTTGTGGGTTTTTTGGGGCTTGAATATATAAATATGGAGACTTATGGTACACACTCAAGAATAAAACTGGCACACTTGAAGTGGGTTCCTTTTGAAACAAAGGTTGCTGCCATGCAATAGAACACTGGTTAGGGACCTCCATTTAAATGTAGATGCAAGGTCTTCCACTTCATAGCTTTCGACATTTTTGTAGAAATTCAATGTTAGATTGTTGGCAATCTGTTTATGATTTCATATCCATGACACTTGTTGATAGAGATGCTGCTACAGGTCTGCTCTTTATCAATTATCAAATTATAGTCACAGGTGGACCTCTGCACTGTTATGTCTCTATTTTTACTTGGTGCTATGTCCTATTAATGGTGGATAATACTTAGCAAAAAGGACAGGAAAGTGTGCATTTAGTGTTTGTAATTGACATGAACTATAAGTAAATTCCTTGCTTAGTAAGACAAAAGCTGAAAACCTAGAAAACGATCTCACCTAGAAAACCCCTACACCCTACCCATTTGTAGATGAGGACGGCAACATGTGCTTCATACTGACTCTTGTATCAAAAAGACAGAAAAGGTGTATCTTGCCCCCCTTCTCTTGGCACATTTTATTGACTGAAATTCCCTTCTACTGCAATGATGTATTTAAAGACAGGTCCTCCAGCATACCGAAACCTTCTGAAGGGTCGTACTGCAGCGGTTCAAGTCAGCTACCCACGCTCTCTTGTTCCAGTTTCCTAAGGAGAATTACAGCTTGTCTATCCTGAGTGCACCTCTGGCAGGTTCCCTTCTGAGTCATAGTCTGAGTCACAGTAGCAAGACTGAAAGAGCGATGAGCAGCATGGCTGGAGCCATGGCTTCCAGAGAAGGTTGTCCCATGATAGCTGGTTAGGGACAGAACGCAGGGATCTGGTGTGGTTGTCTACTGCTAGGTATATGACCCTGAGGATTTCATAGTAATGGCTCTCTGTTTCTGGAGTCAGTGGGACTTTCTCTTCAGGGTCTCTGGAAAGATCAAAGAGCAGCGGGGGATCATGTCGTGTGATGAATCCTCCATGGCAGAAGCAAACGTGGGAATCATAGCAACCATTGGAGCCTTCAGGACTGAAGTTTGGAGTGAAGAAGAACACTTTCCAGACAGATTCACCTGCAATTTACAGACACAGAACAGCTGGTGGTAAAACGACAAACTAAAAGTCTCCTAGTCTTATGAAACTCTAATTTACACCACAGGAAATCAGTCTCTTAGTACAACCTCACTGTGTACAGGAACTGCAATATAATGAAAGAGTAAAAGAAAATTGAGCAAAACAAAAATAAGCAAAACATGGCAATTTTCATGCTACACATATTTATGATAAAACTATGATCATTTCATTCCCTTGGAAGAATTCTGATTAACTAAATCATAGAAGACTTAAAAGAACTTTATGTTTTACATAAACAGTGCTAAGAAGATTTGCATAAATATTTACTAAGCCATTGCACTGTCTTCTTTAAGACTTATTAAAATGTACCTTTACCCCTTGATCATATCCAGACACTGTTGGGCCATGACTGCTTCTCATTTTGCTAATCAAAATAATTTCATTTTTACCTTTTCCTCTCTTACTCTCTTTGTTGCATTAACCTATTACCCTCTGCCACATGCTTTCATTGCAAACACATGGAGAGAGAGCTTCTAATTTTATTCAATGTGATTACATGAAAAAGTGCTAAATTCCTGTCTTAGGCGTCAATGTTTTTTTTCCAGAAATAAGTAACTGTTACGGCAGTGTAATTTTTAGATGACATTCTGCTTTGTAAAATGGGAAACAAAGATCTTCATTTACAGATTGGTCATTCTCTCTCAGCTTAATTTGCTACTAGAGAAACTGAACTGTTTGCACTAGTGTAACTTCAGTCAGTATTTTTACTGCTAAGAAATACTAATTATTTCCTCAATTAAGAATAAGCAGATATCAATTGGTTCCTTCAAGAAGCTCTCTGGAACAGAAGGTACACTGGAAAATACTTAAGAAGAAAGGAGTAAACAAAAAATGGCTCCTATTTTCCACAAGTATCACAGAACAGACAGGGAAGGCAGGAACAGACAGGCACTGCCAGGGAAGTACACTGTCCTCCCATTGTCAGGGAAGATTAAAGTTCTCAAGAAATGGACAAAAGAATAATTAATCAGAGTCAAAAATCTGTATTTTATCCTTAACAAAAGCAGGATACTAAACAGTTGAGGTCTATGATGTCAGACTACCTACCCACTTGAGTGTATACAGACATGAGAAACACATATTCATCACTAATTTACATTCCTCAGCACCCTATTATGAAAAACATTTTTTGTGTCACCTCTTTTTTTTAAATACTGAGGGAAAAAGTCTTTTTGGTATTTTGTTAAAATCACAGAAAGCTTGTTAATCTAGTAACAGATTGTCACAGATTTATGCGCACTACAGTGTTTAATATTCATTAATCAATTCACCAGTTCAACAGAATGGAAAGCACTAAAAATGTGGGAAGGGCAGAGATGAACTTGTACATGCTATGCTGTAACTATATCACACTCAAGCTTTAAAGATAAAAACAGGTTTAAAGAAAGAAATGTTTCAGTGGACTAGAGTCATAGGCTGCAGTTCTAGTCCATATCATGAATTTAAAGGACAGTAGGTGACCTTAAGATTCTTTACCGCTTCTTCTATCCCACAGCATTTTTCACATTATAAGAGATTTTGCCTTTAGGAACCAATTCAATGACAGAGCCTGCAGACTTCCAGTTCACTTAGTCTGCTCTTAAATCAGGGCTGGAGGGGTATTAGTGGTTATGATACACATTAGACTAGGAGAGCCTTCTGAATGCTGCTTGGAAGTCAGCAAAGGGGAAGGAGCACTAAAGGTTGAGTGACTTGCTGGCACAGACAGTAGGACATAGCAGGCTTTAAAAGGCTCTGGTTGTGACAGCAGCCATGGCACAGTCTTACTGGGAAAAAAGGAAGGGAAAGGGAAAAAGGAAGGGAAATGGAAAAAGAAAGGGAAAGGGAAAGAGAAGGAAAAGAAAAGCAAGGCAAGGCAGCATTCCTTCGTCTATCTTTCCAATAACATTTTGAAAGGTTTGACACTTGAATTCTTTGGTGTTTTCTCAGAATTAAAATAAACACACAAAATCTAATACTCCCCCCCTCCCCTTCCCAGAGCAGAAATACGCCTCTCATTTACTGAGACTTAGAATTTACATTCTTGGAAGGTATGTAATCCTATACTACGCATTCCTTCAGGCTTTTTAAAAGTGTTTAATTGGCACATTGGACAATGAAGAATAGAAAAAGCCAAAGGGCTTTATTAATCAATGCACCATGTGCCTTTGTAGACCATGCAATATTTGCCCCACCTAAGAATTTGATTCAGGGCACTATAACACATTGATAGAAGAAGAGCAGAAAAAAAATGTATATAGCTATTAAAATGTCAACTAAAAGAAATTCCAGTAAAGCCATGCACACAAGAACTTTGTGGTCAGGCTGTCTTACCACACATCTATCTTTCATGGTATACTTGTTCTGAATGACATTGAGAAGATATTTTAGCCAACTTTTTTTTTTTTTT
The DNA here is from genome assembly GCA_025769975.1 of Gallinago jamesoni. NCBI lineage: Eukaryota > Metazoa > Chordata > Aves > Charadriiformes > Scolopacidae > Gallinago > Gallinago jamesoni. The sequence goes on from JAOQGH010000001.1 coordinate 131,913,340, forward strand.
GTCTTGGCCACTGTAGCACCAGGCCAGTCTAAGGGCTTACAGATAGAAATATAAAGTTGAGGATTCTGAATTAATGCAAGTCAGTACAAGCAGCTCTTATAGGTAAGACATGGGAAAAAGGAAGTTGTACCAGGACTTTTTTTCCCTGCAGAATAAAGAACTGTTCAGGTTTGCCTATATACAGAGCATACAACATGTTTCAAAACCATGTGGAGGGTTGGGAACAGGGCATGTGTGACATCCCATCATGTCTGAATCAATTTGCTAATGTTTTGAAGAGCTGATGCTAGTATACGAGCTATGCAGCTATACAATATCATGATCATACTGCGCAAAACACTAAGCTCTGGGAGCACAAAGTCTGTTATTGTGCAATGTTCATCTGTTGCACTGCAGTGATGTTTCAGCAAGGATCTGAACTTCATGTGGTGCTGGAGGAACAGCAGCACAGGCTTTAACCACCAATTTCTTAATCATTATAAAAACTAAAGCATATCTGTCAGTGTCTGTGACTGTGTAGTAGCCAGTGTAATATTCTAGGAGACATAAAGTGCTGTCAGACTTCTAATCTGTAAAACTGATGAACTGTATAAGGCTCGATATTAAAAAGAGACCGACATTAAAAAGAGACAGTTTCCCTTGGCTGATATAAAACCTCATTTTGTCAGAGGGTTAACTAGAAGGATCAAATTAATATCTTGGTAATTAATGATACCTTTGTTCTGCAAAGCATCTGGATAGTAAACTCTCTTTTTATAAAAAGATAACTATATGTCTCTTCCTCAGTGAAGTTACTAGTAAAATTGTCAGGGCTCCCCCACAGTCGGGTATATCAGGTCCCTTCCAAAACAGCAGGCAAGTCCTAAGCCTTCAGCACCCTTCAAGATCCTGTCCCAATCTTCACAGATACTTTATTTAGCATACATTTTCCCTGCAATTCTTCAGCTCTCTGAATTGTCCAACAGTTTCACCTGTTCAGCTATCAGAATACCTTTTTCCTTTACACATTAAGAAAAACAAAAGCTACAGAAGCTGTACAAATAAACAGTCTCAAATTAAAACAGGTTGCAATTAGTCCAAATTAATCTGCTACGAACATAATTATTCAGAGTTCGATCTCACTAACAGACTCCTCTTCTATGTTATTATCCTTCACCCAGCTATTTATCCTCTCATACAGTTAACCGCAGCTCCAAAAGACAGGTAGCAAGTGTGAGATGATTAAATAAAAGTCTCTCAGTAAGATATATTAATATTTCCAAGACGAAGTGACACACTGGATATGGATGCCATTTCTCTTATAATAGCACAGCTCTTAATCACTGATGGTTAAATGGGGTTTTCTGATAAGCAGTTCTTGAAGTGAATAGTAGCTATTTCCGTGTTATTGCCTGGACCTCATTTTTACATTTAATCAATGACAGTAGCTTTATAGGTTTGCTGCTACTGTCTTCTCCTTTGTTTAGGTTATTTTGTTTCTTCTTTCTGTAGAAGAACAAATTAAAAAAGTCTATTCTTTGCTGTAAATTAAGGAGCTGGTCTCTCCTTGACTTCAGATGCCTATGAGCATAACATTTTGAGTGTAGTGTACAGATGTAAATTGCCCATAGACTTTTCCTGAATCCTGAGTGTGCTCTGTACCCATCGTCAGCTCCCCAATTCTAACTCATGCCTGCTTTTCTTCATTTATACAGAGTAGCAGATGAAAGCTGCAACACACTTGAAAATGACATCTTTCAGATAACTTGTTATTGTTAGATTAAATCCTTTCTTCCTGCTTCCTCTATCTTTAGAATTATTCAGAATTGTTAGATTCTCTGCTAATGTTATATAAAATTGATATCAATTATGTCTGTATATTCATTTCTTCAATAATTTAACAATTTAGAAAAGGTTCAGTAGCTAAATTCTTGTAGAACTATATATAGCTCATAAAGAATCCTATTTGTTTAGTATAAAGAAAATATACATATTATTTTCATGACTTTGTGCACTCCTCAAACAGCTAATAAAAATCTGCTATTTGAGTTTTAAAATTTGTGACTTTATTGCTCTTTCAGTGAAAGTTTGTAATTTTTTAGATACTTATTTGGTATCTTATGATGTTATATTGTTACACCAGTTAGAAAACAGGACATTATGTCCCAGTGTAGGTGGAGAACAACTGACTGATATTTGAAGATGTAATGTTAGTTTATGTTGCTAGGAAGAGGCTTGCATAAAAAACTGTGCAGAACATACTGCACTTGAGGTAAAACCATGAAAAAATCAAGTAGCAGCAGTGATTTTAAAATCTTACGGATAGAAATTGCAGTCTTAAGTGAAAACAGAAAGTATTGCATATTGGTGGATAACTAATAATAACTGAACAACTGCTGGAGGAAAAATATAAAACATATTGAAACCATGCTTAGGCTGCTGAAGTCAAGACAGAAATCTTATGACCGAGTTTATTATCTGAAGTGCTGAGATATGAGCAGCATCCACTGAAATCAAAAGTCAAGATTATCTGCTGAATGGTAGCAGATAACAAAGAATTATTTTCTTGATTTTTTTATTATCATCTTAAAAAGAATTGAGTGATCATTTTCAGTGTTTTCGTTTCTTGTTGAAGAAAGTCACAAATGGGAAGTATCTGTGAGTACAGAAACTATTCTGCTAAAATAGAAGTGCTATAATGCAATGTTATGTCTCATGTTTGGAAAGCTTATTTAATAGCAACATGGAAGAATACATGTTGCCCTGGAAAAAAATTCTATCCATAATAATTTGCTGTACACAATCGAGACACTTCCTAAAGATTTGTTTTAATAATCTATTTACTGGCTGAATGGTCCATGTATTTTTTAGTTCATCCAAGCAGCAGTTGATGACAGAGAGAAGACAATGTTGGCACACAAAAAAAAATATAGGTAATTTCAAATTTATATGCAAAAGTCCTTGAAAACAGAAAAGCCTTATTTTATTTGCTTTGAGAGAAATAGTATTAATTTTTTTTTTCCATTGGAGTCATTAAGAGACAGAGTTAAGAACAAAGATGACAAAAAATCAAGATAAACCTTTTCAGAATTGTGGTTTGCCTTCTGTTCTTTCTCTCCTTCAAAAATGCATTTTATTAACAGAAATAAAAATAAATTGAGGACAATCATTACTGTCTTACATAAAGTGGGTACAATCATTCTGAGTGAAATGCACAGACCTATAAGATTCAGGCAACAATTTTCCTGATACCAAGCAAATGTACGAGACAAAGATGCAAAGGAAGTCTTAAGAAACTTCTGCAAATATTTTCAGATAAGTTTGAAACAACCCAAACCAAAACTGTTCCCAGGAATTTGTTTATATATTATTTTCTCCAGACATTTTTCAAAATTTGGATGTCAAAAAATCCTTTGACACACAAAATGCTAATGAATTATTCTAAATTATTAATCTGAAAATTGATAGTGTGTTTAGTCTTTAAATAGGAGGAATAATATCTAAAACCAAAGAAATAACTATACAGTTACTTCAAAAATGAAAAGTAGAAGTGGTGTCCTAGAATTTTGTGCACTGCCAAAGAATACTGAATACTAAATTTAGAATACTAAAAAAAAAAATTATTTTATTTTTAGAAGTTGAGGACAAAGATGAATTATACTTCTTTGCAGCTATTTCAGATAGTTGAAATATATTTTATTTATTTTATTAATTTTTTTACTTTTAGAAAGCTATTAGGATACTTAGGAAATCTTCTAAAAATATGTTTTTTGGTTTACCTTATGAATTGCATAAGTTAAGCATAAATGACATAGCAAAGAGTTTCCTTTAGTCAGAGTGGAAAAAGGAGTTAAAGACAGCAACCAATTCTAAGTGATATGGTGCGAAAATCTCAGTATCAGTCACCCCTAAATATCAAAAAAAACAATTTAATATGAGTGCAAGAATTCTGGTTTTATTCTAAAGACTATAGTATGTGTAATTCACCGTCTGAAATATATAATAGTTTTTGTCCCACTGTTAGAAAATGCATGTGTTTTCCAGAATCTGAAACTAGCAAAATATTACAAAAGGTGTTATACTTTGGGGTAAATAGCTGAAAGTAAATAGGAATTTGCTGGAAAAATTGTGCCAGTATTTAAATAAGGATATTACCTGATAGCTTGGAGATCTCATAATATGCAGTGTTTCAGCTGGAAATTGCATCTTTGGGGATACAGAAAAGTTTAAACCTATTTCATTAAAGTTCTTATAAGCCTATCATATGGAGCTAACACATTTGAAGAAATGGAAAGTACAAGTTTACTGAAGGTCTGTGATGCACATTAGTGTGACTAATAAGCATATGTTAAAACAATGCAAAAATCCCTCAAAATCCTGAATTAAACCTAAACACCAAAAGGACATATCACAGGATGCTCTCCTAAAGATGATCAGCAGAGATTCTTATATAAATTTATTCCTAAGAAAATTTCTAGGAGTCTGTTTTTATTTTCTGTTTTCTCATGGACCTGTTCAAGGTTACGGTATTTCCGAGAAATCCAGCAGTTTGTCAGGTATGCAAAAACCAAACTTCATTTCACAGTTCTCTAGTCAGCACAAGTGCTTGAGTTCGAAGAGAAGAATTTTAGGAAAGTAATGGGAATATTTTCTTGTCTTGGTGGTATGCAAGATGGATGTAGAGATTTTCAGCTATTCTCAAGATGACAATAAATGATGGAAATGAACCTTGACTCTCTCCTCCTAATTTCCAGCTTTAAGGAATGCATGTGTGCTACATAGTGAAAAACAGGTTTACCCTTCTGAAGTGGTATAACCTGCTAAAATCTCCTTCCTACTAAAAACAAAAACAGTGAAGGGTCTCCTGGGGCTGTAAGTGAATACATTTTAGCTGTTCCTTATATAGGACTTAAATGGAGAGGTAAGAATTGTTTTGAGGAAAGGTTACTTCAGAACTGTCACTCAATTAATACAAAGTACCTTTGGCTAGTAAACTCTGTTCAATTATGCATCAAGTAAACAAAATAATAAAATTTTTGGGGGGTCTTGTTTATTTGGACTGTTTTGTTTTGTGTTTGGTTTTTGGTTTTTTTTTTTTAATAAAGAGTGGTTCATTGTATTGGTATAGATGAGGTTTGGCTTGTGTCTTCCATGCTGCAGCCATTCTTAGTTTGCAATCTAAACTAGGAGAAAGGGAGGTACAAATAAGAAAAAACAAAACAAAACATAAACCAAAACTACCAGAAATATTTAATTTCAACTTAACCAACTGGACTAGAAATTTGGTTTATGTTCTTACTAGGATTAGTAAATATTTTTTTAAAAAACGTAAGGATTTAATATACATTTTTTCCCTTTATTTGTCCCTCTCTCCCAGAGTAAGTAGGGGCATGCTGGTACAGAGTAGAGCACTGCAACTCCCAGGGTATAAATAGCTCTGCCAGAGTCTAACAGTAACTTGGCTGCCCCTGTCACAGAGTGGAGCAGAGGCAAGAAAAAACTGTAGCGGTATTTGTCATGCTTGTCAAGAGAAACGATTTCCTACCTAAAAGATTGTTAGCAAAAATGTGCATCAGTTGATTAGGTCAGTTTTATTGAGCTTGATATAAACAGTTTTGTGGTGTCTGTTCAAGCTAGAAATGCTCTTCTTTCCTTCGGTAGTGCCATTATTTCACACTTAACAGATGATATGCCCATACTGTGTCACCCAAATTCAGCTGCAGCTGCTCTGATATAAGGATCAAGATAGCAAATTAAAATACTTAATGAGATATTTAATGTGAATGACACTTGATGCTTGTTCTATTTCCTCCAGCTGTTGTGGTTGAAACACTGAACACAAATTAGGGATTTGGGAAACCATTTGGGATGCCTCCAAGAAATGGGCAAGATCAGGTAGAGAGAGAAATAAATCCCAACAAACAAGGATGCAAATGAATAGTAAAGATGATACTCCCAAAGCAAGATAGGAAGCAGGGGAAACAAAATATGTTCAATAATCAATTAGATGAAAAGATCACAATGGACTTGAGCAGGAAACAGTAATGAGTGACTTGGATGTTTGATACAATGCAAAAAAGTATGTCTGCGTCATATTATCAAAAAATAAAAACATGAGTAAAGAACGAAGCCAAAAAGAACTTAATACACACACACACACATAAATAAACAAAGAAGCAAAAAACCTTGTAAGATAACACACTTCTCTAGAGAAGAGTGGAAGTGAAGGAACTTATGAGACTAAAAAACAGAAAAGGCAAATGACTGGAAAACCCTCATGAGGATCAGAGTTTATTACAGCTTCTGCAGTTGCAGAAAGGAAAGACTCATACAAGGGTTTGATCAATTAAGGGGACCAAAAGAAGTTTCACTATCATTGAGAACAGAAGCTCAGAAATGGGGAAGGAAAGGGGAATAAATATCTGGGAAAAACATGAAATTGGAATAAAAGGACATAGTTCAGAGGGGAGAAAAGAGTTGCTCTTTACCCAACAAAAATGTGATGTAAGAAACCTGAAGACTCATGAGTTATTACTGAAGGAAAAGTAAATTTTCTGCTATGACTTACATACATATTCTGAATTAGATAATTGATGTTATTTAAGTCTTTCATAAGACTGTGTAGCTGAATCAGTGGAGAACAGACATAAATCCACATCACACTGACACTTCAGTGTTTTTCATACATGGTGACCCTCAAGACCAGCAAAGTGATCTGCAGCACTTGATTTTTACTGTTGAGGAAATCTCAAGAAAAATTTTTGCTGTAATAACATGGAAATGTGTAATATGAGTAAAAGATATGTCTATGTATCTATGGAAACTTGTTACTTACTGTTATAGAATCATAAAATCACTTAGGTTGGAAAGAATCTTTAAGATCGAGTCCAATCATTAACTTACCACTGCCAAGTCAACCACTAAACCATGTCTGTAAGCACCACATCTACATGTCTTTTAAATACCTCCAGGGATAACAACTCCACCACTTCCTTGGGCAGCCTGTTCCAATGCTTGATAACTGTTTTGGTGAAGACATTTTTCCTAATATCTAATCTAAACCTCCTCTGGTGCAACTTGAGGCTGTTTCCACTCATGACTTGGGAGAAGAGACCAACATCCACCTTGCTACAACCTCTTTTCACGTAGTTGTGGAGAGCTATAAGGTCTCCCCTGAGCCTACTTTTCTCCAGGCCACACATCTCCAGTTCCCTCAGCCCCTCTTCATAAGACTTGTATTTGAGATACCTCATCAGCTTTGTTGTCCTTCTTTGGACAATCTACAGCACCTCGATGTCTTGTAGTGAGGGGCCCAAAACTGAACACAGTATTCAAGGTGTTAGAAGTTTCTGTACAGTTTTTCTAATAGACTACATGGCCACTGAAGTTGCTATTAAGACAAAAGCTGGTGACAAGGGTTGAGGTTTAATGAGACTTCAAGTTTATAAAATGATTTGGGAGAAGGACATCTATACCTCCACATTAAGAGCTGCCCCAATCACCAAAAATATTTACCTTTGCAAAATAAAAAGATTCTCAGAGAGCTGATAGCTAACAGACAAGGTAAATGACTGTTTTAGACTTGTGTTAAAAGGAAAGCAAGTGGCACTTTCTTAATTAGATTTTAAAGATCTTTATGTCACTGTAACTCAAATCAGGATCTTTATTTCATCCATTTTTTTCCATCTTTTTCTTTTCTAGCCATCCTTTTTTTTCCGTTTTTTCAGAACACTGACACATGGATAAAATGCCATTCTTTACTACAATTCACTCTTTGTAATTTACTACACAGTCTAACATGGCTATCTTAGTTATTGCATATTTGTAGACAGGCCCTTATTTGAACCTGTGCTGATTTAAAAGAAAAATTACATTAATTAAGACATGATCTTAAAATTCCCAGCCAACCTCAAGAGACTCTAATGTTTTTCACATTGTGAAATAGGTGGCAAGTCATGTCTAATTTTAAATTCAAGGTACTGAGTAGGATTTATTGCTCATCACTATGCTGCTTCTTAGTATACAATTTGACAATCTGGTCACCCCACCTAATTTTGGATCACTGCAACGTGGAGGTCTTTGTGAAAGCTAGTTACTAGCCTATACTGATCTTCTTACCTGTGCTAAAAGACTGCTTCAGGGTGGGAAGAATCTTGTGAGAAGCTTCTTTCTCTTTTGATGACACTGATTAGCTCAGGTTAGCTCAGCTGTAGGTGTTTGCACTGTAGATATCTACATCTTACCATTACCATCCTCAAGATTTACTAAAAATCTGAAGTTTCAAGAGCCTTGAGGACACTATAGAGCCTCACTGGCCCTGCCCAGGCCTAGGATGGTCCCCCATCCGGTCACCCTGCCCATGGACCAGGATTCCCACTTCAGCTCAGCTCGAGGCCATCAACCCCTGCCTGAGCAGTGATGCAGGAGTGCCAGTTCCCAGCCCTGTCTCTGGATGGCCCTATGTTGTAGCCTTTCTTCCAGCTCTGCTATTCTCCCATCTCCTGCTCTTTACTGGACTCCCTGGATGGACCTTGAACCTGAATCACCACTTTGCCTAGTTGGATGGACCCTTTTACCAGCATTAATCTCTGCTCACTCTATGTGGGTGTTGGAAGACATTGCTCTTCCAGTAAAAGCATTACAAGTGCTGCAGTCACTTACAGTTTTGTTGGAGTCGCTTTTAGAGTGAAGCATTACCCCAAGTTAGAATCAAACTTCTTGTCTTTCCAGCATTCTCTAGTCATCTTTAATTTTGCATTCTATGACCAAATGTCTATACACAAGGTGCTGCTGCTTATGAAAGATCCCACACTGTTCACAGATAGCAGGTTAAACATCTCGTCCTCTCAAGTACATGTAAAAACCTACATATTTAGCTGATGTGGCCAGAAAATTTGTAGAGGTTAGCTTTCCTCGTTCATATTCATTACTTCTGTATACTTTTTTTAATGTCTTACTCATTCTTTATGATCATTCAATGACCTTTGAAATATGATCACTAGTTACAGTATATCTGCATTGACTCTGCTTATGTGATGTCTGTATCTTTCTCATAACAATGTATGTAGTTTCCTCTGTTTCAGCTGTCACATATAGGAACAAAAGTTCGTTTCAGATATTTCAAATAAATTTTCTTTTTGTCATCTAATTCATCTCCCTGCCACTGTACAATTGTTCCCTACAATATGTATTTTTAAGAGCTCTCTTGATGTATGGTTTCTTCTATTGTAACTTTTGTGCTGCTATCATTCACTTCCTTTATTGCAGAAGACAAAGATATTTTATTGGCACATTCCTTTCATTTAGTGTTCTATCTAACTAACTTCTGCAAATACAAATCCTTCATGAACTTTTGCTGAAGTTTAAATAAAGATTTTGGTGCAGATGATTGACTCAGAGTCCATAGAATCATACACTCATAGAATGGTTAGAGTTAGAAGGAACCATCTAGTTCCAACCCCCCTGCCATGGGCAGGAACACCTTCTGGTAAATCAGGTTGCTAAACCACATCCAACCTGGCCTTGAACAACTCCAGGGATGTGGCATCCACCAAGCTTGTTTGGGTTGCTCCATCCCTCAATTAACTGTTGTATTGTTTCTTCTAAATTCTATTTCTACAACTTTTATAGAGTTTAGACCACTGAAGTGAATGTTAAAATCCCTGTGAATTTACTGAAAGGATGATTTCACCTTCTTTGCTTCAGTTCAACAAAGTATTTCTATCTTAGCTTAAAAATACAAATAATAATCTCATGCTTAAATTCAGCAAAGTACAATGTAATCTGTGACTGAAGTTGCTGTATGCTCAACTAGTTGTTTAAGTGAGGATCTGCATGTGCTACTCAACTCCCATCAAATACTTCAAAATATTTGAGAAAAAAAAATGAGTAAATTGTTTTTTTCATTTATCTTTGCTGTTGCTAAATAAAATAGTTAATAAAAATTGTTTTATTTGTTTGCTACACTGATACGGTTGGATACACTGTGAGTGATTTAATGTTGTCTCAATATCTAGTGGAAGAATAAATCAAGTTTTATCAAGTGTCTTGTTCACTAAGCAACTCTAGCTTTTAGAAAAATCAGTGTTCAGTATTTATATCATAGCTCCCTGAAGTTTAATCTCCTGTCTGCTTAGCAACATCCTCCTACTCCAAACATAAATTCCTCAGTTACTCAAGTTCCCATTGGTAAAATCTTGTTGACTTTTATTCTTCTCACATGTACACGGATATGTATACATGACACACATGACCTAGTATGTCCAGGTAAGTCCAGGTGGTTTTGAGTGGTGTGGAGTGTGGATCTGGGTTCCTTATTTGAACAAAGCCTTTCCCACCTCCTGAGCCTGATGGAGAGATTGAGCAGCACAGAATAGCCTGACACAATGTCCAGAATGCTCAACCGAGTTGTAATAAGCCCTGGAGTGAGTTCATCTCAAGCTAGAAGAAAGAAGAAATGGAGCTGGGAGACTCCAGTTATTGTCTTTCATTCTCTGTGTTATATTTCCTTACACTTTTATGTACAAAAAAGACAACATTGCTAGGATTTAAGGCAGTACTAAATGACTATAAATCAGATCCTAACTTAAAACTTCTAGCTAGTCACTTCCATGGGGCATGAAGGGTGGGGGTTTTTAGAGGTTTTTCCCTATAATAAGTGAGGCAAAATGAATTCTCTTTTTCTTTTTTCCCTCCAGTCTTTGAAGTACAGTTGGAGGCAGGTAGGTAGACCACTGCTGTGAGTGAGGTAGTAGAGACAAAGTTTGTTGTCTTTGGCTTGAACACTTATTTTTAACTGACTGTATAATTCAATGTAATAATTCTAGCGTGCCACAAAGTATCTTTGAAGAGGGCGCTTAGGTATTTATTGTGGCACTATTAGCTCTGTTATACAAGATAATACAAAGATGAGTTAAACAAAGACATCCTAACCCTTGAGCATGAAATCCTACATCTTTTTACTGGTCTACGAGTATGTTCCCATAGTTTATGGTTTAGTTTAAGGCTTTAACCCATTATTTTAGGAACCAATATAAATAAATATAAAACAGCGTGCAGTCTAAAGTCAGTCAGTTACACTCTGCACTTCCTCAAAACTACTGAAAGTGCTTTTGGCATTACATGAGAAGATATAAATTTTATATATGCCCTCCTTCCTCACTGCAGTTAAAAGTGATGACAGCACTCAAAGGATATCGTGAAATACAAACATCTGCATACTGGTAGTTGTTTTTTGGCTTTTGAATCTTACATTCAATTTTTAATTCATAGTTCTGCAAATTCAGTCTTCATGTCTTGATTTTAGCTGGTTTATTGTCAAAATACGCTTTAAAGATCTATGACAGTAGTAGCGGTAGCAGGAAACATTACGAAATGTTTTCCTACTGTATTTGCTGCTGTGGCTCCTTCTCCTATACATGTTTATGCTATTCTCCACAAGGCATGTAACCATACACACTTTCCTCAGCTGTTGCAATGGAAAAGAAAATGGATTACACAAATAATTTTGAGTTGTATAACAGGTTTGTTTTAGCATTCAGCAGTGGTTGCCATAATCCTTACTCTTTCATACTATAGTGCACTGCACACTGACAGATGGTTGTCATAACCTCAGTCTAGTGATTAATGAAACCATACAAACTTACATGGTTTCTTAACTTTCCCTTATGCTACTAAAGATGTCTCTAACTGGCTGGCATTCACGCTGAGCATGCTCAAGCTTAAACTCTGTTTCTTTACTGATACTGAGTCAGTATTCCTAACTGAGGTCTTGGGACTTAGGCTGTGTAGACATAAAAAGGAACCTGGAATTCAGTTAGGATCAGAGATTAGAAAATCTCCCAATCAAGATGAATTCAAATGGGAATCAAGTCAGGCAGATGGACTTGGTAAACAATTTTTATATCACCCATATCCTTACCTTCACTTTGAAAGATTTTCCTACCTTGCTGAATCTCACAGATTTGCCTAGTTTTAGGATCACTGTTTTCTTCTTGTGTATCTATCTAAGTAAAAAGACCAAAAACTTAAATGTAAAAAAGTTTGTCTGCCTCCACAACCATTTCCCCATGAGTGGATCAAAAGTTATCAGAGGACAAATAAGATGCCCCTGCACAGAGATATTATACAGCCATGTAGATCCTTGGGCAATTGAAGAACACAGATGATTCAAGCCTTTCTCTCCCTGTTCTAGACACAATGTGTTCTCATACACATTGAGAACAGAATCAGAATATGATACAACCAAAATACAAAATCTAACTATGAATAGTGGTAAGGATATATATGAGGTCAATTTATCCCACAAAGTGAATAAATAGCTTGCAACTGGTTAGGAAAGACTAAATATAATTGTCATGGGATGTTTGTCTTGTGTGTCTAGGTAGAGACTGCGTTGCCAGGCTCAGCCAAGCACTGGGGGTCACATGTTGATGTGGTATGAACCTGTTGCTCCCTTTTACATGCCATGGAATAATGCTCCTCTGTGAAAGAATGACTTTATATATCAAGATTGACGACATGAAGAAATACTTAGCAGGGAATAGTCAGTCAGTTTTGCATGTAGACATTATTCTTACTAGTTGTAATCATTTGACAGCATTCTAAGTTTGAAGACTATCCACTAATGGAATAATCATTTGCAGCATTCAAATAATTTATACTTAAATTTTTCACTTGACTACAAGATAACAATTTATAAAGCATTTCATGTTTAAGCTATGTTAAAGAGACAAAGTAATATGTTGACTTTTGCATATTTTCAATCTTCAAAATCTTTCATGAACACTTCTCATGGTTAACTAAAATTGGACTAAAAGCTTTGGAAGATATGTAAAAATTTTGGCATATGAAAAGGGGAAAAAGGAGGCCTTTGAAAATCCTCGGGAGCTACAGGCATTGTATTTATTATCAAGTTCAAAAACCCAGTTAAAGCATTACTCAGCACCTTTTCTTGATTATTACAGCTTCATTGTGAACACCAGTATATTTTCCTAAGACAGCCTTTTCTTGCTCGTGTTTGGAGTGACTTGGCATTCTTAAGATACCCAGGGCTTTAAACTAGTTATGAGGGGGGAAGGGGAGATAACTGGGCCTGTCAAGATTGAACGTGAGGAAAGCATGCCAC
>JAOQGH010000001.1:131926485-131936785 GCA_025769975.1 Gallinago jamesoni
TTAATGTGGTTGGACTCGATGATCTCAAAGGTCCCTTCCAACCACTAAGATTCTGTGATTCTGTGATTCTGTGACTTCTAAATGACCTAGCAGCCCTGCTAGGACAGAGCTGAATGAACTGAAGCAGATGAACGAACAACTTGTATTCTTGTACAATTTTTTTTGTAATTCCCAGTTGTTTTTCTACCCACTGCATGATTATGTTATCATTGACCATGAAACTAAAGCCAGACATTTGTGTTCAGTACTTACTCTTGTGCTAAGATAAACATATTAATGGACTCTGTAAAATTTTTCAGAAGGATAAACCTGCAAACTGTCGAAGTATGATATTCAATAGAATAATTGTAGTTGTAAAAAAACCCTGTAAATATTGCTAATTTTGATAAACTCAAATTTTATAATCCAAATATGTCAAGTATCACAATCCATTTTTCATAATGGATTTCATTTTATTATTATAATCCATATTTCAAGTATCACACTGCATTTTCTACAACTAAAGATAAACTAAATATTACTTTTTTCCACACTAAAAGACAAAAATAGAGAAAGAAAACAAAACTGCACGAAATCTCAAAATTTTCCTTCAAAATTTAAAAGTAGCCATTGCAAGCAGGACTCCAAACAGAATTCTATGTGCTTTCTATATTTGCTTTAAAAAAATAATCAGCTATTCAAACTGTCCATCTCAGCATGACATAACATTTTCTCTCCTTCATTCAGTTGATTATAGCTTTAGCTCTGTTAGGATGAATTCTTGCAGGTTTTTTAACAAATTCCAAGCCTTTATGGTAAAAAGTCCCTCCCACTACACAACTCAAACCATCTTCACTTCTGTGAAAATGTATGTTTCTCCACATACTCATGCATAAACCCATGCATTCATGGCATACATACAAACAGTCCTTCCTGACGAAACTGATTTTCTCTGGAAAATAAAAAGAAGTTTTGCTTATCTTTGGCTTTCTCCTAAGTTGCTTTTTGAAAACTGATCTGAACACTCATGGGCTACAGTCATTTCTGAATCATAAAGATATATGCTCTTAGAGCCTCTGGCTACGGAGACCAGCTTCAGGGCAGGTAAGACTGCGCTGGGGAAGGGATCTGTAGCGAAAAAGGCTGACGAGAAGCTCTTTTGGGGCTTTTTTTTGAAGCCGGGACAAGGCCTCTGCTTGTCCTGGGGGCTGTCAGCTGGGGGGTGGTGCTGCTGAGCGAGCCTGGGCGGAGCCTCCACCACCCCCTGTTTATCCTGCCCCCAGGGGATAAAAGGCCTCAGGGAGGGCAGGGACTAGTCCCTGGCCACACAGCGCAGAGCGAGCAGCCAGAGCTGGTGTGTGTACTGGCCGGGCCCAGAGCCTCTACTGCTGAAAATTGGCTTTAGTAGCAACTGCATTGTTTTCAGTATCAAAAATCATTGTCAACTATAACAAGCACTACAATGCTACTAGCCATTTACCACTCAGTATTATACAACTGTCAGTATCATCCTCTGTAGGTGCAACTCATAAATTTAAACTTTTATATAATACTTCTGAATCAAAATAAAGTCTGGGGCTTAGGCTTTGAGAAATCAGCAATAAAAACATGATATTGTATAGTGCAGTTGATGCAGATAAAAAAATGGGATGAACTTTCATGCAAAAAGCTTTTTTATCTTCTGCATTGGGTATGTTGCATAAAACAGAGAGGGAAATGCTACAACAAATTCCATTTTTATACACATGCCTTAATATCCATAGTCTACACACTGTAGGCAGGAATTGCATTTTCCCTCAGTACAACATAACTACATTTATGAAAAAGAAAGTAACAGCCACTGGGCTGAATGTTGGGATAATCTGAGAGGTGAAGAAGAGAAGTAAAGAAAGGGCATGAAAGTGCCTCCACGGCCAGCTGCAGGAAAAAGAGTAGACCTAGAGCGTAGTTGGGCTAAAGGATTTGCAGTTCTAAGTCACCCTGGCCATGAGGAACTAATGACTCCAAATTTTAACATTTTCCACAGCCTTCTAGATTTGGAGAAAAATGTATTCAAAAGACTTCACAGAGTGTTGAGGTACCATTTTTAGAGAAAAAGTATTTCTTCATTTGGGTAGATTTATTTACTCACAATGTCTTGTTTAGCATTTCAACCTCATACTTTTGTAGAGCTAGGCTCAAAATCTTATTTTGTGTTAGAACAATTGTCTGATAATTTTTTATCTATTTATAAAGTTAGCAGTAGCAAAATCTTCATGAGACTATAATTTGCTACTCCCTCTTTCTACTTTGTGTATATTTATCATGGTGGTGTTTCAGCAGCTCCACCAAATGATTAATTAACAGTATAGCTTTTTGGAAGATACAAAAAGTATTTAGAGTTTGGAATTGGGGGGGGGGGGGGGGATTATTTTTCTGTTAAGCAAATGAAGAAAAAGGTGTGAATGAGCTCAAACCTAACAAAATTACTGGTTTGGAACCAGAAGCTCATTAGATCAAGACATTGTTGAGCCCAAACTATAATGCTTGTCTGGCTAAGTAGTTTGCTATAAGGATATGAATGGTCACTAAGATAACTATAATTCTTTTAGGACTGAGGTTCAATCTCCACTTGTCACTGAATGTGACACTGTGTGGATGGATCAGAGCTAGAGTGATTCTTTGTTTGTACTTCATACTATGGTATTGAAGAGAGTCCCGATAATATAATTGTTATTCTTGAAGACTCTGCTGAGCCTTAAAGACTCTACCCTTCTCTCCGAGCAAGTGAGATGATTGAGAAACTTGTTTCTGTGATATCATACCATTTAAAAATTAATGTACCACAGACAGGTAACAGGTTGTAAATAAAAAATCAGTGCACACTTGGTAATGATAAAATTATCTCATGAAGGACTAACATTTCCTAACACTAAAAAGGTCAGCCTTTCTTTATTGCACTAGTGCTAATTCTAAGTATTAAAGTATAGTGATCTTCATGGGGTTTTTTATGGTCTTGTTGACTTTTAATGTTGTGACTGTACCACTATTTCTAACTTCCCCCTCCTACTATGAATGCTAGAAACCTATTTTGCTTTAAAATGCCAATGTTGAAGAGGATTGACTGAGTGACTGAGTGAGTCTCACATGTTTGCACTAGAGTTTCCCATCAGGAGACCACAGAGTCAATAAAAATATATGCACTATACATATTATTCTGCTGAACATGAAGGAACTGCAGCTAAATAATTATTTTCAATAAATTATCAGGTAAAATTTGGTATAATAAATACATTTGAAAAATATCATAATCTGTAGGAACTTATTCCGTACTACTTCATGGACTTTGCCTTGCTACTAGACATCATTGAAACAAATATGGCAAAAATGACTAGTGAAGTGCAGCCACAAAATTTCTCTACTAAGAACAACAAAACAAGAAACAAATTTTAAGAGCTGTGATTTTTTCTGCATTTTAGTTTTAGGGAAGTCTGCTTGAAAAATGTAATGCCTTATGCATTCTCTTATAGTTTGAGACCAAATAAAAATTATTCTGAAGTCAATAGGAAAGTCACAGTTTGTACTGGGACACAAGTTTTCTCAGGCAGAGGACATTTAGAATCATAGAATCATCTAGGTTGGAAAGGACTGTTGAGATCATTGAGTTCAACCATTAACCTAACACTGCCAAAACCACCACAAAATCATGTACCCAGGCACCAAGTCTACCCATCTTCTAAATACCTCCAGGAATGATGACTCAAGCACCTCCCTGGGCAGCCTGCTCCAGTGTCTGATAACCCCTTTTGTGAAGAAATCTTTCCCCAAATCCATCCCAAATCTCCCCTGGCACAACTGGAGGCCATTTCCTCCTTCCCCATACCCCATCATTTACACTGATTATTGAATATTTCTGGTTGTGTTGCCTTTCTAAAGTACTGATCAAGACTTACATTCAGAAGCATCTATACAGTAAAGAGTGCACATCGTGCATAGATACACACTCCAGCATAATACTGTCCAATTGCACCCACCTTCCAAGTACCTACTATTTTCTTCTATAATTATATATTATGCCTTTCATGGCATGGTCTTCTATAGCATACTGAGAAGTCATCTTGCTCTTGACTGTCATGTTTCCAGCAAATTTCTCTAATAAACAAACACTTTGCTTTATTTTCTAGGAGTAATAGGATGTCAGAGGTTGTGCCACACAAAATACCGTATGTGGGTTGTGCATGCATTAACTACTTCCCTTGAAGAACATTGCCTAAGACAACATATGCCATTTGAATCTGATTTTAAAATTAGGATGAATCAGCACTATGTTCTGAATGTAACATGCAGAATGCTGCAGGCTCAAGGCCAACAGTGAACTAAAGATATTTTTGGAAGTGTAATGCTCCAGAAATTCTTAAAGACCCACTTTTTATGTTACTTGGTAATCTGAAAATCATTTTTGAAAGTTGCAGTGTATTTTTATCTATTTTTTTACATTGTTATTATTTATATTTGTTTTGACTACTGTTAACTTTATAAATAGATAAAAAATCATCAGATCATTGTCCTAACTCAGATTTTTTTTTCTATTTTCTATTATATTTTTGTAAGTGTTAGCTGTTGAGTATACAGAAAAAAAATCCATACGATTTTTCTTTTGTACTGTCACAAGTGCATGAGACAATATCTGACAGCAAGCCATTCAAGCTGAAGTTTAAATAATACTGAATTAGCTACTTTAAATGCCTTTGCCTTTATATGATCACTGAAACCTGTCAACCTTTCTCTGTTCACTAAGAACATTACTAATTTAGGTCAGGATATGCTGGATTCAATAGACCAGTATGTTATGGTTGCTATTTTTATATGAGAAAAAGCACTATGATATGATCACTGAAAGTCTGTGTGTATGTCAATGTCAAAGGACATTTATCATGGTCTTTGACTGGGGGAATGGCTCTTTCAGACAAAAGTGTTCCTACATTAGTTTTACTATGACTAAATAAGTCTATTTTTTCTAGCTAGAAAGCAAAAACATTTGTGACAATAAGTAAATCTTATTCCTTAAAATGCTTATTCTTTCTTTCTTATCCTTTCCCATCTGTTCTTTTCTGAAAAAAGATATGAGGTTGGTGTAATAAGATTTGGTTTAAAAAAAAAAAAGATATTTCTTTGTAAGAGAACAAAATGTTTCCTTGACAGCACTTATAGTCATATGCTAGTATTAACTCTTTTTTTTTTTGAAGCTGTGCAAAAGAAGTTCCTGGATCAAACTTCTATTAAATTAGCCTTCTTGTGCATTACTAAGGCATGAAAGCAAGTAACTATAACTGCTGGCATTCTCAGGGTCAATGTGAAACCCTACTAATCTTTAACAGCATCCTCTACATCCTTTGTTCACCACAGAGAAAGCAAGTAAACAATAAATGAAAAAAGCTCCACAAGAAAGCAAGCAAAAGAATAGGGAAAAGCTAGGTAAGAGCATGACTTCTACCAATGGGTCTACTGAGTATGACAAGCACATATGAAGTTACCATAGCATTCATTCACCATGTGGCAAAGAATACAATGGAAAAATTGCTCTCTTATTACTAACAAAATAATGAGAAAGAGGGTAAAGAGGGTGGGAAACCCACTTATGAGGCTTCAGAGAATTTATGAATTGAAAATTTTTGTTTATATTAGAGAAAATAGAAGAAATACTGAGATATCTCTAACATACCAAATATTTAGCAATATTTCTAATGCTTTCTACTCTAGACAAAACAGAATTGTTAATTTACTTCACAGATGTCTGAATGATTTATATTTCTTCAATGCTCTAAGAGGACTGAACAAGAAAGGCTTGGCATTTTCAAACAGAAGTATATTGACACCACTTACACTCCAAAATATCTCTCACATACAAATTAATGCATTTTCATTTGCTACTGACAACCTGTAACCTCACCTACCCTCACACTGAGAACTTGACTGTAATAAAAATGAGTTTTAAGCTGGTTCTATAGAGCTTCATAGAGGTTTCCCAATTTTTTCTAACTGCCTAGACTGTTTCCTTCGCTCCCTCTTTCTCAGAACAATCTTCTGTTCACAAGTCAGTGTTCTTTAAACATATGCATTCAGTTTACAGTTTTTAACTATTATGACTCAATCTGATATAACAAAAAAGGAAGCTAAGAAACACACTGTAAATAATGCAAGTCTTCTTAACTAATAAGGTAATCCTTAAGACCCCATAAGGAATACGTATCATAGTCCTTTTGAGAGGCAAGGAAAAGTGCAAGGTATTCCTCTTTGTACTTTCATTTATTCAGAAATATGCCATGTTTTAATTCCATTTCATAAGAAACAATATACCTGTCCAAACCAGAAGTTGTTACAAAATGGCCCTTCTGAGCAGATTTTTCCTGCTTTATTATGACTTTATTATGACTCCAATGTCTTTAGTCAAACAGAACCTGAAGGAACCTCTCAAAGAAAAAACCTATTCTATAAATTTATCCTGCATACACAGTCTGAATATCCCTCTCTTTTTGTTTGTTTTTGACTTGTAACTGATACTGCAGAAAAGGCTAAATGCATGACTAGCAAGATCCCCTCATCCCTAGCCAAAGAACAAAGTATCTCTCATGAAATACTGTATAAAGTTGAATGCTGGAGGACATTGAAACAATCAGGAATCTCAATAGCTATGAATTATACAATAATATAGAAAAAAAAAAAACCTTGTTGGTGAATTTGATTGAGCTATTTTCAGTAATTGCAGCAGATCACAACATACAAGAAACTCAGAATACACTAACTGAAACGTGCTATTTGCTAAGTGAGGGAAAGTGGAAAATTTCTATGTAAAACTTTCAGTGAACTTCTACTGTCTTTAAAAGTCATTATATTTGTATGATAAGCTACTTTGATACTATTGTCTACCGTGCTTCAATTTAACTTGCCATAGCAAGTCTCTTTTACTTTTGTTTACTGAATGACATTTTCCACTGAATAATGAAATCCATTTTGAAACAGAAAAGGTGATGTGCTCCTAGTAAATTTACTCTAGCATTTATCAGGAACATTAGTATATTTTTATTAGTAGTACCAAAATGCTGTGAAGATTATTATTACTTTATAGTACAGACTGTATTGCATTACATTTTTCAATGTTTAATACACAGGATTACAATATATCTCCTCCTTATGAGATGAAAATTTTGTGCACAATCAGATGAGCCTGAAAGGTGCAGTAGTTCCATTCAGCTGTAGATTTGCTCTGTATCTGATGAATTCTCTCCTTATAATGAAGTTGTCATAGCAATGCATTTTTTAATAGTACTGATTCATATGCCAGTAATGTTCTGGAGACAGAGCTCTTGATAGTTTTGTGGTATTCACTTATGTTAAATTATAACTTTAGCAAATACTCAAGTACTAGTCTAGTTGCACTATCAGAACACGTGATCTGGATTAAATTCGGCCAAAACACAATCTGACATATGCAACTAACAGAAAGCAGCATAAAACTTTGGGTGGCTCAGTTCAAGAAAGTAAAGGCAAATCCCATATCTGCTTTGTTTTAAATGTAAAAGTTTACTGATTTAAAGAACCCTAAACAATTATACTTCACTGGACAGAAATAAAAGTTTTTTTTTTGTCTAAAGGTGATGCTTTCATATATTGGTACTTATATGATAAACCAGGCAGCTGTGTAGAATAAGCCTTGATAATGGGAAATCACAGTACTTTGCTGACTCTGTTTTAGCATGCCTTCTTCTCCATATTTTTAACAGATCAATTAAATTACACGTATTTCTAAGGTATCAAAATAACAGGAAATCATCCTCCAAGGACTGTCATGGCTGTTTCCAAGGCACTGATAACAAGTATCATGCATGAGTCTGTGAGAGGAAGACATGATTCCTGAGTAAAAAAAATTGCCTGATATTACATTCTTTTTTTAATTCAGAATGTGAAGATTGAAGTGCATTATTTTTTAGTATCAGGCAAAAGGAAGGGAATCAAACAGAAATGAAGAAGAAAATGGTGTTAACTTATTTTCTGTGGCTGAGAAAGAAAAGGAGTGTGGAGGAAAGAGAGATTCTTTTTCTGATGTTCCTCTAGAAAGCGTAAGGCTTAAATTTTGAAGTATCGGTTGAGAACACTGTTACATAGCACACATCATCTAAATGCTCCTTCAAAGGGCTGATGAAGGGGAAAGTACATTGTGAATGCAGTAACTGACCTAACTAATACATCTTAATGAAGATGTGTATTGATTTTGTTATGAAGAATACTTAGCCACTAAATATATAAATGTAAAATGGTAACTGTTTACTCTGAAGTTACCAACCTTCCCTGGATGATGTGAGAAACACAGACTTAAGTCAGACTTCAGAAACGTGTAAGCAAGAGAATGGTATGTAAGAACTATACATTTCTCATACACTTAATTTACACACACACATATATATATATATATATATATATATCCTAAGAGTGGAAAATTAAAACAAAATTTTTTTTCTTTTCAGACTGAAGCACAGTGGAAATCAAACAATGGCAAAAATAGTAAGGGAACCGTGGAGCAATGAAAGCAACAAGGTACCAAATCATAGAATCATAGAATCATTTGGGTTGGAAGGGACCTTAAAGATCATCGAGTTCCAACCTCCCTGCCATGGGCAGGGACACCACCCACTAGAGGAGGTTTCTCAAAGCCCCATCCAGCCTGGCCTTGAACACCTCCAGGGATGGGGCATCCAAAGCTTTCCTGGGCAACTTGTTCCAGTGTCTCCCCACCCTCATTGTAAAGCATTTCCTTCTAATATCTAATTGAAATTTCCCCTCTTCCAATTTAAAACTGTTGCTCCTTGTCCTGTCACTATACTAAATGACTAAACTGAACTTTTGCTTCCCTATTCTTTATTGATATATGCATTTTTCCTCAGGATCAAAGCTAATGCTACACTTTGAGTATCCAGGAAAAAAGTGGAATATGCAAGCTGAAGCTGACACACAAACTAAAACTTCCCTAAAAATACAGTAAGAAAGAAATATGAGAATATATGCATTAATAAGCACATATATTCAAAACATGCATCTTTAGTCTTTATTTAGAATGGATTGTATTTTTGTTAAGAAATAAGTAAATAAATAACCTTTTCTTTAGCAGTTTAAGCTTTCTCTTCTATGAATTTCTAGCTGTTGCTGTTTTGTTCTTCAAAAAGTGCATCTTTAAAATGAATAGAAGCTGCAAATTTAATGAAGGGATCAGCAATCTCTAATGTAGTCTCAGACTACAACAAATGGGCACTTCTAATAAGTGCCCATCACCAGAGCAGTGCAGAAGACGCTGAATATGGCTGGCGTTATTAATTTCACACTATCATGGTTTCTTCTGCTAAACCTCAACTATACTGGAAGGCAGAGCTGGGCAGCATTTGTCCTGTATGTACAGGCATAATCTTCAGGTGGTATGTTTTTACACAATTCCAAAGTACCTCTAGTTGACCTAGTTAACTATATGGAGAACACAGATCAAGAACAACAAAAGCCTTTCCTGGTCTAAAAGATCATTTGCAGTACACAGAAAGAGACAACTGTTCCTTGATGACATTTTTTTTTCAAGAGTGTCCTGATTTTTCTTAGATAAGGAGTATCACCTCTTCAAGACTATCCTTAAGAACGCTAAGCATATGCTGCTGGAGGTTCTCTGTGAATTAAATGCTATTCACCGGACTATAGTCATTGGCAAGGTGTGACTAAAAGACTAGAGATCCTACAGTAATTTCTGGATACTGGAAAATGTGTCTGTTTATGGAACAATGTGGTACTTGCTTAGGTCATAATGCACGTTAGACATGGAATCCATGTAGAGTTAGGAATGATGATCCATCTATATCCAACCCTTGAAGACTTACAGCCTTGTAACTGATATAGAAGCATACTGAGGTTAAGTGAATGTTGCAAAATTTTCCAGCTTTCTAGTCTATCTTTAATGAACATGGCCTCATTCACTTTCTTGGAGGTTTTCCTAAGTAAAAGGAATGAACTATTGCTGTAGGATACTTCTAATGTAGTTCATTGCTTCTATTCAAAAGCTCTGTACATTTTGAATTAAATATTTGAAATAATTGCCTCTCCAGGAAAAAAAAAAAAAAGCCCACAAAAAAAAGCATTGCATTACATTTCTACTTTGTTTGTGTTCATTTTCACATATTAAAATGTCACTTAATAGTAGCTGAAAAAGTGACTGTGGATGGACTCTTAGATTAGGGTATACTCTCCGCTGGGTTAAAAACTGGCTGGAGGGCCGGGCCCAGAGAGTGGTGGTAAATGGAGCGAAGTCCAG
>JAOQGH010000001.1:131937830-131958099 GCA_025769975.1 Gallinago jamesoni
TTTTTGTGGTTGGACTTGATGATCTCTGAGGTCCCTTCCAACCACCACAATTCTGTGATTCTGTGATTCTGTGATTAGCTGTAAAGAGCGAGCTGTAGAAGACAATAATACTCTTAACTAGTACTATAATG
This sequence comes from Gallinago jamesoni, assembly GCA_025769975.1. Taxonomy (NCBI): domain Eukaryota; kingdom Metazoa; phylum Chordata; class Aves; order Charadriiformes; family Scolopacidae; genus Gallinago; species Gallinago jamesoni. Next base: position 131,937,962 of record JAOQGH010000001.1, read on the forward strand.
CACTTTGAACTTATCAGTTGCTTCATATAGAGCTGTTGAGATATCAGAAGAAAACCCAGCCATACTCATTTTTCCACGAGTACTCACAGCAATGCAGACACCACCAGGTTCGTACAACTGTAATGCAACTGTCTTTATCTCTATACAACAATAACACATGGGAGAGAAATAAACAGGAACAAAGCTTTATCTGACTGCAACAAATAACTGATCGGAGACTGGACAAGTAAGAAAAAGAAGTTGTTGAGCACTGCCAGGGGTACCAAAATAGAGAGGAATATCTGTCTATCATTGAATCATAGAATGGTTTGAATTGGAACCCAATGACACCTGGTTGCTCAAAGCCCCATTCAACCTGGCCTTGAACACTTCCAGGAATGGGGCATCCACAGCTGGACAACCTGTTCCAGTGTCTCACCACCCTCACAGAAAAGAATTTCTTCCTGATATCTGATCAGGATAAATCTCCCCTCTTTCAGTTTAAAGCTGTTACCCCTTGTCCTGCTGCTACACTCCTTGACAAAGAGTCCCTCTCCACCTTTTCCATAGGCTCCCTTTAAGTACTGGAAGGCTGCTATCAGGTCTCCTCCTCAATGTCAACTGAGACTAGACAAACGTGTGTTTGACTACATTCAGCACAGAGATTTTTTTTTTAGAAGGGGAAACAGAATGGTCAATGTGGAAGTTGCTACTAGAAACAGCGAGCTGTTAGTTAAAAAGAAGGAAATCAGTGGGAAATGCTTTTTCCCTTGGCCTACAAAGTGGAATTATGTTGTTCATAGAAAACATGAAAAAGGACCCTATAATACGGTATTCCTTTATTGCATAATTATGACTTTGACCTGGTGATCCTCCTATACTTTGCTGTCCCAATAATAAAAGTAACCAGGCTGATTTCAATACTTGTGCTGTTATTCAGCAAGTCATCCTATTACATGCATGTTTTTAGGAAGATGTAATACTTAACCTTGACTACTTCATTCTGTACCACAGAGCTCGCTCTCAGGCAATTATAAAAATACAGTTTGAGATACCATAGATCTCAGATTGTACTGATATGTAATATTAATGCATAGAAACAAACTAATATCAAACAAAAAAATAGGTGCATTCTAACAAAAAGAAAAGTGAAAAAGAAGGAAAAAGGCTACATATTTTAAACAATTTATTTGTTAGTATAGCCCAAGGCTTTTTCCTGATTCTTTTCAAGCTGCAATAAAAATTATATGAAATATTTAAAATGTGAACAGGCAAGTCTACTTACTGTTTCCTGGATGCCAGCGCACTGCATTTAAATATGCATTACAGTAATGGAAGAGGAATTCATGCTTGGATTGGGTAACTTTTCCTTGAAGTAAGGGCATCAGATCATGTCCATCAATAATTCTGAGTAAGAAAGCATTTCAAAATCAGAACAATAACCCAAACCTCACTTTACTGAGAATATATTATAACTCTATGTTTTGACTTAAAAGACAAATCTGAATGGCCACCTCCAGTTGGTCGATTCAGAGAAAAACCTTCAGGTGCTCTTCCCCTTTGATTTTTAAATTATTTAAGGAAACATTAATGTTGCATTTTGCTATTAGGAATGGTTGTTTCCTAAACCCATCTTTTTTTGTTTTTTCCTTTTTTTTTTTTTCTGAGAAAGGGACCAGACATACGCAAATAAATTACTACAACACAGTCCTCCAGGTATATCTGATCAAGCTGTTTGGGAGCAGTCTGACCAAAGTAACCCTAAACCAAGAGAAATACATGCTGTGTTATATGAAATATATGTGTTCCATCACTGGAAGTAATGTTAAGAACTCTGTCCACCAAATTATGTGTGCCAGAATTTAAAACCAAAGTAGTAATTTCAAAGTTGAAAATGAACTGTGTTTAAATATGTGTTGACAGATACTAACCGCTTTTTTAAGCCATGAGCTATGTATGACTGTGAAATTCTTCTGAGTAGGACTCTTCTTAAAGGATGAGCAGGAAACCATCCTGGAATTCCTAAAGCTATGCTGTGTGATAACTTTGCTTTCTGTGTGCATCCCTGTTTTTCCCACTTTTAGTTTGTTGTGTTTTCTGCCTGAATAATGCACTCTTCTCTTGCCTCTGCACTGTCCTGCTAACTCTCAAGCTGAGAGCAGGACAAATGCACGTCTATTGTACAGTTTCTGTTTTACAGCCTGTGGATGAGGAAAAGGATGTCTCCAGTAATACATCTCCAGGACTCTTGCATTCCCACAACTGCTGATTTCAGGGGGATACATGAGACTTCTTTCTGATGACTTATTGTTCTTTAAGGAAGTACCTCCTCCCTTCCTTTTTAACCTTTTGTCTCCCAGTGATTGAATCCTAACTGTAGTAATTTCTCTTATTTCTCAGGAATAATTCAGCGGAGTGAAGGGAATTCAGCAGCTGGATCGAAAATGTTTCAAACTAGTCCATGACCTATAATCAAGCAGTAACTATGGTATCTAATCTTCACAGAAGAATCAAAGCGGAGCAATTGCAAGTGAAAGTTACACAATTATATTGGGATTTCTACCAGAGAGATCAAAATAAAACATTGGTGCTTAGTCTTCACTCAAGCAATATGAAAACGAAGTGCTTAAGATCTGCCCACGTTAAGAACAATATGAACCGTTTAGATTCGACAGAGTTACTGCTTGTAGGGGATCTCTCGGGACCAGCCTGACTAATTTTTTGTGTCTTGCACACGTCCTGCCCTGCTATTTCCTCCAAGAACTCAATGAATCATCATTAGCAGAGTATCTCTGTTCACCACTGGTTTTCCCCATGCAGATTGTGGATGCTTTGTGCTCAGAAACTGTTTGGGCATGATAGATGTGTTCAAAGCATATCATCAGGTTTCTCCACTTACTGGATGGCAACAGAGTGTAGGTGGAGGCACCTTGCTGCTGAGACTGGGCATCTCCTGAACAAGACAAAGCACAGGGGTGTAGGAGTGTCAATAAAGCATCTTATGCATTATCAAAATCCAGTGGATTTTCTTATCAGGCTGAATAAGTCTGTAAGACATTATTTTCACCCACTTGGCAGGGAGCAAAAAAAACTCTGTGAGAAAAGCCTAGTCAGCATTTTGAAGTGTTTTGTTATACTAAGCAGGCCAAGGTTGAGCTCATAAAGTTTATAACAATTTACACTTGCAGTTCTTTCTTCTACTATGTTCATTCATACAGTACGGAGACTTTTTTGATACATTCATTTTTTTCTTTTAGTAAATAATTCTAGGCCTGATTTGATAGGTTGTTGCTCTTGGTGGTATTCTCTTATTTTCTTGCTGCTTGTTCTGCAAGTTAAGCTGTATTTACATATAACAGTTCTGTAAAATATATCAGTATGTTAATATGAAAAGAGACAACATACTACTGTAAGTAATGACAAAAAAGTGCTTGTAAATCAAGTTTTTTCTTTCCCTTCTCACCTCTATCTTAATAGACATCACCAGAATGTATAAAACACTCATGAGACCTTCTCTAAAACAGAGATAACTACTGAGCATACCTGTCAGAGGGTAACTCTGCCTCAGCAAGTTTGACTATCGTAGGAAATATATCCATGTTACTTGTTGGTTCATCCATATGGGCACCAGCCTGTATCACTCCAGGCCAACGGAGCAGCCCTGGAACACGAATACCTCCTTCCCAGTTTGTTGATTTTCCCCCTGAAAAAATGAAAGTTTCATTTGCTAAGAATTCATTTTCTTCTTAGGAAAATTGTGTCGTGTCCCCCTCCCCGCCCCCTCCCGCAAGATTCTATTTAAAAATTTTAAACATTCTATCTGGCTAGAATCTCTTCATAAAATTTATGTTATTTTTAATTTGCTAGGTTTAAATTTTCCACCTACAATCATTATCTTTCGCACGGTAAACCTACAAAAATGTATTAGACAGAACTTATAAAATTTATTTAGTTTACAAACAAATTTAAATAACAACTGTATGAGATAAAAACACACCTTTCAGGAATCTTCACATAGAATTTGGTCTAGATAGTGTGCTATGTAGCTATGTGAAGATATAACACGAAAAAAACCAACAGGTATCAAAAATAAATTAAGGTATGCATAGATGTCTGAGGTATAAACCCAGAGAAGATATATGATAATTCATCTAAAATGGTGCTTAATGATTTTAAATAGAAGAAAGTCCTAATTTAAGTATGATACTTAATTCTCCAGTTCATGCATTAGGAAGAAATTCACTGCAGTGATGGTAGATCTCAGGATGCTGTGAAGATGTTGACTTCTAAACCAACGCAGTTGCTTCAAATGTACTATTGACTGGTATCATTCATCACTACAATGCAGCCATTTCTTTTGTTTCTACAATATCCATCACTGTTCAGTCCTCCCAGCATCTTTGCAAAAGGGCAATGTGTTTATTCTATGACAATATTTCTACCATTATTTAATATATGATTGACACAACTCTATATGAAGAGCAATATACTGTTAATGTATTACACACTCATGTGACTATGTGACTATGCACAGCACTTCAGGCTGTTCCTTGAAATTAATTCATCATTTGGAAAAAATATTTCTGGTAAACAGATGGGGTTTGGATCTGGTTAGGCCTTTACATGGTCTGGTCAGTCTCTTCTCCCAAGTTACAGATGATAGGACAAGGGAGCAATGGCTTCAAGTTGCACCAGGGGAGGCTCAGGTTAGATATTAGGAAATATTTCTTTACTGAAAGGTTTGTCAGGCATTGGAATGGGCTGCCCAGGGAGGTGGTTGAGGCACCATCCCTGAAGGTATCCAAGAGATGAGTTGACATGATGCTCAGGGATATGGATTAGTCTTGGGTGGTGTTTTGTGTGATATGGATGTGGTGGGTTTTTTTGGTTATTTTTTTATTATTATTATTATTATTGGTTGGACTAGATGATCTTAAAAGATCCCTTCCAACCTAGGTGATTCTGTGATTCTGTGATTTACAACTAAATTGAGATTGCATTATATAATAGAAATGTCTGAAAGAAAAGGAATCACCCTGCCACTGATTGAATCAAACAGCAATTCATGGTTCAAACAAAATGAGGCTATTTTTTCTGTATCTCCATTTTTCAAGTAAAAAAGTCCATAAAAATAAAAAAATATTACAAAAAAAGACTTCAATAGTTCTGTCTCCTCAGCCTCTCAGACCTTCAAAACACCACATAGATCTTATTATCTCCGCTGTCAAGCCCACGCCTTGCCATACATTTTGTCTATCTTTCTGACTCCTCAATTATCTTTTGTATTTCAGCACTGGGGGCTTCAGAATCCATCTGCTTCTCTACAGGGCTTTCATTGCTCAATAAGGTTTTCTACAGGTTTTACCCCATTGATAAAAGCAACTGGCAACTTCAAGACATAAAACTCTCTTTTGCATTGATCTTTGCCTTTTATATATAATAAATACACATTCTGTATTTACACAGTGGCTGAAAAAAAATATAGCTCACAATTCTTTACTATATCAGATTATATCAGATTTTTGCCTAATATTTTCATGAGCTTGATTAGAATTCATAATATTAAATAGTCCAGGAAACATAATTATCTATTCTGACATCAGAAAACTTAGACTTTCTAATATCCAACATTCTGTCAAGCAACAATCTTTGCTTAAGTATTTTTTGGAAAACAGTACCAAGTTCAGACCTCAACAAGATTATCTGTCTTTTAAAGCAGTCTTAAAAATTTACTTTTGTCACAGCAGCAACTCAGGAATGAGATATATGGATTATTTTTCTTTACATTCTTTAAAAAAAATATGATGTTCAAAACAAAAATCTAAACAAAATGTAGTTTTAAGTTTATAAAGGTATTATATGGTGAGACTTAAAACACCTGTCACCTAGCAGAAGGAAGTGCTCACCAAACAGTATGCTGATCAGTTGTTAATATGGTTGAGTCAAGACCAGTGTAGATGTCAATAGACTATGTGCATCTTCTGTAGAAAAGATGACTCTATCCAGGTACAACCGTCATTAGGAATTTAAACGTTTGGTAGAGATTATGTGTTGCCTAGCAGGAAAGTGTCAATATAAATACCCTGACTGAACTACGGTTCACAGAAAGTCCTGGTAAGTGGGAGTAGTTAAATCTGAATAAAAACGCAAGTATAACTACATACAATTATGGATATCCTTAAATTAAGATATTTTTCAGTGAACAGTTATACCAGGGAGATGATTTAGTTCATGCACCATGTGTACACATCACAGTAGCTTGTTGCTGGACAGTATGGACAAACAAAAAATTCTAAAAGATGATCTATACCATAGCTTTAAGTGTGAGGTTCCTTTTGTTTCTGTATACCTGTCTGAACCTAGTAACTGTGCTAGCTAGATTGGATTGTTTAATTAAATTCTGGTTTTACTGTTGTCTCCTGTGTAATCTGAAGGCAGAGCAATTTCAAGGTAAATGGTGAATCCCATTCCCAGACATGTTGCAATTCTTACAACCTAGATATCAGATCACTTTCACAGCTTCTAGGTTTACTTTAATCTTCTTGAATCACTGCAGAAAAGGACAGAAAACTTGCACATTACCTGAGCACAAAGGGAGCACTCAGAAAACTCTGCCTCCCTGCTGTGAGGTACAAAAAAGCAAAATGGACTTCACAGCAGGGCTATCTCCTCACTTAAGTCTATGAAGAAGTGACTGCTGTTTTCCTTTCAAAAGACTAATTGGAGCATAATTTTTTGATATCTCTGGAGATTAGGAATAGCAGGGAACCAGGGCAGGAATTACAGGTCATTGCTGAAGACTGTCTTCTATTATCTATACTTACTTGGTGTTCGTCTTTATTGGAACACTGTTTAGTGACATTACTAGAGTTACTTAAAGCCATTATGTGATTATAAATCCCTTGAAATACATTCTCTTTAAAACTCTAGCTATTAAGTGCTGTTCAAGCTATCTGCATTCTTTTTTCCTTAAAAAATAAATCGCTTCACTACCGATTTTTGAAACCTGAAGCAAACCTCCAAAATAGAATTAGAAGGAAAATAAAAAATCCACAAAAGGTCATTATTTACAAATAAAATCTCTTGATATTTCAGGATCTGAGTAATTAGTTTTGTATTTTGCTTGCACTTGACAACCCTGAAACAGAGAAAAGGCAACAACCTAGTAGTCTGTATGCCTGGTAAACTCTAGGCAGCCTAGCTATATATTATTTTTGTTCTGCTAAATTCTTCTAAAAATGTTCTTAAAACACCCCAGGCTGCATTTTCATACTTAGATATCTATGCTTTCTCAGTAGTTGCACCCTTCAGTGTTATATTGAACAATAGACTCCATTCACCTTTCCTGAAAAATCTGCAAGAGCAAGCAAAGTATAGACATAATTCTCTGCAGTCAACCACAACATGATGTCAAATTTCCATTTAAACCTCATTTCAAATCTTAGCTAAAAGAATATCTCTGGTTTTTCATCCCTCTGATTTAAATTGACTGCTATTACCTAAATCTGGGAATAGAGCTTTTACAAAGGATGATCTATAAAGAGGAACTCTGTGGTCTATCACTATTAATATTTTGAATGGTGAGTGATGAAAATTATTTAAAATAGCTTTATTAGATCACTTGGATTATAACCATACTACCCTTTTGATCCTTCCTATATTCTTCTAAAAACAAAACCTCCAAAGCCTATTTATTCTGTTGAATGTTAGACAACTACAAGGAAATTTATTATTCTACTCATCTGTAGTGGACTTCATGCTACAAATATTGACAACCAAACTGGTTAATATTACGTACCTTATAAAATGATCAAACAACAATTTATTTTCAATGGCAAGCTTATTCTTTACTGATTTTCAATCTCTTTCATGTACTCCTTTTGTTAATTTTAAACCTGAGCTGTTCTGGTACAGGTGAATGTAATAGACACAGCTCATTTAGACATCTTTTCATCTGATCTTTCTTCCAATCAAGTAAAACGGTCTCTCAGGATATTTTCTGTTTCAGTCAAAATTGCAAGATGGGTTGATTATTTAAAAATCTGGATCACTTCAGAGAGAATATAAAAATACAGTACTTTTGAAAAAACGATCAATTCCTGCTCTCATTAAAGTCAAAAGTGAAACTCTAACTAATATCACTAAATATGCAAAAGCATAGTTCCTGAGTCCAAATTAATGGTCAGCTTTATTTCTCTGTGGCTTACAGATAGGAAACTAATAGCTTCAAGAAACATGCTGAATGAACTTATATGAAATTGTATAAAAATAATAAATTTCAATAAAATATTGGGTAATTGATTCCTCCAGTCCTTGTTTAGCTCTCATGGATCTGTAGTAGATTTAAAAGGTCTAAATCCTTAAGAAACATTCATTATTACTTTTCATGGATATCAACAAACTGTATATATACCTATTTCTAAGCCACAGAGCACTTAAAATGAATGTTGTTCAAATGGTTTGCCATTAGGAGCATTTGACTCCATTTCCATTAGCAGCAGAACTCATGACCCATTCTAGCAGCATGACAGTAGCCAAGTGCCTGTATGCATTGTGCTAAATGCTTCATAAATACAAAGAAAGACAATGTTTCTAATGTGCAGGTCCAAGATACAGGCAAAATATGTTTATCTACATATCCAAAGAAGTTGACAGTAATAGTATTAAGAGATGCAAGGACATTCCATAGAAAATTCCATACGTAACAGAGTAGGATAGATATCAACAAGTGATAATGAGGGAGGACTTCCATTGTCTGCATGCATACCAGTGAAATAGTATCATGAGAAAAATCGTGGAGAAAAGTTTTTGATGCCTAACAGTTTACTGTTTTAAAGTATGTAACAGGAGAGACATATTTTATAACACACTGAAGCTAATTCAAGAAATGAGTCACTAAGCAACTAAATAAAAATTACCACAAAATAGATTCAATACCTCAGGTTGCCAAAGAAGACTATAATGGCATTGTTTAGACCAGTCATCTTAAGCTGTTTGTTTATTCAGTTGAGAGAATGCCTAAAAACACCTAAGCAAAAGACAGTGCAGATATCCTGGATATCACGTACAAACCCAATATCTCAAATTTCCATACATTTTAACAGAGAAATGTCACAGAACAGAGAAAAGAAATTGCTGGAGAAATTGCAAAGAAAGTTATTAGAAGAGACTTCTGTTAAACACAGTAGTTTCCATATTTCAGTCTGAAAATGTTAAAAGTAATAGGATAAAAAGGACCGTAATTTGCATGCTATAAGCCATAATAAATAAATAACTTAGGGTTTATAAATGATACATCTTATACAACTCATATGCCAATATATGAAAAAGTATTGAGTGATGCAGTATGAACAAGTTAAATAGGAAAATACATAGAAACAAATATTTTTCATAAAAATATATAATTAATTGAAAGTTTACAAAGGAACTAATAGACCCAAAGGAGCCAAAGGACCCATTGGCCTAATAAATCCACAGGAATTACTCAGTTTCTGATAGAAACTGATTATTTCTCTGAGCAGTTCCTGATCAAAACACTAAGTAGCTAGGAAAAATATATTATCATCTATGTACCCAGGAATCCTTAAGGTAGGAAGGTCTTGAATTGTTGGGAAGAAAATCTTACCAAAAGCCACTGTTTTCTTGGTTTAGAGACTGTATCTAGATTTAAACCTTTGAAAGATCTTTGACAAGGACCTTCAGGAAAAGTTTCTGAAATATTAATCATGGGTTAGGAGACAAAAGGCTGCCATGATTAAAAATCTGACTAACAGAAAGGAAACAAGGTGATAAAAGAGTCTAAAACACTTTGCAAAAATGTCAATAGTAAGCTACTTTGATGATACTTTCTATTAAAGTTCCTTATTATTTTAATATATTTACTTCAGTTTTGGTAGGGGAGTGAGCTGCAGAATGGAAAAATTCGTGTATGACACAAAGTATTACAGGCTGATCACATTCAGAACAACAGATAATGGACTTCACACAAAGTTGGATGAACAGGAAATAAGATCCAAGTTCAAATTCTGTACAAATATTTGTAGTACAATAAAGATTAGGAAAAAAATAACTAAACTAGGATCTATGTTCTTAGTTATTTATACCATAACCTTCACTGCATACTTAAGGAAAAAGACCTATGCAAAGATTAATGCTTAATGCACATCTGTAAGATGATTTTTACAGGATGAAATGGATAATATTAAAAAGAAAGTAAATAACCAAGTAGTGATACTTCATGGCAAAACCCAAAATGCAATATCTGTAGAGTCATTTTAATAGAACATATTGCACAATTAGAAATAGTTCACAGAAGAAAACAAGAAGAAACTAAGGACACGGGAAACCTGATTTATTAAGATTGATGAGAGACACTGATAACTCTTTTCTGAACAAGGTATTAAAGGGAAAGAGACACATAAAAAGTACACAAAACAAAGGTAAGTTAGGGATGGTATAATAAGTTTTCCCTCCTTTATGCTATATCAATGAGGAAACTATTAAAGTTCCAGATGTTCCATGAAATTTGCAACTGCCCCATTTCAAAATAGTAAATGAAATCACTGTGTTCACTATACTGTGGATTTCATTTCTGAAGGATTTAGGCTATGCTAAGAATTTAGAAAGACTCAAAGTGGATTTTCATCTTTATACAATGAAAATTGTTATAATTAATAGTAAAACTCTTTGTAGAATCTAAATTGTCAGGATTCACACCTTAAACCAAGGTCATACTATATCGGATTAGGAGATCTTCTTAGGGATCTTTTTTCATTACACAGCTCCTTCATCTTCCTCCAAGACTTCTGATCCTGATAACTGTCAGCAAAAGACCGCTGCAAAGAGAGGCCATGATTTTGATCCATCACTTCAATATTCACAGAATCACAGAATTGTTGCAAAGGACCTTTAAGATGATAAAATCCAACCTTAAATATAACACTTCTAAGTCCACCACTAAACTATGTTCCCAAGTGCCACATCTACCTCTAGGGATCATGACTCAACCACTTCCCTGAGCAGCCTGTTCCAATGCTTGATAACTCTTTCAGTGAAGAATCTTTTTCAAATATCGAGTATAAACCTCCCCTGGTGCAACCTGAGGCCATTTCCTCTTGTTTTATCACCTGCTTGGGAAAAGAAACCTCCTTTTAGGTATTTGTACAGAGCAATAAGGTCTCCCTATTCTCCAAGCTAAACAACCCCAGTTCCCTCAGCTGCTCCTCATAAGACGAGCTCTAGACCTTTCACTAGCGTTGTTGCTCTTTGAATACATTCCAGCACTTCAGTGTCTTTCTTGTAGACAGAGGCCCAAAACTGATCACAGTGTTCAAGGTGTGACCTCACCAGTGCAGAGGGGCAATCACTTCCCTAGTCCTGCTGGCCACACTATTTCTGATACAGGCTTTGTTTTTGTCCTTATTGGCCACTTGGGGACCCTGCTGGCTCATATTCAGCCAGCTGTCAACCAACACCCCCAGAGCCTTTCCTGCCAGGCAGCTTTCCACATACTCTTCCCTAAACCTGTAGCATTGCATGGGGTTGTTGCGATCCAAGTGCAGGACCTGGGACTTGACCTTATTGAACCTCATATCACTGGCCTCAGCCCATTAATCCAGCCTGCCCAGATCCCACTGTAGAGGAATCTTACCCTCAAGCAGATCAGCACTTCCACCCAATTTGGTGTTGTCCTAAAACTTACTGAGAGTGCACTTGAACCCCTCATCCAGGTCATTGATAAAGGTATTAAACAGAACTGGCCTCAATACTGAGCCCTGGGGAACACCGCTCACAACTGGCTGCCAATTGGATTTAATTCCATTCACTACCATTCTTTGGGCCTGGATATCCTATCAGTTTTTTACCTAGTGAAAAGTACAGCTGTCCAAGCCATGAGTAGCCAGTTTCTCCAGGAGAATGCTGTGGGAAAAGGTGTCAAAGGCTTTACTAGGTAGAAAACATCCACATTCTTTCCCTCTTCTTCTAAGCAGGTCACATTTCATAGAAGGAGGTCAGGTTAGTCAAGCAGGACATGTAGTATGTAGTATTACTATATAATGTCTTCTAGAAAAGGATACTGAAGACATAAACCAGATTGTGTATGACAGCAACTAGTTAAACACTATGTTAGGTCTGGTTTCTAATTTCAAGAGCTATCCAAATTTATGGTGACTGTTCCATAGTCAGAATCCACAGTAATAAAACCTTCAAATAGCAATTTCCCCTTTTTGCTTTCAGTCTTGCAGTGCTAGCCTAACTCTCCAAACTCCTCATAAATTTTATTATTGGTGCTCATTTGGCTGGATATCAAGACAAATTAGTGAGCTCAAATTGCAGAGATCTGTTGAGAGCTTTTGATTTTAGAGCAGAACCAATTACTGCTGAGCATACTGCTCCATCTCTGACAAGAAGGTTAAGTGGCTTGATTCATATTTGCATTCATGCAGTGCTCATACACAAAAGGTAAGTAGCAGAGATTGTCTAGAGGAGACAGAGAGAAAGGACGTGCGTGTCTCCCAGTTTTGTAAACTGCTCATTAGATGAAGCAAATTCCTAGTGTGTGCACACATGAGCACAAGCAGTGTAGAGATCATCCTTTTGCTTTTTGAGGCACATGGCTACATTGGTGTCTGAGACCCCTTCACAGGTTCAGTTTTCATTAAATCTTCCAGAGATATATAGGCCAATGACATATGTCATTGTACATGACTGTTAATATGAATATTTTTTTATGTGTGAAAATTGTTAATTATGTAATTAATTGATCACTTCCACTTCTGCCCTTTTTTAAAATGATGCCTAAATAGACCTGTTAAATTGAGGACTGATATGGAGATGCAGAGAGGGAAGATAAAACAGGTTACATAGTATTTTAAAATGGTAAAACTGAATTCAACTGATTGCATAGGTATTTTAATATTTTTTAACTTATTAAGAATGTCTCTGATACAATAATTATTTTGTTTCTTATGCAGTAGTTATTTTCTGTCCCATAAACCACATAATTAATTCTTAAAATAAGAAACCCCATCAATCCCCAAGTAACCCTATCAACCAGATTTTTTTATTAGTTCAGGTAAGATCTATTTCAAATTGTTCTCCATTCCGTAAGTATGAATACAAAATTTTGCAAGGCTTGTAAAAAAGACTTCATTCAATTAAAGTTCTCCAGGAAGGCATATTTGTCTTTTCTTTTCTCCTCATCTCCTCATCATTTATCCTGCATCTTTTGTATGGTATTCTAAAAAGCAAATATTTTTTAGAGCTTCTAAAGCACCTCAGGCTGTGCCTACAGCTACAGATATGTAACCATATGGTTCCTTAATTACTTGAGTCACTATGTAAGACCTAAGTGATAATGTTCAAGATACAGTTCACTCTGGTGTTAGTCCAAGGGGACCAGTCTGATAGTTTGTAACCTTATGACTTTAGCATTGCTTGTTTTGCTTGTGAAGCATTTCCTTCAGAGCTCTCTTAAAATATAAGCATTATTTCTCAGACAAATATCTACTGACGAAAAACTGTGGAGCCTTCTCACTTGAAACGTCACTGTATTCTTATTGTTTCCTGCATATATCTATCTTTCTTCTTTTTTGCAATTTTGCTGAGAGGCATGGCTAATTCACTGATGGACGTGCTACCATCCAGGCTGGAGAAATGGGCCATAAGGAACCTCATGAAGTTCAGCAAAGGGAAATACTGAGACCTGTATCTACAGATGAATAACTTCTAGCACCAGCACAGGCTAGGGGCTGACTGTCTGAAAGCAGCTTTGCAGAGAAGGACTTGGGTGTTCTGGTGGACAGCTACTGAAACATGAGCCAGCAATGTATCCTTGTGGTGAGGGAAGGCCAACAGCATTCTGGGCTGCATTAGCAACAACTTCTCCAACAAGTTGAGGGAGGTTAACCTCTGCTCAGCTCTGGTGAGACACACCTGGAGTACTAGATCCAAGTGCAGAGCTCCCCAGGACTAGAAGAGACATGGACATACTGGATTGAGTCCAAAGGACATCTATGAAAATGATTAAGTGTTTGGAGCATTTGACATAAGATGAGTAATTGTAACTGTTTGGTTGGAGAAGAGGAGGCTATAACTGTTCAATATGTATGGATACATGGATTTACCTGAATAAAGAGAACAGAGACAGGATCTTTTCAGTGGTGCCCAGTGATAGGGCAAGAGGCAATGGGCACGAACGGAAACAACGGAAATCCCATTTGAACTTAAGGAAAAGCTTTTTTATGGAGCACGGTGGCCAGAGAGGCTGTGGAGTCTACATCACTGGAGATTTTCATAACTTGAATGGACACAAGCAACCTGCTCTAGCTGACCCTGCTCTGACTCAACTACTATATGATTTTGCAATTCTGTAACACTAGTTTTTTAAAAAATCATACCCAAAGACAATTTACTTTCTCTCTTCAATTAAAAGTTTCAGGCTTTCCAAAAAATGCTGGATTTCTTTGTTTTTATCCCCTGAAATATGAGGGGGAAACAAATTACACAGGCACTTCCTCATGAAAGAATGAAAAGAACTTTCTCTCTGGTAAAGGGACAAAAATATTCACTACATTTCATGAAAAATAATAAAACCAAGCATTCTTAGCGTATTTCAGTAAGACTGAATATTTTTAAAAACATTTTGACGTTCATTTTCCTGATGCTGTGTGCCCTTCACATGCATGATGAAAACCAGTGTTTTCTGTACTTTGTTAAAGTGAATTCTTTATTTCATATTTGACAATGCTGTCTGTTATCCAGTGGTGTATTACATTCCTGCTGACTGAAGGGATCACCGTGCCAGGGATATGGGAATGGACAAAACAAGGAAGGCCAATCTTTCTACAAGATCACCATATTGCAACAAAAGCAGTATCTTTCAGTATAGTTGTGTGATAACAGCAAGAGACATTGTATTACAATAAGGTAGACTTTAAACACATTTTAAGTCTCCACAGAATAAACAGCCTTTGATTATTAATTAACTAATAAATAATTAATAATTAGTAATAATTATATAGTTTTATATAAATACTAATTAAATTATAATTAATGACTAACTGGCAAATTAATTAATTAACTCGAGACCTGCACTAAAAGAATACAACTAAGTTCTGTCATTTTAACAAAAGTCTTTCTGTTTCTAAATCAGAATTCAATTCAGTAAGTGTGTTATGCATTATTTTCAAAACTTTTCTCTAGCTCAGACTTTTCTGCTTGAAATCTTGTGTTCTGCCTGTTGTGGAACTTGCCCATCCCAAACTCAACCCAGTTTCATATTTTTCTTTTTAAACTTAACTTCCCTATTCTACTTTTTCTGTAATGAATAAGCTGAACTCTGTTGCTCATTCTCCCATCTTGTCTCTATCTTCTTTTTGTTGATAGCACTCTGTGGTACTTAGCTCTCATTCGTGATTTCTGATGGTTCATAAACCACCTTTTTTTCCTCTTTATTCTGCTATCCAATCATGACCGTACTCCGTGTACTATGACACTTCCAAAGATGTATCTCTGTCTATTTCAATAGTGTATTTGCTAGTCTAAGAACTCCACAGAGCTAAGCATGTACTCTGGTTGAGACAAAGTATTTGACAAGACTGTATATTTACAGCCTATGTTACAATTTTGAATTAAAGCAACGAAAAGCTTACTATCAAGGAATCAAGTTTTGACCTTCTTGTCTGTACAGTACATTACAGTTTTGGAGTAAAACAAAGGAGATAGCTTCTGACAAAAGTTTCAAAAAATAATCAGAGTGTTCACCTTTATATATTCCATTGTGTCCTCCATGGACTTCTCCAGAACTGGAGATTTCTTCAACATGAGCCCCTTGGTCAGATGTAAAGTATACAAGAGTATTATTGCTCAGATTATATTTCTCCAGCATATCTAGAACCTGCCCTGAAAAAAAAAAAAGAAAAAAAAAAAAAAGAAAGAACAGCTTTAATGTCTTCAACTGGATTTTTCATTAGCCTTGGCACATACAAATATTTTTGTTCTTATGCCTTTTCAAGATCACTTTCCATATAAATATTATTATATATAGCAATTCGCACCATGTAACACACAGTAGGGGAAAATTGCACAAGGCTGCAATCAGGACCATGGTTCAACTGCTGCAGGGTTTCTTGAAGTATAAAATTAGAAGATTTGTACATATCAGAGTAAAAGGCTGATCCACAAGAGCCAGTGACCTTTGGAAGCAGTTGCTCTCAATCAAGGAAACCCCTCACCAAGAAGATTCAAACCACTGAGGATATTTGAAAGAGTCTCAGCAAGCAGAACAACGCTAATAGTTTGGGGCTAAAGCTTTGCTGCCTAGCAACCTATAGGGGCAGCATAGCAAAAATTTCAGTGTGAGCGTTAGAGTAAGACATTCTAAGAAAAAAAAGTTAATGTATGGAATATCTCTGGAGGCTGTTGGCAGATAACGGCAGAGCAACAGACTGTTGCTCTTGTGCAAGACATTTCAGACTGTCCTGCACAACATCCTTGTCTCTGAATTGGAGATACATGGATTTGATAAATGGACCACTCAGTGAATGAGGAACTGGTTGGACAGTTGCATCCAAAGAGTTTCAGTCAATGGCTTGATGTCTAACTGGCATCCAGTGATGAGTGGTGTTCCTCAGGGGTCAGTACTGGGACTGGTGTTGTTTAACGTCTTTGTTGACAACAGGACAGTGGGATTGAGCACACCCTCAGCAAGTTTTCTAATGACACCAAGCTGTGTAGTGTGGTTGACATACTGGAGGGAAGGAATGCCATTCAAAGGGACCTGGACAGGCTTGAGAAGTTGGCCTGTGCAAACCTCCTGAAGTTCAACAAGGCCAAGTGCAAGTTCCTGCACCTGGGTCAGTGCAATTGCAAGCACAAATACAGGCTGGGCAGAAAATGGCTTGAGAGCAGCCCTGAATAAAGGACTTGGGGGTGTTGGTTGATAAGAACCTCAACAAGAGCCAACAATGTGCACTTGCAGCCCAGAAAGCAAATCATCTCCTCAGCTGCATCAAAAGAAGCATGGCCAGCAGGTGGTGGTGTACTCCATTCTCATGAGACCCAACCTGGAGTACTTGTATCCAGCTCTGGAGGTCCCAACACAAGAAGGAGCAAGCCCAGAGAAGGGCCACAAAGATGATCAGAGAGGATAGAGCACGTCTCCTATGATGACAGGCTGAGAGAGTTTGGGTTGTTCAGCCTGGAGAAGAGAAAGTTCCAGGGAGACCTTATAGTAGCCTTCCAGTACGTAAAGAGGGCCTACAGCAAAGGTGTAGAGGGGTTCTTTATCAGGGAGTACAGTCACAGGATGAGGGTTAATGGTTTTAAACTGAAAGAGGGTAGATTTAGATTAGATATTAGGAAGAAATTCTTCACCATGAGGGTGGTGAGACACTGGAATAGGTTGCCCAGGGAAGCTGCGATTGGCCCATACCTGAAAGTTTTCAAGGCCAGGTTGGATGGATCTTTGATGAGTTACCTGGTTTAGTGGAAGGTGTCCCTGGCCATGGCAGGGGGCTTGAAACTAGGTGATCTCTAAGGTCCCTTCAAACTCTAACCATTCTATGTTTCGATGATTATCAGACTTACTAATGAGTCCCTAATTTCTCATCATATAAGAACAGATATCAACATGTGGGCTCATGTTTCATTTTCACAAAGGACTCCTTATACTACCTTGGCACTGTGAAGAGCCTTGCAGTGCACATAAATTACATTCAAACCTATTTAGACTGAGGTTTTAAAGACGGTTTCTGTATGAATGGGAGTGAAGCCTCTCTTTGTAACCTCCTCCAGTGAATTTTATACTGATTAGGAATCTGAAATAATTGGTCCTGGAAACTGGCCAAAGTTTAAGAATATGCTTCTTCACATTAGCCTGCAAATAAGCTTTAACCTTGTTCTTTAGGGATTTCAGAGCATATAGAGATAATTCTGTCTTCACAACCATTTTATCTTTATTCTTTTTACTTAAACGTCTAAAAATGGTCCAATTTGAATGTTAACTTTGATTTGCTTACCTGCCCACCAAGAATTAATTCATCAGCTGATGCCCAATTATTGTGTCAAAGAGGATGAGATAAGACTTTTGAAATACAGAACCTTTAATGATTTTCAGATCATCATTTCTGCTGCCATGCTCTTTTGCTGGATAGGGAGTAGTTACACTACCTTATTGCTACTATTTCTACTTGTCTTTTAAGGTTATAGCATTCTAAAACTGCCTTGTTAAAATAGTTGAATGTCTTTGTTTCTCATCAGCTCAAATAACTGGGTCCTGAATAAAGGAACACCAGCAGTTAAATAAGTGATACCTGTTGGTCTTGTTTGTAAACTAGTAGAAAAGAAGAAATGTAACAGTAGAATTTGTTTATGCAAATTTTGAAACCTCGTGGGAGTTCAAATTTCCCAACAGAGCTGAGAAAAATCTGTTACGAATGCTGACATTTTAAAGTTGGTGGGTTGAGGAAAAATCATGCAGATCCATCTGACACACCATTCGTTTGCTGCAGGAGGTGGACTTAATGTCAGGAAAGAAAGAGGCAATTTCCCATTGGCTTCTGAGACCGTTTGGAGAAAGTGCTTGCTAAGTAATTATAATATCCCTTGTAAGGCAGCAATGGTGATAAAACAGTGGAGCATATAGATAAATTAGAACACTATGTGTGGATATTCTGCCACAGGACCTCCAGAGTTCCCTTCCAAAGTGTATCAGTCTATGATTTTATGATTCTATGATACTAATAATAAATGGGATTGCACAAAAACTATATGTGCAATGACACTCACAAATGTGGTTTTATACCTACAGAGTTTTTCTTATACCTACAGAGTTTTTCTTGGTGAAATTCATCCTGTACATATTAAAAAATGAAAATAAAACAGGAATTCCTCTCGGTATGTCACATTAAATGATTTCTGGTGATCAGCAGTCATTCAATAATGGTCATTTTGATTTTCTATTAATCTGGGAAAAAATGAGAAGCAATGAAAATTGCCTAGCTACCACAATTAATTAAATAAAGCAGTCATTGTTATGATGACTTCTTTTTTTTGTTTTTCAAAATTAGGTTGAGTAGTTTGACTTGGCCTGAAAAAAATTAATTCTGATGCTGAGATGCTACCCATTTTAGAAAAAACACCGCAATAAAATGAAGTCTCATCCAAAGCTTGTTGAACTCAATGGTACAACTTCCGTTTCCTTCATATGGATTTTTAAACACAAAGAGTATTCGCTACATTAGGGTTAATTAACAAATGCTAAAATGATTTTTTTAGCAACAAAATTTTTCAGCATAGATGGACTAATAGTGTTAATTCAAATAATGCTATTGTGAGAGAAGGGCAATTGCAATGCACTCGCAGAAAAGAAGCAAAACTTCAATTTCTATTTTCATCTTGAACACTGATACCTTCTAGAATGGAACCTATAAATAAGCAATAAAATGTGTGCTACTAGGAGATAAGCCTCATTAAAATTAATTTGAATGATGTGGCTACTGTTAACACAACCAATACAGTCACTTATTAGCATTTCTAAATATTAACCAATAAAGAAGAAAAATTAAAAGAATGTATTCTGGATCTCTAAGAACAGGTATCTTTCCCATGTAGTATTATCAGTTTTGGAAGCAAATACTACAAAGTAGGAAAAATGCATCCTTTACTGTTTTCTTATAACAATTGAATTTCTTTTTTACTCTAACTTCTCCACTCAAATTATTTCTGTAGGTTTCACAGAGACTTTAGAATTATGTTAAAACTGATGTATAAACATTTCCAGGTAATGCCAGTTAATGAACAAGGAGGAGTTTCATCTAACCTACCTTCCACACAATCACAGAATCACCTAGGTTGGAAGGGACCTTTTAAGATCATCTAGTCCAACCAATAAAATAAAAAAAACAAAAAAACCCAAAAAAAACCAAAAACAAAACAAAACCCCCACACCACCACATTCACACCACACAAAACACCATCCAACACTTATCCATATCCTTGAGCACCATGTCAACTCGTCTTTTGAATGCCTCCAGGGATGGTGCCTCAACCACCTCCCTGGGCAGCCCATTCCAATGTTTTATAACCCTTTCAGTAAAGAAATATTTCCTAATATCTAACCTGAACCTCCCCTGGCACAACTTGAAGCCATTGCCCCT
>JAOQGH010000001.1:131958199-131985827 GCA_025769975.1 Gallinago jamesoni
TCACCACACTGTTCTTGATACAGGCCAGGATGCTGTTGGCCTTTTTGGCCACCTGGGCACACTGCTGGCTCATGTTCCAATTACAACCTACCTTCTTGAATTTCAAGAACTGGGCTTCAGCTGGCTTAGTATCCCCTTTGAGTCCCATTGCTGGTTGCAGAAAGCAATGCAAATGTTAACAGAATTTTTAGATGTAAAGAGTTTATACAGAATGTTAAACTGTAGGATAAATAAGCTAAAACACTGGGAAAATTGTAGTTCTGTTCAAGCAAAAATAACTTTCTATCCACAGTGTAGGAAATTATCAATAAAAATGAAGGGACCCTTGACTGAAAAGACTCACTTGAAAGCCATGTTCTAAAAAATTAACAGCTGCACTGATCTCTGTGAATGCTACCATTTACATTTTTTTCTGATTTGAACAGAACCGATTTGGAAAGACAACATTTCTGAACAACAAAATCAATCTAGTTCTGAAGGAGCTGCATAATTTCTGAAGCTATTTAGCAACTAGAATTTCAGATCAATTTTTCCTGATATTGCCATGCTAGGAATGTACACCCCAGCATAGTTGACTAATATTGTTGCAGACAAAACCATTGGACAGTTTTCTTTCATTTGTATTTTTTAAGATATAAACCAGATTTTTTAAGATACAATACAATATATTACATCAATGTTCCAAAATTTAAGGAAAACTTGTCCCAAATATACTGAGGGCTGCTCTCTACATTCTGCTGTCTGCTCTTTTGCTTCAAGCTCTGTTAAATTAAAAAAAAATTGTTTCATTCTTAAAGTGAAAATGCCAATTTCAATGGAGTGATGGCCACATGAAAGTGGTAAGCGTAATTGACTATATTCTTTAGAAGGGAACCGAGAGTGTCATGCCACTATTCAACTTCTCTATTCAACACAGCACAAATGGTAGCCGAACAAGCCTCTCTAGTGCTAATTGTAATTTCTGGAGTTTTGAACCATGTAAAACTCCTACTGTACTCATCTACATTAAGATAAAGGGTTTATAAAAAAATGAGTATTTATTTGAAAACAAGCTACAAACACTGAAAAGCAATGTGTTTACAAATATGTTAGTGATTTGGAAAATCGTTCAAAGGTTTAGTCAAGCAAGCATATGAACAAATGGACTTGATTCATAAATTAGCTCACTGTTATTTGAAGTCAATAGGACAGAAATGTTATTTGTATTAATTTGAAATAATTTGGAGTCTTTCTGAAATTATGAATAAAAAGGTCTCAACTATAGAGTATCTCTGTGTAATCTAGTCACTAGAACAAAATAGTCTCTCTACTCTTCAGGAAAACTTTAAGGCAGTTTGCCAGATTTGAAGAAACAACAGGATCCCAAAGGAGGGTTAAGGATCTGTCTCAGGACAAGACAGTTGATGATAAAAGGAATTCCTATAAATATAACATTCTTTTCCACACTCCAGCACTCCATCAGACTTTTCTATGGAATCCAGAATTTTACAGTGAGCTTGAGACAATTATTGGGAAAAGTATGATCTGGGAAGATCAGCCATCACTTTTCTGCCTAAAAGAGACAATTTGGGTTTTAGGTTTTTTTGTTGTTGTTGTTGGTTGGTTTTAGTTTTGGTTTTTATATTTGCTGTTTCAGAATTCCCTATTGATACTAATAGAATAGAATAGAATAGAATAGACTATTTCAGTTGGAAGGGATCTACAGTGACCATCTAGTCCAACTCTCTGACCACTTCAGGGCTGACCAAAAGTTAAAGCATGTTGTTAAGGGCATTCATTAAATGTCTTTTAACTACAGACAGCCTTGGGGCACTGGTCACCTCTTTAGAATGTCTATTCCAGTGTTTGACCACCCTCTCAGTAAAGACATGCTTCCTAAAGCATATTCAGAATAGCATCATTAACCAGGATCACAACTAACTTGTAGCCAGCTGAAGAGGTTCGTCTCTGTGAGTGGCAAGCCAGGAGTGCTTTGAATAAATGCACAAAATCCTATAAATTAACCCTACATGCATAAATATTTTAAATCCTATATTCCTCCCAGAAAAGATATTGATGCCACTCAGCTGCATAGCCACACATAGTAAACTTCTTGAGATCCACTTCTTGCTATAGGAGTTAAATTAAGGTAATTCCATAGTTCATCATCTCTTCAGGGCTCAAAGGCTAAGATTTAATCTTGCAACTTCTGCACATCATCATTCACAAAATAACAATCATTTTAATCTCTATGTTGATTTTGTGTGATGAAAAAAGATACTTCAGTCTTTAATGCACTGATCTGATTACAAAACCCACTGACTAAAACCTTTGTATAAAAACAAGCTCAGTAACCAAGACCAAGACATCCCTGTCTTAATTTTAGCTTTTGTACCTTTCAGGTTATAAATATGCAAATGTTTTTGTGGTGCTCAGAACCATCCAGTTTTCCCCTTGATAAATATGTAAATCAGTTTGTCTCTACAGTGGGGAAGTAATTATCACTTTCAGACCTAGTCATTGAGCACAACACTTGAGGTAAAGATGGAAAATAATAAATCCATTGACAAAAACACAAGAAGTGGCTGCACATATGGTGAACAGCACATAAACTCTGCATGCAACTTGTTTAACATGCAGAGCCAGAACACAACCACTGGAAAGCAGAAATTCTGGGATGAAGCAATAGGTTGATGTTACGACACATTATCTAGCCAGCCAACAGAACTCATCCAACTAAGAAGATGAGTGATTCTGCATAGGGGAAGCATTAGCATATGAACATCAGAGGTGAGAGTGAATACTAGTTAACATAACTGAGCAGAACAAAAACTAAATTTATAACTAATTACAAAATATTTAATCCTGCAGAAAGTGGAGTGTAGATTCAGTGGTAAATCTTGAATCAGTCCTCCTGTGCTACCATTATTTTTAAAGTTATGCTATGGAAACAGTTACAACAAAATCTTCTCCAAAGCACAAAGCCAGAGCCTCAAACGTCTTAAATTCCTACTACAATAGCTTAATGGGATCTTTAATGTCAACAGGACATTCTGCCAAACAAGTAGCATCTGGTTCTGAAAAAGCACATCTATATTAGTGTTTTAATTTGGATCAGGAGTGCACATTTACAGTAAATCTAACCATGGGCAGTTAATATATTTGTATTTGCATAGCAGAGCCTTCTTAGATTTTATGACCTTGATTCCTTTCAAATTAAAATAAACCCAAGGATGGACTCCAGGAACCCACCTAAGGCACTCACACAACTGATGGGCATTCAGTCTGTGGGACCACTGTAGAGCTAGTCTGAAGGATTTGCTGACTGCTGGACAGTGTCTCCAGTTTGAGAGACAGTTCAGACCTGTCACTACTTGCAGTTCAAACCACAGTAGGATTGATGAATCCTACACTGAAGCTCTAGTGCTAGCACAATCAAGCTTCACCTGTGAATGTTGTAGATACACAGAGGGTGGGATTTACATAGAATGTACACATCTACTTCTGACATAGTTACAGTAAACATTTTTGAAAGTCAATGAAGCAAAAGAAGTACTTTCATATGCAGCTTAGCTATTTTAAGATGCATGAATTTGGCCCCAAAAGTTCTGAATTCTTTTCACAATGAGGTAAAGCGAGGCAATTGCACCAGATTTAATTATGTACAGTTACCATTTAAATCAGTAGTTGTTATGTCCAGACAGTCTGTAGAACACCAAACACTTTTCTGCTGGATTCCCCTAGGCTCAGGGTGAGACAGGTACAATCAGTATAAAGGCTTGGAGGAGGGCAGTCTTGTTTTTTTAAAAAAGAAGCAACTGTGGTGTCAGCATGAATTTGCTTTCTGTTTGGATTTGGATTGCCATGTAATTGTAAACTTGTAATTGGCTTGTAACTGTTTATACAGTCTTATAAGTATGATGTGTCTTTCAGACCCTCAGGATAAATTTTCAGCATAGTGCACAGCAGATTAGGTATGCACTGCTTAGCAGCTATGAATAAATCAACCTAATTTTGACTTAGAATTCTGCATAAGATAAATTTTTCCTAGAAAATAGTACCAGATCTCTTATTTTTCTTACTCATATAGAGTTCAAATTATTTTGCAAATGTGAAAGTTGGGATGATATTTTAGATATATACAAATACATGTGGATCATAAAGTTAAGACATGGTTGTGAAGGTTGTGAAGACCTGTAAGTATAGCTGCAATATCAATATAGACAAGAAAAATTTTCATATTTACATCAGTACTACAACACTAATGATGGATCATTAAAGGTCAAAAGTATAACTATTCAGTATAACTATATGGCTATCTCCTTATTAGTATTTAAATTAGCTAATAAATGCATTGCTTGAAATTCACTTTTAGACCTTACATCTGTTGAACATAAGGCTATGTATTTATAATATAAATATTAATTTCTAGCTTGGTTAAAATGTTAAAATATGAGAGATGGTCATGCAATTTTAGGAGGGTTCATTGCATTTGCATTTTGCATGACATCTGTGATAACTTTTTGGGTAAATTTTCATCTTCATTCTGCACACATCTGAGAATAAGATGCCACTTCACACATACAACTAAGATGCATAATGCAAAGGACACTGTCTAGTTCCCCACTTGAAGGTCTCCCATGTTTTCTTTCAAATTTTGGAAGGGATTTCTTTAGGTAGGACCTAGGCAAACTGTAATGACAATCACAGAATCTTCATGGTTTGAAGGGACCAAGAGGATGGTATTAATTTTTGAATTAGACTGTCAAGTGAATCTAAGGCTTCATCTGTTTGATCATTCCAGTATATGCTGATGGTGATTTATTCAACAAAAATCTCTATATCTTTAAATGTTCAAACATTTATTAAAATCAGACTCAGTTTTAAATGCATAATTCCAATATTTTGCCAGATCTAAGTATGAAGAATTATGACATTTAAAACAGGGCAAATAATTTAACCCCAGATTTTAATCCTCCGCACTTTTATGGAAATTTTTAAGCATTTGCCAGTGTGTTTGTTTCATTTTTATAACTTTTATTAAATAAAATTGGAAGTGTGATAAAGTTGGTTGGTATTACAGCCTAAACATTTCTCATATTTAAAAAGCCAAACTTTTTAATCTTTGCTGAATTTTGGAGCAGGTTTTAAACATTTGCTGTAACTCATATACCATAATGTTAAGAGTTTTATCATCAATTAATATTCCTCATGAAATATTAATTCTTTTCATTTCCCAGCTTTCTGATTTCAATTGTGCAAATCTAATCTTACATGAAAGATTAACTGAGCATTAACTCAACCCCAAAGCAGAAGCTGTTTTTTTCCCCTTGACATGACCATCACCATGTATACTTGCTCATTCACCTACTTCTCTAATTGCTTTTGGGCAACTCAGTGGATTTTATGGCTAAGTACTACTAGACACCTGAAGCCTACTGTGCAATCACCGTCTCCAAACCATGCTATTTGTGAATGAGTCTCTGTACAGACACTGTCAATACCAGTAAGAACGCAAGCCTGACTGAGAAAATTGTCCTCAAGGGAATTTTCCACTAATAAATGTAAACTCCAATCTGTCTTCTCTAGATGACATTCTGAACTTAGGAAAAAAACAAAAAACAAATTGATGGCCACAAATCTTTCTTTATGATTCAGCTTTTTTTATAACTTGTTCTCCTTCTTGACCTTTTTTTTATTTCCTTCTGGTATGTGTGTGTCTTCAGTATGACAGTATCTCTGCTGACTTAAATTCCAGAGGATCCTTCCAGAAGGGAAGGAAAATAATTTTTCAGGTCATCCTCATTGATTCTAGATGACTAATTCGTAAGATTGGTCACTATCTTATGAAATGGAACTTTGATTCCTTAATTCATCATCAGCATTTGAAAAAATGTTCCCAGACTGTTCAGAAAAAGCTTTGCTGAAGTTTCATAGTAGTATTCAGTGGTACAGGAGATGTCTACCTTTTTCTGGACTGAGGCCTGGAAAGCGAAATATTTCACTCTCATCTTAAATTGGTTTGGAAATATCTCTGCTTAGGCCAAGATGTATTTGATGACCCCAAAACATGGTGGGGGCATGAGATCATGACACATTTCTTTGCCTTTTCTCTACCTAATTCTTACTCATGGATAAGCAATATGTGATCATGTCAACTAATATAGTTAGTAATCAGAGTTTACAAAAGCTCAACAATATAAATGTTATGTGTCATTTGGTTTGTAATGGGGAGTTACAAAAAAGGAATTATGAGACTTCTTGTTGAAGGCCAGACAGATTTCTGGAGGGCTCTGCTTTGCATACAAAGACCACAGTGAGATGTGGGTTTTTTTGGATAAACCTGAAGGCTAAATTTGAGATGGGAAAGGAACATTGACAGAGCAACACCACAGACAAGCTGAAATATTGGCATACATACAAGAAAAAAATTAATCTAACTGTCAATAGATAGTATTTGCAGAAAAGAGGGGTTATTGCTGAGGTAAACTCCCCAAAGCACAGATAGCAAATAACCTCTCGAAGGTCCCAACTAGCACATTTCTTAATTATGCAAATAACACTATTTCTATGGATAAAGAGGCAGGTACAGGCTTATTCCCTACCTATTAATGTATTTTTTTTAAAGGACTAGTTCTTTCTGAACCTACTAATATCAAATCTATGAATGTTGAATATAGATAGACATCCTTGAATGGGAAAGGTTTAAAATCTCCACATTTCACATGAATATTTCCATAACAGACATGTTTCAGTATCAGATACAGAGAGAAGTAGGTACACAACAGCAAACAGACTTCTGCTCTCAAAGGCACTAGAAAAGCATAGCTAGCTATAGTCAGCAACTGACTGTACTGTTATCAAGATTTAACAATTTAATATGACGACAGTAGGATAGAACATTTGCATACGTTTCCTGATATTTACTATTCCAATGCCTCCTATTTAAAACAATAATTTTCTACTCTCTTTCTATGGGTTCCTAAACTTAATATGGATATCACATTAGAAAATCAGTTTACATTCTGAGAGAGAAATGTGATATATTTATCCTGAATTTTTTGCCAAGAAAGTCCTCAAATTTCCCTTTAACTTGGCCATCTATTTATTATGAGCAGCACCCGGGGGTTATTGCAACAACTGGGTGATGAACTATAGCAGAAACACACAAAAGTTGAAATGTGAATGGACTGAGAAAATTGTGACACGGGGCTTGAATTCCTCCGCTCCAAGCTGCCAAGATCATTTAGGATATATCCCATAGAAATGTTTTAGGTATTTTTATAAGGACACCTGCCAATTTAGTGCCCTATTAAAATTGTATTGGTAAAGGAGCCATCATAGCAGCACTTTGCCCTTAGCATGATGTTAAAATTTTAAAGTTCATCCTGTAGGATGTATAATAATAGATACAGAGGAACTTACATTATGTTTTACTGTGTCGTGAATCACATCCTTTTATCTTGTTGGAAACTTTAGCCTTGACTTCTCATGAATTCAGGACTTCATGAGATAGCCAGGATGTTTCAGCACACTTTGAGCTGCACAGACATCACTCTTTGGTTTTTGTTTTCCCTCTACTTTCCTGTTAATGGGTATTTGACACTTGTATGGTTGCTCCCTGCCTGCAACCTTCTGGCAGCCACCTCTGCTTTCCCCATCTGCTTTGCCAGCTATTGCTAGTCACACACTTAGCACTGTCTTGCACATATTAGACAGGTGGACCAAGTGTTCACTACCTTTCTGAAATTATGGTTAAACTTTGCAACTAAGTATACACTTCTGTAGAAAATACAGATTGTTTGGAACGTTGTGATGCCATTTTTTTTTAAGGAATGACAAACTTTTCATAAAGCATCTATAGTTGTTGACTTCAAGTTAATCCAGTTCCACTAACTTCAGTGGAGTTACATCATCCTACACAAACAGAAGACCTATCCCAGCATGGTTAAAAAGAACAGATAGTTATCAGGGTATTTAACATCTTGCTTAGTCAAGCCACCACTTTTTCTTTTCCAAACAAGTCCCTAAAAAACACCTCTTTTTGAAAAATAGAAGTAATTTGAAGGACCTGGGTATCTGTCAACTAGAAACACTTCTAAATTGCTACATAAAGATCCTGTCTTCTTTATTTAATCTCATTCGCTTTGGATTTAGGAAGATACCATCTTCAACTCTTAGGGAAGAATAACTAATACATGAGTTGCATGGAACTGAGAAATATTTATATATAAAAGGAAAGATTAAATTAAATAAAGAAGTTCTGTTAGCTCATCTAAAAAGAGACACCTTCCACAAGGAGGCATAATACTAAAGTATGCCAAATGGATATCACCCTTTTTATCTCAATTGTATGACATTTTTGTTACACCTTCTCAAAACCTAGTCTTCCCAAAACTGTTTGAATAATGATGTTCCGATAAGCTATTATCAACAGGGACTGATCATTGTAGGAGATAACAAGTAATGAAAAGCAGCCAAGTGGAGGGGAAAAAACACAGTGTGACAATCCATTGGGAAGAACTAGCAAAGAGTAACTGCAAAGCAAAAAAAAAAAGGAATAAACTATCTGCTTGTGGTATAGGAGGAGCTGACAAGAAAAGAAGGCTAGATTTGACTCTTAGATGAAAGTGCACCTCTCATCTCAGGAAATCAAATATTTATTTAAAGGAAGTTAAAACTAGTACTGCATATATGGAAGTATATTAAAGCTATCCTGACTACTTTGTTCAATGGAACTGTTCATATCAATATAGGAGAGAGGAACCTGGTGTTATGGCTGGTTTTAGACCACTGAATCATAACCATATTTTTATATGTATGCTACAGGATAGGCCACGATTTTGACATCTAGGGAAGGAAAAGAATATATCAAAAGGGAAGGTAGTCTCATCTTCATAGATGCTAACTGACAGCTTTCTGAAAAAAAAATAAAAATGCTTCTCTTCTTTTTCTTCTTTTCTGCTTTCCCTGGAACCTGGTTAGGAAAAGGGGGGGGAAAGGAGGGAAGGGTGCTCTGCCTCCCCTCTTTTGGTAGCAGCAAGCTGCAAGATCCACTGAAGCTGTACTTCATGATGGTCTAAGGTAGGGATTTGATTATCCTGAAGTCTCTCTTTCATCATGTCAAGCAAGTATCTCAGCCCTTAGGGGAGAGCTGTTCCTCTAGATATTGAGCTTACCACGGTAACACAAAATCTGTTGAGTGTTCTCAGGGTTACTACAATGTACTCTTCATGAGGAAAAGTTATAAAGAAACTTCCACAGGTGGGTAGGGGAGAGGGAATGATTTAAAAAGAGAAACATGTAAACAAAATACAAGAACTAAGCCAAAAGAAAGAGAAAACAAAAAATAATCATTTGAAATAGTAAAAATTCCTTGAGTACACTAAATGAAATATACCAAAAAAACCTAACCCAACCCAAACAGTAATATTAAAATATAACATGTAAGAAAGCATAATAAAGATTCAGTGTCAGTTTTTCTTAAACAGTACCCTAAAATGAAACATAAATGTCTTATTTTGGAATCAAGTAGTGAGGGAAAAAGCTGGAGAACAGCAAAATTACAACTTCATCAGGCTGCCTTCCACTAATCATAGCATCATTACTCTAGTGCTTTCCCTAACTTTAAAAATTTCATTATTTATCTGCTAGTGCAATAAAAAGCTTTCTGTAATGTAAAATACACAGCTGGTTTATAGAAGAATAATGATTTTTGTTACTATTACCAGCCTGCCTATTATATAGTGTGGTTGTTTTAGCAATCAGATGTAACATTGAAAAAAAAAAAAAAGCCATAGTCAATAAAAAGGCAGTTCTACCAACCCTATCAATAAGAGCTTATTACGACCTGGAATTTCAGCCTGTGATTCAGCAGTGTGAAATTTCTGCATGGCAATTCATTAACAGGAACCAGCCTGCTGATGAACAACAGTTTACAACACAGAATCGATATTGTCATAAGCTTTATCGTATGATTACTGTTTTCACTGAGAATTTATTCCCCTCTTATTTAACAGTATGGTCTCAAAATAATTAACATACATTTCAAAGGAAGCATGAAAAAATTCCATGTCTTTCTCCAAGAAACCTCTGGGATTCTCAGTATCATTGCTGAAACTGAAATGCACATGGTCAGTTTTAGGTTTTTTTCTACAGTTAAATTGAGATGCAGTTATAAAAATATCAGTAAAAGGCTGGAAAACATTTCCTGAATCATCACAGAAACTGTTCATATTATTGTTCACATGTTGGTGAAGGTATTTAATTATCCTTAAAAAATACCACTAATCCCCAAGACCAGAAGAAAACGTGAATTTCTGGGTCCTGGTGCACATTCTAACCGTTTCCCACCTCCAGCATGAATCAAGACCTTGAAGGATCAATGGTCTTCTTTCCCCCTTCCTTGTTCCCATGCCAGACAAATTAAAGTCCTAATGTTTTACTATAGTTCAAGAGCTGGATTAGTGAGCGACTGACAGCAAAGCTATACCTCAGTAAGTAAATCTGAACATCGTCTCTGTGCCTCAGCTTTTCTTCTGGGAAATAGATTAATGAGATCATCCTATCTGACAAAGACTTTGTGAAAATCCTTCTTTGCAAATCTGTTATATACTCTAGCAAAGTAATGCCACAGAAAAGATAAGAGATGTCAAAGAAATCTGGCTTCAAAACAGAACTTCAATCGTGTGTGCTAAATAAAACATGACAATTCATATTTAACAATAAGGAATACACCTACTGTTAAGTAGCTGCTCATTAAGAAGGCACTCCATGATGAGTAGACAGGGTTCCAATGGGCTTGTAAACATATGCCTAAAAAATGTACCATAAGACATAAGCACAGGAAGATTGATTTTTCCTATCTTTGAGTACTTGACTTCACAGCCTAACAATGTTCACTTGTGCCTTCGGTGTGTTCATATGAATGTATAATTGTTCACGGACTGTATCAGTTATATTAAGGTACTGGGTAATTCACTACAAAACTATGTGAAGATACAAGGAAGATGCGTGGGCAGGAAGGTTTAAATGTCCAGATTGAAAATCCTTAACATCTTCAGTTTCTCTGCTCCTTTGTTTCACAATGTAACTTCTACCTGCAACATCCTTCACCTACTAGCTCAGTTGCATCCTTTATTAAAACCATGATAACAAGCTCTATAAATACCTGGACAGATATTGCCTTCAGTGTCCAAGAGTTGAAGAAAAAGGATGGCAAAATCATGTGAGTGCTGAAAGGGACAATTTCACCAAGGCGAGCAAAGGGAGCTGTAAATCATGTCTATGCCATCCTGATTCCTTGCTCTGGGTGACTCACTCACTAAATTCCTGTAAAATTTCACTGGGACAGGGCAAATGCAATTCTTCTGAACAGCTTCACAGTAGCTGTGCTAAAAAGGTTGCTATGCAGAGGAACATCACCAGCAAAATCTTTAGTATCTTCTTTAAACTGCTTTCTCACTCTGTATTTTGGAAATTATCTGCAATTTGGATAAAGTGAGCCCCATTCAGTTTCCTCATTGCAACCTTCATCCAAGTATACATGGAAATCACTGCATTCCTCCAGATCAGTTTTGGCTTAAATCTTTACTGTCTTCTTAATCTTATCGATAACGACTTTTTTCACCCAACTTAAGCAAGGAGCAAAATTCAACCATACTACTTATATGTGAAATTAAACTTTATGGGCAAAGGTTAGACAAATGGTTGGTACTATAAATGGTTGGAACTTCTGAGCAACACTAATTTTTTCACTGATTAGAGCATTTGATCACCTTAGATGTCATTTCACTGTTTATGTATTAGACCCAATTTTGAGGGGTTCACAAGTAATAGAAAGCCTTTAAAAAAATTTGAAAAGTCATATGATTACATTTTTCTAAAGTAAAATGCACAAGGTACTACCACATCTTGTGCTGACAATTTAACTCCTGTGATATCAGATGCAAATGAAATCTGTTCAGCAGCTGGCAACAAATTTTGACCACCACAGCACTACTGCCACAAGCTCCATTACACTGAAGTTTTCCATCATGGAGTGTGCGTTACTAAGACATTATTTAAACTTGACTGATTAAAAAATGTTGTAGGAATGGCTGCTTAAGATGTGCTTTGTAATCTTGTAAATAATGTCCTAAGAAGGAGTTTTCTGTGTACAAAGATGCAATAAAGAAAAAGGAAACTGTACTTAAGGAGGATTAGGTAGCTCAGGAGGCTTATCATAGTTGAAATGGGTGTCTTTCATCACTTAGTCACCTCTTAAATTCAGTCCCATTCAGTAGTGACTGAAAGTCATTGCTGCTTAGTGACATATAAAATGAATTTGGGTTTTAGCCCAGATTGTAACTGGAAAGCATCCACATCATAAAAGGCAGAACCACAAATGCCTTTAATCTGCACCCTTACTGACAGTTTTCCCAGATCTGACCTAAGGAGTGAACGTGCTTCAAGAGTATAACTACTGTTTTAGCTGAAGAAACAGTCTCTTAATGTTAGGGAAAGAGCAGGATGGCAGAATGGGTGGGGAAATGCTGTGTGCCTGTATTGCCTGAATATCTTCTTCCTCAGAAAAGCTGGCTGAACATCTTTCAAGATAATAAATCCAGTTTAAAAATAAATCTCCTAGACTCAAGACGTATACCAATATATAAATTCAGAAAAGCAAGGTCAAGGAATGAACCATCAGCATCAAGCATCAATCTCCAGATTTTTAGCTCTATCTGTAAGGTTTCAGGCTCAGCGAAGTTCATGTCACATTCATAACAGCTGGATAAAACAATCTGAGCCTGATTATACACCACTTTTGATAATGTGGCATTATTCTGCTTTATTTATCTTTTAAATTGACTTTGCACTTTAACAAAGGACATCAGGTGAAAAGCCATGATAAATCAGGCTTATCTCTGCATACAAGTTTTTTTTTTTTTTCTGAAAAAAAATAATAAGGGTAGCTTATTCTTTTTTCTCAAAGCAATAGGAATTAGGGTTTTTTTTTTCCCCTTTCATTATTATTAACAATTATTTTGATTTTTACAATAATTCAGAATTCTCAGAAGCTTTATGGTAAACATTCTTAGATTGATCCTAACAGAGTAGGGTTCTAAACAGAGGTTGAAAGTAAACATTTTATTTTACTTTACACTGTAAAGTAAAATAAAGATGTAAGAATTCACAACAGCAGCCAATTATATTTAAAAGAGGAAACAGATTTCAGATTAAGTTTATCAATCCTCTGCTGTTTCCCAGAAGAATACATACTGCTTAATATAGAAAAGAACATTAAAAAAAAATTTAGAAATCTAGGAATACAGTGACAGGGCAGAACAACTTGAAATAAATATTAAAATTATATTTTATTTTTAATAAAACTAATAAGTCAAGTTTAAGACTCATAGGCTGGTAAGTTTAAATAATTATTATAAAATGAGAAACTAAATGCTTTTACTAAGAAACTGAAGATCACATGGTATTATGAAGCCACATAAAAACTGAAAAATTGGGGAACTGTAACATCTTTCAGAACCTCAAGAATTCTTTGGCTGTAACATTTAGAACCTTTTTGTTTTGTGAATGCTTTATACTATGATATCCCCTTCAGAGCAAGAATTTTACAAAAAGTCTTAGTTCTCCTAAATATTTTACAATTTGCCAAAAGTAGCTTTTGTTTTGTTTCTGAAAACATTCTTTCTATCTATTGTTAAAGCAGTGTTACATCTATAACTAAAACAGCGAAAAAAGCCACAGGAGTCAATTAAATGGTGTATATTAAATTGGAATGGTTTCCACTTGGACCCCCGATTCACATCATTCCAGAGTTGAATAGAGGTTAAAAGTAGAGCATGTGATGAATCTACATACATTGTGTATTATCTATTTAAGCATGCACATGTTCATCAGATAAAAGGCATGTAAGCATTTAGTTTTTATTATCTCACATTTAGGCACTGTATGAATTAAGAGCCACAGCATAATTTTATACATATGTATTGATATAATCTCTTTTACAACACTGGGAAATTTAAATATGAAACAAGCAAATTAGATGTTTCCACAAAGGTCTGGAGTTGATTTGGCAGAGCTTTTGCCGTACACTTCCTTTTTGAAAGCACTGTGTAATGACACACATTTATGGAAGATTCGTAGTCATGATCATAGAAAATGATCAAAGATCAAAGAAAAAAAGTGTGAAAAATGGTCTGATTTTCAGATAGTCCTACTAGACTGAACCCTAGCTGGTCTTTCTCAATGAAGTATGCTATACTTCTACCGTGCTGTATTTCATTATAGGCCACATATCGCCCCACAGAGTTTCACTGAATTTCACTGAATTATTAGAGTTGGAAGGGACCGTAGAGATCATCTAGTCCAACTCCCCTGCTGAAGCAGGATTGCCTAGAGCTAGAGCATGTTACTCAAGACTGCATCCAGGAGGGTCTTGAAAATCTCCAAAGGGGACTCCATGACCTCCCTGGGGAGCCTGTTTCAGGGCTCTGTCACACTCACTGTGAAGTAGCTTTTTTCTCATATTTGAGTGAAACCTCCTATGTTCCAACTTGTGCCCGTTACCCCTCGTCCTCTCATTGGCAACCATTGAAAAGAGTCTGTCTCCCTCCTCTTTCAAACCACCCTTTAGATACTTATAGGCATTAATAAGGTCTAGTGTAGTGGAGTGTATCACAAAGGCTTTGACAAGTCCTCAGCTAAGGTTCAATTTATTCAGATATCCAAGGTTTATCATCCTCCTTCAGATCTGATCTAACAGGTCCATAACTTTGTTTTGCTGGGGACCCCAGAGATGGATGCAGTACCCAGGTGAGGTCTCCCTACTCCTCTCTGAGAGACTATACACATGAGAGTAGGGAAAGTATACTCATGAGAGTATCTTGCTTCTATTTGCTTCAGTGAAGAGTTTCTTGGTCTCTCCAGACTCACTTTCAAAGGTTATGTCTGAATTTTTTTTCAAAATATGAATTTACTTTAGTGAATATCTTTATTTTTTTCTTCAGGATCACAGAATGGTTGAGGTGGAAAAGGACCACGAGGTTGGAGTTCACTTTGTCCAACTTTCCCTGCTCAAGCAGGGTCACTTGAAGCCCAGGGCCACATCCAGATGGCTTTTGAATATCTGCAAGAACAAAGACTCTACTGTCTCTCTCAGCAACCTGTGCCAGTGTTTGGTTAACCTCAGAGCAAAAAAGTTTTTGCTGATATTCAGAGGGAATCTTTTGTGTTTCAGTTCGTGCCCCCTGATTTTTGTCACTGAGCACGAATGAGAAGAGCCTGGCCCCATTCTCTTTACACCCTCCTCTCAGGTATTTATGTATATTAATAAGATCCTCCCTCAGCTTTCTCTTCTCCAGGCTGAACACACCTCTAGTCCCAGCTGTCTCAGTCTTTCCAACTCCAGAGATGCTCCAGACTCTTAATCATCTTCATAACCCTTTGCTGGACAATTTACAGTAGCTCCATATCCCTCTTGTACTGGGAAGAGTCTCTCTTCATATATGACTCCATCAAAATTTCTGAGGTATTCCAAACACAAGTTACATGTAAGATATACTGGGATTTATTTCCACCCCTTTTCTTCTAATTAACTAACATCAGATGATAGTAATATTTTGTTCTTATAACTTCATCCAAAGACAGGTCAAAAGATCATGGCAGAGAAACAGTTAAATTTTTTTTAGCTTGCAGGACATTCACATAATAAAGATACCCATAACTCTGCTCTAGAGTTATCTAGATTGTGCCAGACTAAAAATTTGGAGACTTTTTTTACACCTGAACCATTCAGTTATAATTGTTCCACAAAGGATTAAGAACTGATAAGTAGTTTTACTACTGTTAACAGAAGAATAAACAGCCATTTGCAAAAGTGGTGTCAAATTAGTGTGTCTTCACACAGCTCGTACGCAAGTCTACAGGGGGCTCCAAAACTCTTTGCAGTGATCTGTTTTGGACTAAATTATTGTAATGCAATTTACATCAAAACCAATTTCTGAACATGTCCATTTTTCTTCCTATACTCAATCAGGAATGAAAGAATGAAGGAATAAAGGAAGGGAAGAAGGGAGGAAGGAAAATAAGGATAATATTGCATTAATTCATTCATCATTTATTTTTTCCATTTTTAGCCTGTAAGATTATTTTACCCGCTCTCATATGACTTATAATTAATAGCATTAATAAGGTGCTTAGCTTACATTGAAAGAAAATTAATGTTATTAGCCAGAGAATAACTCTCTTAGGCATGTCACATGCAGTGACATTGTAACTGTGAATGCTTTAAAAATTCAATTCTGTTATCCACACATCAGTATGCAAAAGCAGTAGATATTCATCATCCCAAAGCTTATCCAGAGACTATGTATTCTGTATTTTTGACATGGACTGTAATCATACAGTATCAGTTTAACAAGTCACAAACACAAAATATTCAAGGGAGTATTTTATTCATGGGTCTTTTACGCTTTTCTCCTCCTAGCATGGAGATTGCTTTATAATTGAATTATTGTCCAATTAGGTAATTGATTTTCAATAAGTAAACAAATGAAAATGGAGTAATTGTCTTCTATTTAGAATTCTCAGTTTAAGTGAAATTCTCTGTCTTACTAGGATGGCTGTTGTTTTTTCTCTTGCAAATGGCAGCTAAAGACCTCTTTCTGATTCCAGCTGATCTCTGAAATCAGGAGCAATTTCTTTTGCATGTCATGGTCTAATCTTGAATATAACTTTTTCATCACTGGTACCTGGCATACTGAATTTCTACTTCTAACTTCTCTTCTGCCTTTTTTTTTTTTTTAATTTTTTACTCATCTACAAGGGTTTTCCCTAATATTTCCTACTCAGCAGACCATATATTTTGTCTTTCAGAATTGAGTTGAAGTTGGTGTTTGTTTTACTATCAGATGACAGATATTTCTGATGTTGTACTATAATACAATTTTCCATACACTCCTTTTTCATCCAATGCTTGTGTTGTAGTTAATTAGGAGGTTGTACAGCATATTGTTTTATCTGGGCTATTTTGTTCTTATTGCTTTTGCAAGTTACATTCATCTAAGCATAAATACCAATTTCTGTCTAGTGAATGATGAAAACTTCCTTTGTGGAAAGCTTATAGTTTTCACTTTTTCAGCTTTTCCAGACAATTTTGTTTGG
Source organism: Gallinago jamesoni (assembly GCA_025769975.1). Classification (NCBI taxonomy): domain Eukaryota; kingdom Metazoa; phylum Chordata; class Aves; order Charadriiformes; family Scolopacidae; genus Gallinago; species Gallinago jamesoni. The sequence goes on from JAOQGH010000001.1 coordinate 131,975,342, forward strand.
CTTTTCTACTGTAACATCGAGGCATTCCAAGAAAATACTGGTTACTGACATCAGCAGTACAGTGAATAAATCTACTTCGTCTACACAGTTAATGCATTAATCCTGGAATTTTCTGTGGAGGTTAATGGAAATAAGTACTCCCTTCAATAGGGATAAAACCAACAAAAAACAAAGAACAAAATCAAACAAACCAAAAAAAAATCCCAAACAAACAAAAAAACCACAACATCACCGCCCCCCTCCCCCCAAAAAAACCCACCAAAAAACCAAACCAAACCAAAAAAAACACCCTCAAAAAACAAAAAAAACAACTACCAAAACCCCCAAATTGTATTATTCCTTCACACTCCTTTGGAAATGTCAGCCCTAGTTTTTTTAATCATTCTAATAATGGAGGAGAAAGTAACAGAGGAACTAAACATATTTTCTATCTCTTGAAGCAAATATAAAATCTGTCAACAGAGGAGTCTCATAAGACATAAGCAAAACCATGTAACTAGACCCCCAACTGAAATAAAATTTGATACTTGTATACGAGTTTATGACAGATGATTAAGCCAAGTCTGCTGCCCCTGATGCACCTGCAATGGATTTTAAAGGACAATACATGAGGAAACTCATCTATCTGCTCTCTGATTTTGTTTGAAATTATCATGGCTGATTTTGTATCTCTGATTTATCCCAACCTGCAGAGCCCAGATGGCACCCAGAAGCTCATGAAGTTGGATTCAACCACTCTGCTTCAAATGTCCATAGTTAAGGTGTCCATAGCTTTGCTAAGTCCATAGCTTTGCTGTATGGACTACCTTTGTAGTCAAAGAAGAAATCAGGCATTTGCAGGACACAATCATTTAAATCATAAGGTAGATATTACAAAAGATCAGATTATTGTGCTTTTTCAATTACTGTTCCTTTCCCTTAAGTATAAAGGACACACATTACACGTCAGATACACTGTAAACATCCAAATTTGCATTTGGTGGACATGAATTTCCTCCATTGATGTTAGAAGCCCACATAACATACATGTAACATACCTACACTCCAGTCCATTTCTTCCACTGCATCCCCATATAATCCATGCTTGCTCTTTCCTCTGAATTTTTTTGAAGCGTAGAGAGCAGTATGGACATGGAGATAAGAAAGGACAAGAAGAAACGGTGCAGCAGTGTTCCTGGAAAAAACACAGAACAAAACACCAGGCCCTTAGTATATTTTGTAACAAAATTTATACAAAGAAATCTTTCTACAGTAGAGCACACAAAAAAAAAAAAAAGAGGAAAACCAATACTGAAACTATTTACAGGGTAATCTTGAAAACACATACACAGATTAAAAGTGTCATCCTTAACTGTATACTGTATCGAAAGCAAAAATTACCAACAAAATCTAATTACTGTTTGCTCTATATTGGAAGGGGGTTTGTTAAAGCCGAGAACCTAGCAGTTTCTGGGTACAAGCACCGCTCTTCAATTTACAAGTACATATACAAAAGCTACATAACTACACATATATGTGAAACACAACTATCTTCTTCACAAGATAGTTGTTCACAAGATAGTTCACATGAAAGTTGATCAACTAGACTATTATGAGGACGAGGGTCAAACATACCATAATATCATTGACTATTTTAAATCAAGTATACTAGGACTTTTCCTCCTTCTTTGTCCTGGACTGAGGTATATGACCAAATCTTCTCTTGCCATTTAATGCTCTGTGTGTGTATGCATGTGATCAGTACATAACACTACAAACATGTTGTACCAAAATATAAATAATCTCAAAGTACATACTAATACAAAGAAATATTTTTCCTCTGACAGTAACGAACAGTCTACATTGCCTTCAGTCTATTTCTTGAACTGATACAAAAGAGTGCAATAACTAGACTTTCTGTAAATTTTGTGGTTCATGTGATCTGTCAACATAGTATTTATGATACATTATGATATATTTTGCTGTTCATGTGATCTGTCAACGTGGTATTTATGATACATTCCAGCAGGGTGTGAAAGCACAGCTCAAGTAAGAACTTTTTCTTATGCATTATTTAAAGGAATTTACTTAAAATTGTGCAATACTATATATATATAAATACATATAGTGCTATATATATTTACTGTTACTCTGTAAAAGCATTTGTAGTACATGATGCATATCGTAAATATCAGTTGAATCAGAAAACCACTACCCAGAACACTTGTCTGAATCTCACCTTAAAGCACACAGCTGATTACAGAGTATTTTTGGTTTTATTTGCTATATTTTCTCTCACCAATCTGTGGTGGATAATACCTGTGATTCACATCAACATCAAAGGGAGACTATATATTTCCTATGATTCATCCACCATTTAAAAATGGAAGAAACAAGACAGACATGCACATACAAACTGTTTCTTTAAAGTGAAAAAAATTACAAGATTTTAACCTTTAGAACCTGAAAATAAAGTCTTTTATTAAAAGGGACTCATATGATATCAATACTTTATTCTTAAGGAAAAATAAGCAGGTTTAATCTAATATATTTATGATATATTTTTCCTCTCTCCTTGGTTGGATCTGTTTTTGCACAAGTTGCAGGGTTAAAACTTTCTTTTTTACTGGCATAGGCAGCAGTACATAATCTCAAAATGGGAAAAATTTATCCAGATAACTCACTTGATAAGTGTGTTTCTGACAGGGAATTTATGTTCATAAAAAGTTTCCCCTTTTCTTTTTTTTAAATGACAGAATAAATAAAACATTTTTCATGTGGAAAATGGAAACAAAATTATTTTAATTCCCTTCAAATATTTGTGCATGAATCCTGTATTACCTTAGTATTATAAAGCATAGATTCAAAAAAATATTTTTGATAAAAGACACTTACCATGAAGTTGTGTTTGTTGCTACTTGGGAGGTCATATATGTGAGAAACTTTCACTACTTTAACAAAAAATAACACAAGACTTCTAAGTCAATTAAAAAGACTGAAAATGTCAGTACTTCAAATAATGGAAAAAAAGATGTATACTTTTAATTTTAATATTTCATATGTATAGTAATGTAACACTGACCTTTCATTAAAGAACATTTCTTCAAGGCAGCTGACTTTTGGTTTACAACCTACATATTTTATTACATGGGATTATCTTTGACTTTTTCCTTAAACACAGTTCACTGAATTTAGAGTAATATACAAATTCTAGGGGCAAACACCACAAAAATCTACTTTATACTTACAATGGTGCAGGCACAACTTATCATGCAAACTGCCTTGTTCTAATATCACACAGATGGTGCACACTTCTAAACATTTACCTCTATTTCTACAAGTGAGTATCAAAAGCCTCCACTTTAAATGTTATTTTCAAGAGATAATATTTCAGGTTTGTTGTTGTGTTGTTTGGTGTTGTTTTTTTTAAATGGAACTGACATAAAGATCTAAATTTCATGAAGAGTCATCAAATCAATGATTGATATGGAAGGGCACTACATCATTCTCTTCTTTACAACTCATATTGACAGGTTCTGATTGACAGCTTGCTATCAGGTAGAGAAGTGTCTCACCTATTAATATCCTATAAAAGATCACAGGCAGCTATTGATCTCCTGCCAAAGCTCTTTGAGGAGAATCATAACTGACTACCTTTACCGTGACCTTGAAAATGGAATGACAATATCAGCTAGTAGGTAGGAGAGAAATTTGACAATAACAGCTTAACTCCTGAACCACTTTGGTAAACAGCTCCTTCAAAAATGTATTGTCAATATCTTTTACAGAGTTTAAACACAGGGAACTTCAGTTTCAAAGGATCTGAGGTTCACTCATTCAAATATAGTAAAAAAAATTATTCAACATGAATCACACAGTCTTTTCAATTTACTGAGTAGCCAGAGAGATTACACATATTTGACATAAGACATTCTTCAATATTCACTTAACTGATCTTGATAACACCTATATGCACTGCCTTGCTGGTGACTCCTCTGCATTCCATAGTACTAGGTTCTTCTTATTTAGGGTCAGGAGTCTTTACATTACTCAAGGATTTAGTTCAGGCTTGGGTTGTAAAGTACAACTTTAAAGTAGGTGAGAGAGAAAGTTACAACTAATCTGACTTTGTGCTTCACACGTGGGTCTTTTAACTTTTTTCCTGCAATTTTGCTTTAAACAGTTATTGCATTGAAGACTCTTTGGGTACTTTTGTTTGCTTTTCTTTGTAGTGGTGCCAATATAAGAACACTGCACCAGAGAAACACGTGTGCTCTGAATCTGATGGTCTGCCATTGTCAAATCAAACTAAGCTTTCAAGTATGATTCAATATAGCAAATAAGATGGGAACACAGACACAGTTTTATTTTTTCACAATAAACTCTAAATTTACCTTTAACATAATGGACAAATATGATCTTTCTGAACAACATTTTTTTTTTTGCTAGATACGAAATTATCCTCAGTCTGTTCAAAATACATATTTTTAACCTATTAGACTACTACACCCTCTATACCAGTGAAGGTGCTATGATTCACAGCAGCTGACTATGACAGCAGATATACTTGGCTTTGCTGGAGCTGGGCAAACATTGTGCTGTTTAAAATTGCTTAAGAATTTTTCCTGTAATCTCTAAAATTTTACAAATTCCAGCTAATTCACTCATAAGATTGAAGTAGTCTGCACAGAACTATTTGAAATAGATATAGGGGTAAAATATATCACTTCTTATAAGGATAAGTACATCTGATTTAATAAGACTTCTTGAATGAGAATATGTCATTTTCACAGTCACAGTGCACCAGAGACACAGCTAAAATGAAAGAAAACAAAAATGTTGAAGTGTATAATCTGTAGATATATTTTCAGCACAAATATGTAACAGTGTGTTGATACAGGCAGATGTAAACATAACTTTTTCTCTCCTATAATTCTCCTTTAATAAAAATAATCTCCTTATGCAATATCCCCCCAGTGGATAAACTCATTCAGTGCTTATTCCCCATGGCTCCTTCCTCTACTCCCAAATTAGATCACCAATTAGTGTTCTTTGTGACTGGACTGGCTGAATGTACTTCATTAATCCTTGTTCCTGCAGAAGGAAAAGGTAAACCTTAGTTTAGTTTTATCAAAGCAGGACTTTGTCCTACAGGCTGGATTTTCTTTGGTTTTAACCACTAACAGTGCTAAAATTCTTCTCAGCCTGACTGAATCCATTAATTAATATTTCTCTCTTACTCTAAGACACACCTTAAACCACAAATTTCATATTTTCAATTTTGTTCAAAATCAGAAAAGAGGACTCCAGACCACTTGAGAGTAATTTATCAAAATCAGAAAAGCTTTGAAAATGGAGTAAGAAAGGGAAAAAATGTAAAAATATGGAAAATATTACTCTTTCTAGAAGATATTAGAAGTGGGATACGTTTCTACCATATCTGCATTTCTGAAATGTTTCTTCCATGCAAGTAGCCAAGATACTTTTGATATCTCTAATGTCATGCCCATTTCATCCTTTAAATGCTTAATGTAAACAATTAACATGTGCTTTTATGTCCTTTGTATATAACCTTTTTTCTCCCTTTCAAAAATTACATTCTCATAAGCATGGGGAAAAAGAAAATATTCTCTTGCCTACTACAGTTTATATTCATTAATAAGTCCTCTCCCCCACAAAACTTTGGAGGCCAGTTTACAGATCTACTGCTTTTTAGATCTCAAGACCTAGTGATATATGGAAAAACTCTATAACACAGTCTGCTAGATTAGACGGAAATAAATTTGTGTTGCAATAGCGATTCAAGGACTGAAATAGACTAGGTAAAAAGAAAATAAAAAAAATTATTAACCGTCATCACAAAATTTTGCATATTATGACTATGCAATCTATGACTGAAAAAAAAAATCTGTATGAAAATTGTTCAACATCATCTTCACCATAGTTTTTGAATATAAACATCTTTGTTTGCAAATTCTGTTTTCGAAAAGTTAGATTTCATTAGGATTCTTTTTTTTAATAATTATTAATTGTGATCAGCTATCCAAAATTGTCATAGAAGTATTCTGTATCACAAAGTAGTACTTTTGTCCTAAAAACAGGTTTCTGTCATTTTCCAAATCTGGATTGTGTGTGCAGCTGCTCATTAAAGGACATGCTGAAGATACATGAGTGACAACCACACTGAATTTAGCATGAAATAATTAGAATCTACTTGACTTTCAAATATACTGTAATGTCTAGGAAGTGTTACAATATTGCATATTTGCTCTTGGGAAAAAGTAATTAGAACTAACATACACTGAGCTTACCTGCCCACTTACAAATAGTGTGAGCAACTATGTTAGTTTTGTTTTCAAGCACTGGATCTGATGCTTGTAGTTGTATATTGTATATATTTTTCTCCAGTGCTATTTTTGAGCACTGGCTATTTTATTTACTCTCTTTCAGTCTACCTGGGACCAAATGAAAAGTAATACACATATCCTAAGCTAAGGAAGAACAAGTACAATATCACTCCTCAAAAAAACAGACCAAAATAAGTACAACAGCACATAGGTATATGTTATTAATAGATTATAAGAAGGCTTGAAAAATACAAAATCTAATTATTATACACATGGCAAGAAGTCATAAAGCTGACAATATGACTGAGAAATAGCTAGGAAAGAGAATGACATCAGGAAATCCATTGCCTGAACTCTGAAGAAATTATAAATATAATATAGGTAACAGCTATAATAAACTTACATAGATGAAATTACATTGTCATTGTTATATATATAAAACAATATATACATTCATATATATATTATATAAATATAGCATAAAAGGGCTACATAGGAAGTACCAATGGTGTTGAAGACTGGAGTTTCATCATATACTTATTCTAAAGATAATTAACCAATTAACATGTAAGATAGCTGATGATTTTTATTTTGATGATAAAATGTATTAAGAACCGTTATGGTGAACGACTCTGAATTCTCAAATTCAGCATTGTTTGTACTCTGGTATACTTGTACACAGGGATTACTGGTATACAGGACTGAGCTTTCTACTTATTGTATTATTTGAACAAAAGAAGTCTCTATGAGAAATCAAGTGTTGAGTCAAACATGTGACTAAAGGAGGGTTGAGGGAGACTGCTCACTGAAAGAAGTGGAACAACAAGAATGCTGAGGAGCAACCATGGCTTTCAAATACCTGGTGGCCCTTCACTTACGAGTTCCAGATGTCTAACTGCTGCTGCAACCTGGTGCCTCTTGATGGCTGTTCGCATACAAATGGCCAAAGTCAGTAGATGAGTCTTAAAAGCTATGGTCTACTGGTGCACTGGAGTTCACAGGTATGAACTATATAATGTCAGAACCAGCGTGTCAAAGCAAATACTGATTTTGTTGCTTACACTAATATATGGGACAGATCAGTTCAGTGAATATTAATCTAATTACCCCTATAAAACAGGAGCAAGTTTTATGGTCATATACTTCACATGTGAATTCACTATAGGGCACACTTAAGCTTGCTTGAATGCCCTAATTGCTTCTCAATAAATTAATGAGCTTGGATATTCTTTAATTTAACATTGACTCTGAATTGTCTGGAATATAATTCTCACTATAATTGCAGCATTCCTGTAACAATGTTTATTTAATGTCACCTTTATCTGGAAACTACATTGAGGACTGGGGCCAAGCGCTCAGCTGAAGTAAAGCCACTTACCTCCAGCTGAGTCAACAAAGCTATGCTGACTTAGATGATACATTGTTTTGCCAGCTCTAAACACTGACTAAGCTATACAATAACATTGTGCATATTATGAACATTAATATAGTTAAAAGAGTTACTAGTTTCCTGGCATTGATTTCCAATCTTGAACTCACCTGTTTTGGGGCTACCAATTTATTGTCATTGCGCTGAAGTCAATAAAACATACAGAGATATCAAAAAAATTATGAATCACTATAGGCGAATTACATACTTGTTAGTCATGGAAGAATCTGCCAACATACAGTTAATGTACTCAAAAGCCTTTTAAAATCACCAAAAGCTTGGTCACTAAGCAAGTAAGTTCTCAACAACTTTCATAGGGGGTTATGTGTGTATGTTTATAGTAAACAAAGTACTTCACTGCTATATTAATTAGAATGTAGATGAGAAGGCATCTTCATCGCCATTGCCAAGAGGCAATAAAGATGGTTTAGTTTATTTATAAATACTCATGAGAATGTTGATTGTTGGGAAGACTTGCCCTCTTAAAGAAATCTGTTATAAAAACCATTTTATTTTGGTTTGATGAGTAGAGATGGCCACATCAAAAATTTATAATGATAGATAGGATAAAAAAAATTGCAGTATGAGATGAAGATTTTAGATCATCATTTTTTCTTGCTAACATTCCTGATGACTATTTCATGCAGTCATTAATGTTAGACAACCTAGCTTCTGATTCTTTGGTATAAGTTTTCATTTAGCAATGACACCATGTCAGTGTATTCACAGTAACTACCTCGTACATACTTTTTGGAATAGTATTAAAGGGATGACTTATGTCTTAGAACATGTTTTTACTTATGATTAACTATTTTTAGAAATTATGTGACCTGTTTCAAAAGTGACTGAGAAACATATCTTGGCATACTTTTCAAGAAGTGAAGTGGATGAAATATTTTTTCTCCAAATATATTGATTTATATTTCAGAATATGCAAATGTATACTTTTGTGATTTGATGCCATTAAAACCCCCGTGGTGACAATTACGCCAAAATAAAGCTAACTTTGCAAAAATGAAGAATGACTTTGGGTGATTTTGGACATCCAATGTTTAGGTGACCCATTGTGACATCTATTACAAAATCATCACTTAAACCTCCCCCACATTTATTTCCTAACTTTTGTAAATCACGTAGTTTCAAAGTGAATCTGGAATAAAAGTGAAGGCATCTAAAATAACTGTATCTGGAAAGAAATTGTCTTTATGAATGCCAAATAATGGATGCTTCAAATCTACGATGAAGAAAAGTTTCCCACTCTAGAGAAGTCATAGATTATGACTCTGAATTGTACTTTCACATAATTTAGTCACACAAGAAAAGATTTCAAATGACATGAAATTCTCAAGAATGGAAGTCCTAAAAAAATTAGATGTTTTTTGATTTTTTTTCCTAAGCACATAAATATAAATAGATTTTAATTTTTATGGAGAAAATAATGACACACCCTATAGAAAAAAACATTCACTTTCACAATAAAAGATTAACTTCAGTCAACTTTTAAAGGAAAAAAAGGAAAAAAAAAGATAATTACATATAATGACATATTTCTCATGCCCACAAATTCAGAAGTTTTTTCTACTTTTTCAGAAGCATCGTCATTGTGAAATGCCAGTATAAACTTATAACACAGTTAGAAACATACCTTCCTATAAACTGTATGGCTTCCTTTGTCAGTCTCTGAGTAAGGTTCTCATAGGATAGTGGTTGCTGGATAATCTGATGGTCCCTCATTAAGAAGCAGTTCAGGTGTCGAAAATGATAAAAGAAAAAAATCAAAACTACAAGTGAAATAGCAATTATTAACAGGCAGTAAACCAATACTTGGAAAGGTACTTTGAGGAGGCCAATGTACTGTACTATTGCCAAAGAGACCAAGGTGATTCCAGCAATTTGGATTGGGATGACAAGGGATTTCTGAACCCCTTTTAAAAATACGCTGCCTTGGCCAGGTTTGCAGTCTCTAAAATTGGTCACAGTAAGCCCATAAAAGTAATCAAATCCATGACTGAGGGGGTGGTGACAGAAGTCATCACTGCTTTCACAGTTCATCCCAAGATGCCACTTTCCTACAAAGAGAAAAGGACAGGGAATATTTTTGTAGTTAAATCATCAGACTTACAACGTGTACTATTTCAAACATGAAACTGTCACTATCTGACTGATATCCTCCCCACCTCCAGCATTTATTGTGTGGACTCCTATTTTCTATCTAATCTTTCTTTATGTCATCATCAAAGATTTTGCTTTATGTCTGCCTCATTGTTTTAGTTAGAAATAGTTTGGCACTGCTCCAGGTGAAGACCATTAAATTCTGAGTGGGCTAGCGGGTCACTGAAGAGCAACGAGCCCTAACAGACAGTTAATTTTGAAAATGAAGCCTTTGTGCATGCTTAGTTAAGTAGTCATAAGAAAGTACCATTTGGTGCTATCTACAGCTTTCTTATGAAGAGCCAACATGGACTTATGAAACATCCTCTCAAATTTTTTTGCAAATCATTCACATTTGACAAGTTTAAATTAAAAAAAAAAAAGAAAACACTAACAAGCAGGAAATCAGTCAAGAATAGTGAAATTCAGAAGGCATTTATTACATAAATGATTACAAAATCTCTGAAGTTGCCAATCTTCCTCACTATCTACATATGTAGTGTGGCCCCTCACTACAGGAAGGACATTGAGGCACTGGAGCGTGTCCAGAGGAGAGCCACCAAGCTGGTGAGGGGTCTGG
>JAOQGH010000001.1:131986351-132000544 GCA_025769975.1 Gallinago jamesoni
TTTTTTTTAATGTGGTTGGACTCGATGATCTCAAAGGTCCCTTCCAACCACTAAGATTCTGTGATTCTGTGATTTTCCCCCTTCCCAAACCATCCCAGCTTTGAAGGCAGCTCTGAGCCTCTCCTGAGTCTAAAGAGCAGCATATTAATCCTGCACTTCTTCTTTTGGCAATGACAAATGCTGGTACTGTAGTACCAAGGAGGGTGAAGATGGGGGTTAGTTCTGATTTTTTTAAATAGTACCTAAAAATAGGCTCGTTATGACTATTTCTCTTTCACAAATGACAGAACTAGGGTATAGGATGGGAATGTCGTGTACCTGCGTTAACCCGCCAGCAAAGGTGGAGAAAAATACCACAAAAATCTTAAGCCTGATAGAATACTTAGAGTCCAGTTCTCACACATCAATTGATGGTCTTAGGTTAAAAATATCTTCTGTATATCACAAAGCATTTTCAGGACTGTTTATGTGCCAGGGAAATGAAGGTAACTACTGCTTTCTCATACCATCAGAAGTTTCCCCCCTTACTGTCCCCTCACCCACGGTGATATATTTTGCTTGCCATGGGCAAAATGGCTCTACTCACTACTAATGTGGTTCAGTGAACATTATTGTAGCCAATTACAAAAACAGCAATGCAGACCCCTGAACTGAATTTTTAGATGTTAAAATGGTGCCATAAAGGGCTATTTAAGACTGCAACTCTGAATTTCGTTCCCAGCACGCAGAGACATAGATTTTGGAAAATAAATGCTTCAATGTATTCTCTTAGAGGTTTACATGACAGTCTTTATGGAATAATCATAAAGCCAGATGTGGAGCAAGGTGAGCATGAATCAACTCTCATTAAGTTAGATAACTGAAATAAAGGTAGAGGCTTACAGTCCTGAATGTAACTGGTCTTAAAGCTTTAATTTTTAATTTTTTGCTATTATTTGTCAATCTCAATACACCTATAGTTCAGTAAAAAAATATGAAAAAGAAACCCAAACAAATCAAATATACTTTCAAGGTCATTTATCATGACATAAAGAAGTTTGTTTAAAATGGATCTCAATAAAACCAGGCATTCAAGGCAGGAGAGAAGAATCTCACAACAACAAATTAGGACAGGGGAAAATATAGGATCTATTTTTATCGAAAGAGTTCCAGCAAGCACAACAAATTGTTCAATGTCAAGATGAACTTGGGCCTCAAAAAAAGATTTGTTCAGAAACAACTTAAGCCAAACAAATCAGAGTGCAGGTTAGCTGGGAAAAGCAACAGAAGCACTGGTTCAAATTATATTGGCAGCTGTGACTGAAAGACACAATTGCCATACTCAAATGGCTGAGGAGGTTGAGGGATTTGATATATCCTGTGCTACTCAGAAAAAGCAAGTGATGACTGAGACCACAACACATGGGTTTTTTTCATTCCTTGTGAGAATAACTCCTGCCTTGAGCTATCATTTTAACACATTATTGTAATGTGCTTTACACTCTGGGGCCCTTCTGAATCTGAGAGCAGTGTAAAATGCTCTCACCTCTTTGCCAAGTGAAGCTTTGTGGTATGAATGCTTCATACAAACTTCATATGTATTTTAGCAGATTATACCAAAATTTTTAGTGAAATTTAAGATGTTAATTATAAATGTCAAGTACCTTAATATTTTGAGACTTAGCCTTATTCCCTCTCCTTTGGCCACAATTAAGATTTCTGCAGTGCAAAAGCAACGTGATGAATGGCAAGTGGAAGTGAGAGGTAAGTCTTACTCAGCCAAGAAACTTTTCTTGGAACTCAGTTTTTCAGAATGCAGAATGCTGGAAAGGCTGAAAAAAATCCATGGTTTTCCTCTGCTTTTCCCTCAGTTGAAAAAGGAGCAATCTGAAGACTGAGTTATATAGACAGATATATTTCTTTTTGTATGGTTTTGTGCTCTTCAGGTAAATGGTAAGATACAAGATACAAGAAAGTGACAGTACAGGCTTGAGGAACTGAAAGGCTTCAAATTACCCTTATGCCAATCCCTCACCGGTGCAGCATTTGACAATTAATTGTCTGGGAACTGCTGAGTTAGACTGAACCAAGGAAAGACTCCCTGACCTAGACCAATATCATGTGATAAGAATACCAGCGAAGGCAGAAAATTGGCTGGATAGGAATCAGAGTCTGTCTATCTAGTCTTCAAATCTGTATAATTTTTCTTTTTGTCATTTACATATAATTTATCCTTAATTTTAATGTACTTCTTGATTTTTGGAAGCCTTCATTATACTCTAAGAATATGGTAATATAACATCTTATGGTTTCATAGCTATCATTCAGGCCACTTGGAAGAATTGTTCATTAAGCATCATGGAGATAACTTCTGGAGATCTAAGTGGCAAGCTGTCATGTTGCAGTGAAAGTAGTTAAAAAAAGAACATTAACTAGGTCAGTCCCAGAAAATGAATATTTGTATTACTGTACTTATTACAAACAGAAAAACGATTTTTTTGCAGTCTTTAATTGAATATGGAGCAATAGGAATTTACTTCATGATGAAAATGACAAATTATGAATGGGTTTTTTTTGCACTATGGTTCAAATACACCTGTACTAACTATGCTTCTGTTAGATTTTCTTCTTTTTTATTTTGAATCTGTCAGGGCATGAAGGTATTTTATATTTTCTAAGACTGGGCTACAGCCAGGTAGGATTTTTTAGTTAGGAACGTCAACATTGGTTACCCATAATATGGGGGTTTTCTTGAACTGTGGTGTGAATTATTAGCCTTGCTAAACAGTGTGATTTTTAAACAAAAATTTCTTCTTAAATTGCAAGCTTTTGTTACATTTTAAAATCAAATTTGGTGCATCAAGCTTCTACAAGAATATAGTAACATTGCAGTACGATGTGCTCTAAACAAACAACTAATTGCTGGAAATTCCAGTACAGAAATGTACATTATGTAGGGCAATTTGTATTTCACAAAAATCTCCTCAAAGGTAAGCAGTGTGGAATAAGTTAGTGGCCAAATCAGGAAAAAAAAACAACAACAAAAAATCATATTTAAATGCTACACCTTTATGACATTCATTCCAATTCTGTTTAATACTCATCTGGTAGGATTCATCTTACCCATCACTGGGTATTTATGATGCAGTTCAGTTGTCTGAACTATCTTTATAATGAAAGAGAAACAGATTTTTATATTAAACATCTACCAGATGATGAGAAAAATTTCCTAGAAATGCCCATTTCTGTCTGATGACTAAGAAGAGAATTGAGATGGATAGCCCAGGTACTACATTATCTATTTCATGGATATTTGAAAACTAGTGAAATGAATCCCATTATGTGCTGACTTGTATCCTGAAATTGATCCCTCATTGTCTCTCTGTTGTAATCAAACTATTTATACTGAAAACTTTTTAAGAGCTTGACTGATTTTCAATTTGTTCATTGTATTTCTTCCGTATGTTGCACAATGAGACTATAACTACACAAGTGAATTAGACATACTTACCTGATAAGCATTTCACATATGCATGAGAATGTGCTCAGCTTTGTGCCAGAAAAATAAGCTCATTATATTGTGGGGGCAAAAAGCTTAATGCAGACCCTCAGTATCCTACATGGAAAGCTAATGTTCTTTTGTTGAAATGAATGAAAAATAATGCTGTGTATGTATGCAATTTTACCTATTAGAGCTGTTGCATAACCTCTCTGCTTCAGGAGTTCAGAAAAAGTTATTTCTTCAGAAGGAAGTCCTCCAGAAGAGGCAGAAAATAAGAAGACACCAACTCGTGAGAAGGCAGCCATTCCTAAATACAATGAAAATTAATGAGATTTGGATAATATGGTGACAAAATTTCCATTCATTTGTTCTGCATACACTTTTTTTCCTTTAGGTGGAATCACTCAAGTGACATATTACCACCAGACACTAAACATTGCAAGTGGCAGATACAATCACTCATATAGCTGAACAAGGTCTTTTCTGTATTGACACTAGAAATTGAGAAGTGACGGGAAGATTTTCTGCTTGTAACTGTGGGGCCAACCACCACATAAAGAGCTGCAGCCCCTTCTATAGATGTTCTAAGGTATAGCATATCTGAAAAATATTGAGCTTGCATAATTTATTTTTCTTGTACAAAGGGAAGGAATGGGCCAGTGGACTAAGCAAGATCACTTCCAAATTCTACTCTCAGAACTTCCACTTTCTTCATATGTAGTTTTCTACATGCCTTTAAGGTTATTTGAGAGAAGAGGGTTGAAGTAGGGCAGTTTTACAGCTGGGCATATAAATATCATGAGGACAAAAAAGAGCAAGAGAGAGTCTGATTCTGGAAATGGAGTGGCTAAGGCACTCAGCTTTGATAGGAGAGGACCAGTGCTCCAATGGCACGAATACATGTGACTCAATGTACACAGAGTGCATTAAAGCAGCATCAGGTATCAGCTAACAAGACAACATCTAAATAAAGTACAGTATGCACTGAGAGTCTGAGGAACACAAACTCGAGCTTATAAACTACTCTAAGGATGAGGAACTTGAGAATTCAGGTTCATGAAAATTAGATTACTAGGATTCCAGATGAGAGCTGGCTCCGACTATAGATAGACAGAACACAGAATATCTATGCAAATCTGTGCAGATGTATCTCCAGGAAGTCTAAATTATGCAACTGGATGATTGCAGTGCCAAAGTTACATGACTGATGAAGACAACCAGAATCTCCCCTCAGGTATCCCTTATGGTTAGATGAGAAAAAGACTCATTAGACTGGTTTATTAAAGTTTAGGTAGTTTGATTCATCTATGTGTATCTATATTTTATTTATTATATATTTATTTATATTTATTTTAATGTACCAACTGAAATAATTTCCTTAAGTTACCAGAATGAAAGTACAGAACCACGACTTTTTTTATTGTTACCTTTCTCTGAGTTTGTGTCACATCAAACATTGCGTTTTTGAATATATTTTTTTCAGCTCTATTAGCAGGATATTAAAATTTCTAACAATTTTTCGACGTCATAATTATAGTATCTTCTGTAATAATCCTTTATTAGTGCTGTTGTTAAGAAATTTCTATTTGGCAATTTCATAATGTAATTAAGCAAAGCTCAATTTTTGAACCTATATGGAAATGATTAGGTATGACTGAGAGCAGACCAGTTAAAAAAAAAATAAGTTCAAATCCCAATTTTTCAGAAATAAGAACAAGGATCATAATGGAAAATGACCTGTGGCTTTACCTACAGTAAATATTAATAGCCATATAACTGTAACAGGTATATAAAATTTTCCTTTGCAGCTGAGTGTAATGGAAAATTTAGCAAGTTATCTTAGCTGGCACTTTTGCAGAAGCTTGTTACTTGATTTGAATGAGCACAAGCGTATCAAGTAGGCTCCAGAGTCTTGCTTTGCTTTCATTCCCAGAAGCAAGGATAGGATGTTTTATCACTAATGAACAAGTGATCTGATTAATGTATAATGATCCTTGCTAAAAATGATGTTAAGAGAATGTTAAAGTTGCATGGCTAAGCACTGAGGGGCTCAGTCCCAGCACACTAAAATAAACAGACTGGATCTTTACTGACTCAAATGGGCTTTGGATCAGGTACTTTAAAAGTAAGAGAAGCTATTAAATGCATGTATTCATAGTATATTTAACACTGTCTATAGGTAGATATGGAATAAAAATACTTACTTTTTTCTTTCTTCTTCCCAGCTTTAAGGGCTGCTGGAATATGTTAATGAACTGTCCTCCCCCCCCCTCCCCTGAAAAAAATATCAATTTGTCTAAACCAAAAGGTCTTGTTGAAACAGAAATATCTGAGCAGAAGAATTTACACTGGCTTCTTTAATTGTGTATTTCTAGATGCACCTCTGTGGTGCTCAACACTCAGGCTGCCCACCAACACTTTGGGAGCACCCTGAATGCAACTGGGGAGATAGGCTAAGAGCCCACTGTGTCATTCTGACAGTGACAGAAGCCAATGGAATTTGGCTACATCTTCCGTTAAATAACCAAAGGACTTTTTCCTTGGTATTTTAAAAAAATATTTTTTCTTGATAAAAAACTTTATTTTTGTTTTAAGACTTCTGAAATGTGAGAATTTCCCATATATATGGAAGATTTCAAATGCTGAGCTTGATTAATCACTCAAATGAGCACCTAATCTGGTAATGATAAAAATGTCAAGAAAGGCAAGAGAAAAAAAGCATATAATTTACTGCAAATAAAAGATTATATTTATATATAAAGTAATGAGATTTTACCTGATCTGATAGGATATCGCCCTGTCAGGAAAGCTGCCCTGCTTGGAGTACAAAGTGGAGATGCTGCTAAATGTTGAGTAAGTGTTGCTCCTTCCTCTGCAAGCCTGTCAATATTAGGGGTTCTAGACAAATATATGCATGGAAAAAACAAAAGAATACACAAAGATGATTATTTGGAAATGGGCATGGTGAGATCAAGGCATCCGAAGCCTTTTTCCCATCAGGAAAATCAAGTTGAGAATTACTGTATGCAAATTATCAGAACCATGTGGTATTGCAAGTCTAAATACTATCATGTCAAATATATTTACATTAGCTGTCAATTCTGAACTGAGACACTGTGGTATCATGCCAAAAATCTTTTTCCCCACTTCCATCTACTCCACATGGCCAGTACTAAACTGTGACATGTGGATGTGTTGTATTGCCATCCCTTTTAATACATTCCTTGACCCAGAACCGTAACTGCTAATTAATGGCTTTTCTGCTTCAGCAATGGGGAGAGAAGAGAGTGGAGAAAGCCTGTTCCTTCCCCCCTACTTGGTGTCACTTCTCTCTTTCCCTGGCAAAAGTTTTTTGGCTACAGGTAATGTATAGCGCTATCAGTTATTAGGAGAGATTCCAACGGTCATGACTGTGTTAGGCTCCATATTAACAATGTTTATATGTCTGATATGGCTATATCTGCAATATTAGATCCAGGGGCATATCCAATTTTCTGTATCTGCATGAGAAACTTGTCTTGTGACCTAGATATCATGCTCATGAAAATTGGTTCCTTCAGGAAGAAATTCTGTGCCTGTGGTACTGCAGAAAGAAAACCAGGAACACAGATTGGCCAGAAGCTGCAGCATGCTCTAATAGGTCCCTGACCTGGAAGATTAATGACCATGACCTCAAGGCATAGTAGTCCTCACATCGTCTAAGTCTGAATCATCAGAAACATTAATTTTCCAACAGACTACTTTGCTATCTCTAATACCACTTACTAATAACAAGCAGTATGATGAAATTTCTTCATACTCCAAAGATCTAATTCTGAATTGTCACATCTGAGAACATAGTTCCTGGAGCAGTTCTGGTCCTTGGATAGGGACTGATCCAAACATTGGTCTTGTATATACTTTTTTCTGTTTAAAACTAGAAGCTGTAAATTGATTTTTGTTGAGTTTGAATTAAAAGGAGTTTTTACTTCCAACAAACTTCAGCAGGAACAATATTTGACAGAACAGTGCTTTTAGTCAGAATATTTTATTTAACTCGATCAAAGATTTTGCACCTCTGAAACACAGTGACTAAGTACAACCTGTTCTATTTACACAATCATCGTACCTAAGCTGATAGTAATGATCATACTGGGAAACACTGCTGAATTACTCAGCTTCAAACTGTAAAAGGGTAGATTTGGATTAGGTATCAAGAAGAAATTTTTCACTATGAGGGTGGTGAGGCACTGGAACAGGTTGCCCAGAGAAGCTGTGGATGCGCCATCCCTGGAAGTGTTGAAAGCCAGGCTGTATGGAACTTGAGCAACCTGGTCTAGTTGCAGATGTCGCTACCCATGGCAGGGGAGTTGGAACTAGATGATCTTTGTGATCCCTTCCAACCTAAACCATTCTATGACTCTACAATTCTATGATTCGTTTTAATGAATTTATTGACTACAGCATGAAGACAAATAAAGGGAAAAAAATCAGCATTGTATCTACAATTGGTTAGTGACAAGCTTGTTTCAAGCCACAAGTGCTTCAAAACACAATTCATAGTATTTGCAACATGCATATTTTAAAAGAAAATTGTTGATTATACTTTGCCTCTCTAGACCTACCCTAATGTGGTTGGTTGCTCAATTCTCTGTTTATGATGAAATTTTTCAGCAGGATAAATACATCAGATAAGTCTTTTTCTCTTATTAAGAAAAGAAAACAAAGATCGAATATCCTATTCTCTGGAAAGGTCATTAACTTTGGTTACTTATAAAGAAGTTAATCAAAAGAGTGAATGTTTTGGGGGTTTTAACTTTAGAAATTTAAAAACCTAAAATACAAACAAACAAACAAATAAAGAAAACTATGACTACCCCAAATATGTCATCATACCTTAAAGTTCTGTTCCCATAACATCCCAGGTCTCCAATACCAAGATCATCAGCCATCAGTAAAACGATATTGGGATTTGAAACATGATGGGTATTGACACTGTTTATGGCACACTGGTAAATGATTAGAAATAAAGGGAGTTGCATCTTCTTGTCTTCTTCCTGGTGTGTAAGAACAGGGGGAAAATGTAATAGACAAAGACCTTTTTTTTTTTTTTTTTGACTGTTAATTTAATTTAGACCTATTTTTGCCCTGGATTGTATAGTAGAAGAGAAAATTAGATTGTATATTTTTATTTGGCTTTTATCTTAAAGGACTTTTTTGCATTATTTTCTCTGTCATACTTTTTAAAAACAAAAATACATCTTTTAGTATAAACCTTTTAGCTAACCTTCCCTTCCTCACCTTTATACAGATGAAGCCTTTAAATAATGATGAACAAAGGACTAGTGAAAACATCAGTGACAATGCTTTTGCATACAGAGATGCATGACACAGCAATAAATCATGAGAGCAAATAAGGTCTTTTTTTTTTTTTAGGTATAAATGTGATTTGAGGAACAGAAATTGAAGTCATTTAGGATCAAAACTTTCAAGGTTCTTTGAAAAAAAAAAAGTTATTTAATTGTGCCACTGAATTTCACTTCAGCAAGGGAAAAAAAATCTGCTCAAGTTTCATGACAGGAATAAGTGTTATGTAAAAGGGGGTGAGGAAATGCACTGCCAAATTATTCAAAAGACTGTTAAAAAAACCCCAACTCTTCACAAACATTTTAAGTATCAGGGCCTATAGCAAAATTATGTAAAAATATTTGATATCGTATCACAATATTCTATAAACAATGATCATACTATATCTAACTTAAAACTGGAAGAATGTATTGTACGTAATACTACATATGATACTTTTATTATAAAAGCACAGTCTATTTGCAGATGTGCATGCTATAAATGCGATTTTACCTGAAGAAGGACTTGTTGTATCTCTGTTTTAAACTTCATTGACTATGCTCTAGCTGAAATTGAGTGCCTCTAGACTGTGATGAACTGTATACCACATCAAAAAAGAACAGAGACTCTGTCTCTTTTGCCCTTGGTAATACTCCCAACTTTTCGGGGTGCAGGGAGCCTTTTTCAAATGCAGACAAGGCATGAGTCACACCTGCATTCTGGATTTTGCTGGGACAATAAGGAAAGCGGAGAAAAGCAAGTCTGATGTAGAAATTTGAAAGTGAAAGAGTAGGAAAAGGAACTAGAAACTAGGATTTCCAGAGAGAATGAGGACAGCAGGTCAGGAAATAAAAAAAAAAAAACCACACAACTTATAAATCAGTGAGTTATGGTAGATGAAAGTAAATGGGAGAGAAGATAAAGAAGCCAGAACTGGAAGAGCTGGTACAAAGAGACTAGACATCAAGGGAGACAGATTCATAAATTAGTGAGGTGTGGTGGGTAAAAGTATCTGTAGATAAGAGGAAGTAGTCAGAACTGGAAGAACTTGCACTGACTTGAATAAAGAGCAAGAAGGGAAGCCTGAGATCCAGCTGGAATGAGAATTGCAGGTTGAAATGAGGAGAAAAGGTAGAGGGTTTAAGACACACTAAACACAGTCCTGCTCAGTGAGACATATCTAACCAACCCTTCATCAAATTACCATACTAATGAAGCTGTGTAGCACCTGCCACAGTGCAGACATTTAATCTGCACAGTAGATCTACCTTTCTTCTCTGAAAGGATAAATACATGTGAATTGTTTCCCAGGCATTGCAAGAGAACAGCTAACACACTGACCCCTTAGTATAGGAAAAACCTGCTGCTCTATCTTATGTTCCTCCTCCAGTGCTCAGTGTGAGGGTTTCAAGGCCCATGCTAATAGGGACGTTGAAAAGGGTGACAATATATTTAGAGCTGCATGGATGCTCACAAGATCCGCAGATTTATTCCACAGAATTACTGTGTGCCCTCAGTTTTGCTGTAGGCTTCATGTTGTCTGAATAGAACCTATGAATATATACTCCACTAATGAAACCGTGATTTTAAAGGCACAATGCTGCCTTTAAACACTGTAAGTTTTTACAAACAGAAATTCCAGGGTTTAATTCAACTGGTCCAAGCAAAACATCCTGTGTTTTAATAAGAAGTTATGGAACTATGGAGAGTATCTTTTGGATATACGTGAGGTCTTTAGCCTCTAATGAATGGAGCAAATTAATTTTCCTTTCACTGAGAAAACAGAAAAAAATTTCCTTTTACTGTTGGAAAACAGAGTAGTAGCTGTATTTTATTTTCCAGAATGAAAGAAATCTAAAAGAATGAGTGAAATATCTTAGAAATTAACTGACTACAATTTATCTGAATTTAAAGTAATTTCAAGTCTGTATAGAGATAACATCAGCAGGAAAATAACCTATTGATCAAAATACCTAAGAAAATTAATCACCTTGGCCAGAACTTAAAATCTTCTGCTGTATATATTATATAGCCTCTTCTCTTATATTTTTAAATAAATCTATACAGCAAAGTTAACAATAGTTGTGCCCAGTATCAACTGGATCATTGCCATTTGCAAAGTGGCTGAAAATCTCTTATTGTCTGGATCTACTCCTGGAGAAGTTAGTCTCACTTAGTACCTCTATTTCTCATTTTGCAAATCAACAACAACAACAACAAAGTTATTGAAAGATGACTATGACACACTATTGTTAGATACTCCTCCAGGCTGAACTATCACACATTGGGCAATTTGCCTCCACCTGATATCATGTCCTTGAAGTGAAATCAACAAGGAAACCGAAAAAAAAAATATTAATGTCAATGACTGATTTCTCTGGTGTACTCCCTCTCTGCAGTAGACTTTCATGCATCTTGAAGGGATGTGCTTGGAAAGCAAGAAAAATTGGATGGATGAAATTGAGTGGAATGAGCAACAGCAAAAAAATTCGGAGGAGTAAAAAGGGAAGGACGTGAGAAGAATGAAGCTCTGAGAACGCCAAGGCTCATCCAGGGTTTTTAATGGTGAAAAGACAGGCAAGTACAGACCTAACATCAAAATGATTTCACCAAATCAGATGAAGCTTTCACTTAACCTAGTATTTCGTCTCTGACAGCAGCAAATCCAAATGTTCAAGGAAAGAACATAAGAAATTTGGCAAGTATAATCTCCTCCTAGTGTGCCCTTCTAGGTTTTGGCAACCAGTATTCAGAGTATTTTGACAGGAGAACACTGTATTCAGTAAGTCCCCATGGAGCTCTTTACCTTCATGAATTTGTTTTAGTCCATTTTGAAATAGTTAACTTTTTTTTTTTTGCATTGAATCAATTTACTTTTCTTTCTTAACTTCCACAACACCTTTTAGATGTTCCTGCAATAGGCTTCTGCTTTGAAGACTTATGTTCTAAATGGAGGTGGCAACATTTTTCCTTAATTGCCTGTAGGACACATAACTGAAATTTTTAATCCCTGCTTCACCTTCCCTGTGATAGAATAGGACTAATAGTATGTCCATTCTTTCCAAGCTTGCTGTTGAGTAGACTTAAGAAAAAGTGTTTAATTTGCTACCATATAAGAATTTGAATTTCATACATGCTATTTCAAACCATTATAATCACTGCATATGAACATATATACATGCATACATACATAGATGTGTTGATATAAACATCTGCAGACGCATGTGGGTAAACATAAACACATCCTGCTTCTTCTACATTCCATCAAATTATATTCTTGGGATTCTAATACATATTTCTCATTTGTATCAAAACAAATTAAGTGTAAATATGTAAGAACAAATGGATGAAAACAAATCAGATATAATCTACTATTTGTTGATATTTCATATGGATTTACCAAACACTTTTTAGTTTTTTACATTAAAAAAAGGTTGGCAGATCATGTAGAAGCCAGAGTTGGAACCCCCCAAGGACAACTGGCTCAAGATATCGTTAGTTATTTCATCCTTATCCTGATTACCACAGACATGTGCTTCTCTTATGGGAGTGATAAGAAACTCTTTCAAATCCCTCAATCATCCCAGCATTTTTATTCAGTTTGATTAAGCTATTTATCTCTATTAAGCTATTACTCTTTTAATATAATAGAACCCTTTGAGAAAATGCTTAATATACTTTATCCTTGAAGGTACAGTATTTTCTGATGAAATAAGCAACATTTAAAGGTATTCACCTCATTAAAAAATGCTTTGCTATCCTTAAGCAGTATGCAAAAAAAGAAAAAAAAATACTTTGTTGAACTGAATGGCAGAACTCCAGAAATTTTCTTAAGTCATAAAAATCATACTCTAAATAAATAAACTAGAAGAAAATCCTGCCCTCCATAAGGCTCTGTAAAAAGAAAATTTTTCATCTTCATGAGAAACAAAAAAGTAAGTTTTTAAAATTTAGCAAATGTTAATATAGTAAATATATTATTAATAATTTTTTATATCAACTTAAGATTCATTCAAATCTCAATTAATTCTTCTCTTACACGTTGGTCATATCTGTGGCATCTTTCATTTCATATGACCGTGAAAAGAGAAATAAAACCATACGTTTTTGGCCTGCTCCTAATACTGATTCATTTAGATAAACAAACATTACTTTGCATTTGCAACAAGCTAAGACCAGGCAAAAAGTCAGTTCTGGCATCCTAATTGATAACTGGTAGCTCAATCTCAGAAATATGATTGCTTCAAATATTTATTTTTTATTACTAGTGTAAACTCTCTATTTCTTAATGCCGATCTTAAAATATTTTGCTATTTCTCCTTTTCCCTGTTAAGATACCTTGTCAGAGTCCTCTCCAGCTCTCAGAGTCAGACGTGCTCCTCCTGTTTCCTCAGGTCCAGGCACATTTGAAGTGTTTATTAGTTGTTGGGGTTTTTTGTCTTGAAAAGACCAAGCGACACAGGAATCTTCCACCCTATCTATTGGTTAGGCACTTCAGATTTAGTGCCAGATTAGGATGACTATTTGTTTTCCAGGATGGAACTGATTTGCATTCAGCCCTCTCATGGTATGGGCAAAGAGGGATGGGTCTGTCTGTATCTGTAAACTGATATCTGTGCCTGTGAAGCCAGAATGCTTTTCTGAAAAGTGCCATTAGATTTCAATATGCGCCTTCAGGTAACTGTGGACACAAATGAAAATCTGTATTCGATTTATTGAAAGTTGTCTCATTCTAAGACAGAAATTTGACTTAACATGAGCTGGGAAAACACCAGAACAAATAATCATGTTTCTTGTTCAAGAATGATTAATAACTGGGTCTGAATCAAATTGAGATGAAGCCACACAGCCTCCATCAGATGTAAGTTCAATTTAAGTGTCTTTTTTAAATGGTCTCTCAAGAACTTGTTAGTTTCATCTCAAATAAATTACAAAACTTAATGGCAGGATGAATAAATAATAAACATTAATTCTGGTAGTAAGTTATAACCTGAATGGAAGGTAAGGTTATCTTTTGTGATACAATGCCATTATTTTATTTGTAATAAAACCCCTGTATAATTACATACACATTACATATTAGACCACATACTTTTTTCCATTATTTCTGTTTCACAATATTCCTTCTGTTAGCCAAATGCTCATTAGAAATTTAATTTTGAGTATGGGCCAGCAACATAATAAGGGAGAAACACAAGATAAGACAGTCATCCTATTTCCCTGTTATGCACCACACCGAAAGAGAAAAATATTTTCATTTAAAAAAATAAATGAAATAAATAGCCTCAAGTTGCACCAGGGAAGGTTTATATTGGATATTAGGAAAAATTTCTTCACTGAAAGGGTTGTCAAGCATTGGAACAGGCTGCCCAGGGAAGTGGTTGAGT
>JAOQGH010000001.1:132000618-132061232 GCA_025769975.1 Gallinago jamesoni
TTAACAGTTGGACTCAATGATCCTAAAGGTCTTTTCCAACCTAAATGATTCTATGATTCTTTGGAGAAAAAAAAAACAACAAACAAACAACTAATCATGAGTAACTACTAGTGACTGTCACACCACTTTCTTGAAATCAGAGGCAAGTGTTCTAAGGAATTAAAAGAAATCCTTCATACATGCAATAAGCTTGTATGCACTGTGTGCTCTGTCTTTACAGTTCACCACTTCACAAGGATTTTAGGTCTGTACCTCTCTGCATACTTCTTGTAGTGTAAATACATAATAAGTTAGCATTAGATGTTGATGGAAAAGAAAGATTAGAAAGCTTAACTTCTGAAATCTATACCACCTTCAGCAAATGTTACATGATGCTTATTGACATATGTAAAGCTGTTGACATATGGTATTATTAAGTGTCTGTTTTACTGTGTATGCCTATTTGAATAAGAACTTTGTAATGCTGTATTAATCAATGTAATATGGCACTTGCTTACATACTTTCAGGGTTTAGCTAAACCCATCCATGATATCTAGCTTAATTAATAGTATTGAAAGCTGTCAAATCAGGATTTTTTTTTTAATATACCAGAGCTGGATGATATGTGAAATGTCTATTTTTGATACTTCCTTTTTCAAGAGTGTTATATGGACATGAAGAAGAACTTTGTACTTCTGTTTTTGTGATAAGCAAGCAGATAAAAACTGTATAGCTCTACAGGACTGTGAGTCTTACACGTGGAATTAGCAGAAGAGTTTCTTTATGTCCATTTGAATTGGACCAACACATAAAGCATAGCTTCATCTCATTGACTGTTTGCAGACTCTTCACCTTCATCTAAGTATAGCCACACTGGTCTCTTCCCAGTTTCCACTCATATTCAAAGTCATAATCCACAAAATGTTTAAAAAGGGAGAAAAAAAAAAAAAAGAAAAAAAGTCTAAGTCCATGTAACATTGAACCAAGACTCTAAACTCCACCAATACACCACCTTCACAGGTGCACAGCTATGAAGGTTAGTATCTAAGTCTTTTGAAGGACAGTAAGACAAATGGCTAACCACTTAGCACTAGATTTCAATTTCATTCAATTTGACAGCAGTTTCTAAGTCTTTTTCACTTGAAAGGTAATTTTAAAATGCCTATCAGAGGAAAACATGTAACCTAACAGGAAAAAAACCCTAAACACCTCAAAACACCACAAACCCCATCTCTCTCCACTGGCATCCTTTGGAGTCTGTGAAGATCAAAGCTTTGCATTTTATAACATAATATCATTGCATTTTTCTATATCTGCCACCACTTTTCTAGTCAAAGTAGTTTACCAGAGAAATTGCAGTGAAATGGCTAGTTAATTTTTCTAGCAAGTAGCACATCAATAAAATGATCCAGTACGTTATACTATTTCCAAAGGGTTGTTTCATTTAAAAAAAAAAGAGAAGTTGCATTTGTATTAATTTGTTCTCAAAGTGTGAGGGTATTATTTTTAAAACACCTCTATTGTTATTTATGCTTGCATTATGATAACACTCAAGGGCTCTCAATACAGCTGATTGTATCAGATACAAAACTTGAGAAAAGGCTGCATTCAGCCAATATTAAATTTAACCATGTAGAACTTAAATGCCTAGATGGCCCCCATCAACTAGGCACTCATGGTCAAACCAACACATCTGAATTTATTCATCTTAAAATTATGCATTTAGTCTGAGATAATTATCTAGGCTTCCTTTCTAATTAATAGGAAGAGACAGGCACCTTAAGAGGATGATTCATCTCTTTTTAACATTGGTATAATGAAATGTTGGAAGTGATACTTATGACCTTTTTCCACAGGCAGAAAGAGAGCCTAAACACCTAGTTTAGACTAGATGTATACAAAAGGAATAAATTTACATGAAGTAAATCTCACCTTGATTATGGGTTGCCTGTTTTATGTGCTCAGCATAAAACATGAAAAACAACTTTGTGTAATAAACAACCACTACATTTTTCAGTTAGTATAATGTGCTCTACCACCCTTACTGGTGTGACAGTTTCTTAGTCTGTGAGTAATTCCACTGAAATCTGAGAACCATGGACAACTCCTCATGAGTTTTAATTGCAAAATTTGGTCCAAGGGATGCATATAAGTATTTTTCCTTTCTAGATTGTATAGCAATCTGATGAATATTCCATCTTACATATTTTATTATTTCATTACTCTCAAACAAAAGATATATGAGTGATTACATACAACAGCAAGGATTATTTTATAGGAATATTGGTAATTCTCTGATTGAAGTTAGCTATAGCCAGCCCTTATCTAGGTTATAGTCACGTCTGATCAGACAAATAAACTTTATCTCTGACAGAGTTCTGACAGAATAGAAATTATATTCCCCACTGCTACTTGAGCCAGACAATATTTCAAGGAAGGTGATGTCAGAGGTGACCAACCAAAAGATTGTGGGTTCAGCCTGACTGTGTGGTTCACAGAATACTCCCTGCTGCCCTCTTGCCTAAGGGTTACACACCCACAAGGTGACCAAAACAGCCTATGACCAGCCAGTAACTACTTGATCCTATTACCTTCCTTCATGAGGTCCTTTTCACAGAAGAAAAAACACTTTATCTCCTTACATATGACAAGAAAGAGTCTGTTAATGTGCAAGGGCACTGTTCAGTGATTCACATGGATAGTGTACATTTTGGTCATGTCACTGGAATGTACCTGCTCAAGTATTACCTGTTCTCCCATGCACCTGTTCTCCTGACCCCTATCATACCACAGAGGATAAATTCATTCTCATCCCGGTACAGTGATGCATATGTTTGTCCTGTCACGTAAGGGGTAGGAGAAGAGAGAGTAATGGTGTACCTATCCTATGATATACTCAGATCATTTGATAGAGAAAAGGGTACTGCAAGCAGCCCTCTCATTTGTCCCTAAGGAGCTGTTCAATCTGCCCCATTGCAGAGCATGAGCATGGAACAGTATTAGAAGGCAAGTAAACTAATCAAAAGGAAATGGTTGTGTCTGGACTATTACTTATGTCCAACTTTGCGTTCTTTCCCAGAAACACTACTAGAAAGAATTTGTATTAGAAAATGCATTAGAGTATAAGGAAAAAACATGTCTCCCATGTTTATCAAAACAAAATATCACTTATGCATTTGGATTATCTCAATTTACCAAGCTACTGAATACACCACCATTTTTTCACGGTAATGTATTGGAATGCAGGTGTCAATGTACTGGCAGCTGGGGGCTGAAAGGGGGGTCTCTGTAGGAAGAGCCCAGGGGCTGCCCTGGGCCAAAACCGGTCATTCCAGCCAGCTCTGCAATGGACCCATGGCTGCACACATCTGAGCCCATCAGCCAAGCTGCTGGCACCTTGGGGAAACTTAGTTAAGAAAGGACAAAAAACACTGGGGAGGAAGGAACACAGAGAGAAGGGGGTGGGGGGAGGAGGGAGAGTGAGGAGGAGTCAGGAACCAGGACAGAGCAGTAGGTGGTGCTCCATACTGGAGCAGATATGTGCCCAAAGGGACTGCAACCCCACATCAGAGGACAGGAAAAAAGTGAGCAACAAGGAGTGGCAGAGGGAAATTGCTGAACACTGACTTTGTCCTCCTGTGCCACCCATTGCCCCACTGAAGGGACCAAGAGCAATCTGCAGCAGTAAACATGGCAGGAGAAGATGTCAGGATTGAAGGTGTCAAGTGAAGACTAGGAATATGGAGGACAGGAATCTGTGAAGCCAGTGAAAGCGGGAGGAAAGGTGGTTTTTCTGCATTTTTAAATGTTTGTCCTTTTTTGTTGTTTCCCAATATTGCAAGCAGAAAATAATTATTTATGCTACCTGGCAATAACTTAAGTTTATTTTCCAAAGTTGTTTTGACCGTGACAGTATCTGGTAAGTGACTTCCCTGTCTTTATTTCAACCCATGAGTCTTCTCACTCCTGTTCCTCCTGTTTTCTCTCCTCATCTCACTGGGGAGGGGAATCAAAGTGAGCAAGCAGCTGTGTGGGTGCTTGGATGTCAGCCAGGGCCAACCCACCACATTTAAAAAACAAAAGGGATAAATAGCAAATTACTTTCATTGATTACCAATAGCCAAAAGTTTCTTTGCTATGATCCAATCCATCTAGGTTCTAAAAGTGAACCAGGGAGAGAAATGGCAAAGCATTTTAAGTAAAAAGTAATTCAATTTGAGATCAGCTGACTTATGGTGGTGCTGGTGTAAAAAGGAGGCTCACAAGACATAAATGAATAGCTTCCCCTTCCTCTTAACTTGTACTAGTAACAGACACTTAAAATAAATGAGTGTAGCTGCTTATTGAAGACCAAGTTCCCTTTCTACAGTTTCTGAAACAAACGAACAAAAACAAAGTTTTATACTACTTCTGTTGTACAACTAATATTCAGGGAATGGTATGTTCTCATTCTGCACATTATGCCATTAACACATGAAAATTGTTTGGATTTTTTTTTTTTAAATAAATCCTTCTAGTAGAGAAAAAAACAAAATATAAAGAAAAATATAAAATGTTTTAAATTTTAAAATGAAATTGTTCTCCATTACTTTTACATCTAGAGAAGCAGCATGCTTATCATTCACAAAGTGAAACCAAACCACATCTGGTGTTCTTATGAACTGGGAGATATTTTTACTCATTATTTTGAACAGGGTTAAAAGATTCTCCCCAAAATCACCCATTTTTTATAACCTAGTACAAAATTAGAACAAAGGGAATATAATTGTCGATTAATTAATTTTATATTTCCCAAATTAACATGGTGGGAAAAAACAGCTTCAGAAATGGGGATAAGGGGCAGAAAGTAAGGTGGTAAGTCACTTTCTAACCAGCTCTAATGCAGACATACTCCACTAGCATTAGTCGCTGTAAATACTTAAAGTACAAAATAGCTTTAAAATCAAATACAATTATTGGAAAACATTTTTGAAAACAAAAGGCAAGGATCATGAAATTAGGAGGTCTTACAAGCCAAGAAAATATTTATCCTGGAAAGAACACTTCTACAATTAGGAAAAGAAGGACTCTGAACTGCATAGTGGTTACATAGCTGCCTGACTACAAACTACATATATCAGAATCTTCTAAAAAATGTGCAAGCCAAAGGGTAAAGACATTTACAAAATAAGGCATACATATTACCCAACTTTTTATCCCAGTTCCCAAGATTTGATAATTTCCTAATATCAGTAGGCATACAAAGTGACTTACACCACAATCAAGAAAAAAAAATATAAAAATGTGAATATACTTAGTTTGGCAAAATATTTGATGGACATAATTTAAACATCATAGGATTAGACCACAGTCAGAATGAAGATCTCAAAATGAATCCTGTTTCAAAATGAAACAGCAAATAATTCTAAGACTACAAATATCTGCCTAAAATACAAGAAGAGGAAGTGGGTCCTTAGAGTCTGACAGAAAAAAAAAAAAGTCTTGAACAAACAGTGTAAAAGTGCATATATCATATTACAGCAATACAGGAAAAACAGCAATTTAAGCCACAAGGTATCAAGGTTCCTTCTGCCCTGTGAGTAGAAAACTCCTGCTGCTTCCCTGTTCTCCTCCTTCCCTCTCCCTCCCCTTCTGTTTTTTAATCTAGTTATTTCTTTCTTTCATAGGGACTCTAGGAAACTTGTAAATTCTTGCTGTTAAAACACAGCACATAGGAGCTAAGAGGCAAAATCCCAACAAGATAAAATGAAAATTATCATTAGCTTCAAGACTATAGTAATTCATTTTCACCTTATTTTCTATGACATTTTAAGAGCATAAATAAATATTAAAAGTATTCTGAAAAGGCTTTTTTTCCATTTTCTTGTAGTTTGCCAGTGTTAACTTCCTTTCAACATTTGAACAGTTTCTCAATTATAGCTCCAAGCATCTCATTATCTTTTGGCCCGGACTGGAGCATGCTGCAAGTATGAAGTGAATAACATGCTTTTTCAATCGTATCATAATGTCTTTAAATAAGACTTTAAGAATGGATATCTTCCTTCACTCTGTGCCTTTAGGTACAACACCACATTAAGTTTTTAAAGAATGTATTCTGTTCATCAGTGAAAAAGAACATATCACTCTCTCTGTCCAACATGTATTTTTCAGAACTAATACTGTACTATTATTAGACATCTGCTATAACAGACAACATATCCAGTTGTCTATTATAATAACTTATATGGTGACATGACACTTCTTATGTAGCTAAGAGTAACTTTTGTAAATGACTAATCCATAATCCATGTCAACAGCTTTTAATTTTCTTCATTATAGTTGCCAGTCCAGTCAGCACCACAGAATATAAACACTAACAAAACAAAACAAAACAAAACACACACACAAAAAAAAAAAGAAAGAGGATAAAGTAGCCTTCTATCTTACTGACTGACTTCTAATTAAATACATTTTGTAATACCAGGGATTTCTGTAGAAGACATGTTCGCATACAACACTGTACAACTGCCAACCTGGCCAGTTTAAGACAATTGTCAGAGGAAAATAGGTCTGCCTGATCCCTGCACCCTAAGATTTCCTTATGAGTACGGCTGATCAACTCATTCTTTACCATGGTAGAAAAGAGAAGACACCATTTTTACACCATTACCTTTTGATTTAAAAAATTTGTCCAGGATGAGAGAAATTCAACATCACTATCACTGTGAATGTGAAGCAGTTCAAACTTGTATTTTCACAGCACAGAGTGCCATACCCAGAGTTCTTGTTAAGCACTTCGTAACTATCCATCTCAAATGTCTTTTTTTCCTCCTTCTCCTTTTCTCACCCTAAACTTCTCACTCTAAACTAAATTTTATTTCATTGCTCCTCATCCCCCAAGAAGATACCTTTCTAAACCATGCCCTATGTATTCCAAATCCCTTCCAACTCAAGAATCCCGTATTAATATGCCATTGATCTAAACTCAGGTTGAATACCTCTTGGATGCAGCTGCTCAGCTCCTCCAATTCTGCTTGCCCAGGGTTTGCTACTGTCACTGCCACTCTACCATTGCTACTTTTGCTGCTGCTTCGTCTCACTGCTTGCCTCCTCTGTTCTTCTCTTCCCACAACACACGCTCTTCCTCTGGCCAGCAGTGCTCCCTGTTGCTGACTGTGACTCTCCTGGTACTAAAGCCTCAGTGTCAGGTGTGACAGGGATTTAACACGGGTCTGCATTTACTAAAATCCACCTATAGACAACCCTAAGGGCCGAAGTAAAGCATATGTTTGTGAGAAAACAATGCATGGAATCCATACTATTAACGAGTCATTACAATATTGCATAGCAAGCGTTATGTGTGATCAGATTCTGTTTAACACTTGTTTTGGTTAAACAGGCTTCTCCTCTCTCATCTTCCTTCTTCTTGTCTCAGTGTGCCCAAATGTAGTCTTTCTGCATAGGCCTGGAAGACACATCCTATCCAGAAGCAATGATTTTTTCCTTACTTTTTCTCTTTCTTTATTATTACCTGCCATCCTCTCTGTCTCAGTGATTTCTCTTATAGAGACTATCCCCTCAGTATCTGTGTTTACCCCACTTAGCAGGTTGGATATGTATGAGATTACAAAGGAAGAGACTAGATTTATTTAAAATCACTTAAAAAGTTACATTTAAGTAAGTCTTGCATGTTTCCACCTTTGAATCAAAGATTTTGTCAGATTACATACACTGCACATGAAGCAGAGTCACTTCAAACTTCAAAACTACAAGCTTATTTCAGAACCTAACCCCCTCCAAAACTATTTAACAATTCATTTCCATTTGATTCTTAAACAGTGTCCATAATCCGTAATCAAAATTACACATACTTTTAACATTACTTTTTAAACAACCAGAGCTTAAGTGGTAAGAGAAAAACCACTGTTGCACAGCTGGAAAATGTTCTAGTTCACCAACAGCCTGATTTCTTTTATGTTCAAAATGCTTTCACAATTCAAGTAAAGCTTATACCCTTCTTAACCCATTGTAAGCAGGGAATGTTATACTCCATTGCAATACCTAATAACAAAGTACATTTTGTTAAAAAATAATTTGCCCCTATAGTTCATACTATCTTACAGACAAGAGTAGGCAGTATTAAAAATTCTCTTTCTTATATAAAAGACAATGCATTAAGTTAATGAGGAAAAGACAACACTGCTTATGTTATTTCTTCTCATAATTGCTTTTACCTGTGAAAGAATATGAACTCTAACTATATGTGACCTCAATGTTTACAATGAAATCATATATAAATTATATACTTTGGGGCGGGAGGGGCATTTTACCTTGCAGCACGGATTTGTTTCAGTTTCTGCCTCTAGTTTTCAAAAAAGATGGCTGTTCAGTTATTATCAGTAAATGGGTACAAAGTCCAGTCATGTGAACTGAAATAGAAGGGTGGAGGGGAAGAAAGGACAACACTGAAAAAGACAACTTGTTATACAACACCTACAGTATTTCTTGATAAGACACTACTTCTCTGGTAGGAGAAAATCTCAACATAGTTTCATGATGCCTCTATATACATGCCTAACCAAGACACTTGGTTTAGTTGTTGCTGAAGATCTCTGGTTAGGCTTTTCAAGTGCTAGTGACTTTGCATCATATTTTTGGAAAACATCGGCAGTGTCAGGATCTCAGGTACATTTCTGCCTTCAGTACACATGGTAAGTGTTCTTGCAGAATATCCATATAACAACTTCTGAGAAACTGCATTAAAACACCTTTTAAAGTATAATTTCAGATGAGTGGTTTTCAAACTTTTCCATTTGAGTCACAGAACTATCTAGAAATTCTCTCTACGTAAATACTGAACACCATAGCCCATCCTGCTTTGCTTATTTCGTGGTCTCCTAGAAACTGTATATGACCCCAGAAAACGAGTGCTCCAAGGACCCTAATGTGAAAAATCATTCATTGACCTTTGAAAAGTGCTAACTAGTTTACATACTATTCTCCTTCCTCCACCCCAATTTATGTATTTTTCATAAGGAAACTTGATCAGGAAGAGAAAGATTTATGTCCAAAGATGTGTAACAACCAATGACACTGAAAATTAACAGAATCTAACCCTTACATTATAAATACAAAATTTTACTTTTCTTCCAGGCAAAATATTGAAGCTAACAATGACTGGGAGAAATCAAACTGAACCAATGTTTTTGAACAGCTAATGCAAAGTTTAAATTACATTTTCATGTGATTCAAGAAATCAGCACAGCTTGTTCAAAGCTTTTGTTCTGTGTTTTTCCTCCCTTTACTTTAAAAGAATATTGTACTGTAACAATTTTGAAACAGTTTTAAATTAGCAACCTTTTCTCTGTCTCATATACAAATAGGAAATACTAGCTGTACCTTAAACCTTTGAAAAACTTTGCATCTATTTTCTTGCAGTTGTTGAAATCATTAACAAGTGAAAATAAAGACAATTTTTAAAAATGTTTTCAATCTTCATATAGACATAAAAAGCAGTACAAGAGATACAAGAGATGAGATCCAATATCCCCTGACAACATCCAAAAATATTTGTACTTCTCCAAGTTTTTTAGGTATATACACAGCAACTCTTCAATAACGTATAATAATAACTGTTTACTTACAATAGATTTTATGAAAACAAATTGTTATTAAGCGACATTATTTAAAAACTTGTGATCATGTAAATTAGAAGAAAGTAGTGATAAAACAAGAGTATGTATGCCAAAATATAGATGAATTGAATGAAAAGCCAGCTTGTCTGTGCTAATTAATGTGACAATTTGAAGCATTTGATATGGAAAACTAAAATGCAGCATAAAAACATCTATTCATTCTAACTAAACCATTATGCAGAAAATTTTGATGACTTAATGAGTGAAAAAACAAACATCTTCCCCCTCTCCTATTGCAATCTGAGCACTGAATGAAGACTGAATAGAGGTTTTTTTTTTTGTTTGGGTTTCTTCTCCATATTTGATTAGAAATCACTAAAGGGTGCTTTACTCAATGACTTCAAAGCTTAAGTAGGTCTGAAAACTGAAATGCTAAAGGAAGGCTGCATTTAGGCTATGGTAAACAGGGTACTACATTACCTAATAATGTATTCTGAAATGATACGGAATCATGTTTAATTTGTTTCTGGGTTTTGTCTTTTCCACATGGACATGAACAGAGAGTCCAACATTGCTTTTTTCTTTCATAATTTGATAGAAACCTTTTTTTCTACATATTTTGCTCTTCTGGTCACCAAACAGTGGACAGTATTGACTCATTTATCTACGAACATTCATACGTGTCACAGAATTCAACTCACTGAATCGGTAAAGGAAATTATTTTTTTCAATAGTGTTTGGGATGAAAAGGAAATAGAAGGATGCATGACTGGATTTGTTAGCATGTGGTGGAAGGGCAGAGCTGAAGTGAGGCAGGCGTTTTGTCTCAGTTCATCAAAACATCTCTGCCAAAGCTTTAAAAGTTTAGGATTGAACTTAATCACACCACTTTAGTGTTCATCTACCAGGCACAGTGCATATATCTTTGTGAAAACAAAACATGATACACTGCTGTCTTAGACTGACTGAATGTTGATCCACATCTAAATGCTTATGTTTCCCCACAAATCTGCTAACACAAACTTGTATTTAGCAGAGATTCAAATGAAATACACCAAAACAGAGCTAAAAACAGAACAAAGAATATTTGTTAACTTCTCTGATAATAGTAAAAAACAAGGAACTTGGCTAATTTCAGAAGATATTTTTGAAGGTCACACATATCCAGAATTAAAAGATGCAGCTCTGCTATTGCTAGGGACCTTGTACAAATTGGGTTATTGGATGTTTGAGGACATTTATTCTGCAACAAATCTTCAGTGAATAATATGTTTAAACTTCATTGTTCAGTTTAGTCCAAAACTGCCAGTGACAAGTTTCAGTCTAAAAATTCTGTAGCCATGTAGTTATTCTGAAGGCTGTAGGGGAATCATTATATGAACTTGTGAAATCTGCAGCTTGCAGAAGACTTTGTTATGAGGAAGTCACAATGGTTTTCATCAATGGAACTCAGTGACATGATCTAATGATTTTAGTATTTTTTTATCATGGCTAACTCTTTAGTTAAGAGTTACATATAAGAGTTCAGCTGGAATAACATATCAGCTATCCCATGTAAGAATAAAGATCCAGATTTTGTAGTCGCTATAGCCTTAGTTTCTGACTATCGAGTAATACTTTTCTAAGCTACATCAAGTCCCACACAGATCAGGATATTTAGAGAAAGATGGAATTGAACACACAGGAAAAAAATATTTATTTCTATCTTCTAGATAATGTATTTTATTGTATTTCCTGGATGTGATGAAGTTGGAAAAAGCAGATGAACATTTAGGTTCCCACTCTTTGTCAGGTCCTTCAAGAAGCAACTATCACCCAGCTATATGTATTCCAAAATTGCCAGTGCGCAAGCATTTATTATATTTCTACCTACTTTAAAAAGCTTCAGTGCAGACACCACCCCAGAAGACGCTGCTAGCAATTCAGTGACAAGACTGCCACCTACTGAATGAAGCTCTACGCTTCCTGAAGCACCTAGGCTCTCCCCTAAGCTCTGCAACTCAAGAATACAGCTAAACCTACCTCATTTCATGACCACAACACAAGGTGGCTAATCTCTGGATAGCATGTCCTACTTAATTAGGACTTACAGCCATCTTAATATTAGAAGTCTCGTTAATAGCTTTTGGAAAATTGCATTAGTCTAATTTTTCCAGATGAGAACATAATTGTTGGCTAAAAAAAAGAAAAGTCAGTGAAAAACAGATTATGTAGGCAGGTTGTCAAACATGGTCATTAATATACTACTAATTCCCCATTGCTTGCAGCAGCCACTGGTCTAAATGATACATGCAACATTTTAGAAACAGTGATACAACAATTCATTCTGCAACACAGCTTCTTGCAGATATAGCTGCCTCATCAGGCTTGCAAGATAATCATTCTTCATACTTTAAAAATGTAGAAAAATCTTTCAAACTGTATGAAGAGGTATTACGCTTTTCATGGGCTAGAGATGATGCTATGGATCTCTTTCAGTGAAGTATAATACTGACTATTAATTAATAAGGATACAGCTAGAAGTGATCCTTAAAGACAATTTTCAATTGGACAAGTAGCAAAAAAAGTTTTCAGCTTTTGGCTTGGTACAAAAATGGAGAACAACCTGACTAAGCTGCAGTAGTAAAAAATATTTGCAAGAATTACAATCATTCATTAGTGAACAACTATGGCAAAACCAGTAATTTGGTTTTTACATTAACCCAAAGGAATTCTGTATCTGGGACTAAGAAGGCAGTCTGTTATTAGAAGACGGCCCTTCTAATTTGTCACTTATAAAACCCACAGCTACAAAAATTTACCCGAGTGCTAATATGGAAGAGCAATCAAAATGCTAAAAGCTTCAGAAAGCATAACTTTATGAGGAAAAGTTAAAGGAATTAATTTTGTTAAATATTTTTTAAAAAAAAAAAGTAGAGGAAGAACATGGAATATCTTAGCAGAGCAAAAGATTCACTGAAAGATTTAGAAAATTTTAGGCATAATGTCTTAACTGACATTTTAAGCATATATAGTTCTGTCTCAATGCAAATAATTCATCTAGATCTTGAACATGTCTTGAGGTCTTACCTATATGTAAGCACATGAAATGGAAATTTAAGAATCTTCCAATTTTGCAGCGTCACTGTGATCAATCACTCACCTTACAGAACTCAAGGTGAAATGTTTGAGATGCACTTAGTAGATGGCACTACCTGGCTTAGGGGAAAAAAAAAAAAGCTTCTCTCTAGGACTTTGTCACTTGACAGCACTAGGACTACTTTGTTTCCTAATATATAACTGTATCAGCATTCATAAAACCATTGTAAAAGAAGAAACACCACTTGTATCATGATTCCATGACAGAAGTGGTGTTTCTTCTTTTACAATGGTTTTATGAAAACAAGTATCTGTTACTGATCTTCTGCTAAGAAAATTTTAGTTCAAAGTATAAAAGGGGAAATAAGGCTACATTATGTTCTCATACACTTTGTTACAACACACTGAACCTAATTCCCCAAGGCATGTAAACATATGCTTAACTTAAACTAGGTGGACCACCTAATGAAGGGACTATTTCCTCACCCAAAAATTAGCCAGTGGCCTACGTGCTAATGCTCACAAACCATATTTGACATCAGCTGTCCACAACAGCATGTTCTGGAGAATACTACCAGTGTGTTTGCGATTCTGCACAGCTACGGAGGAAAAGAGGGCAGCAGTTTCAGGAGGGAAGAATTCCCAAAAGGGAATTATGACTTGGTTGGGAGGTACACTAATTCCTGCAGCCAAGGAAAAGTATTAACTCCCCTAGTCAAGAACAGACTATATATCTAACTCAGCTGCAATAGGGACTGAAGACGCAGCTGGTTAACTCTGCTTGCCCCCTCTGTTAGGTCCCAGTTCTCACACCCTCTCCTCTCCCTTACCACCAGTTTCTGTTTCCTGATCAGAGTTGCTACTTCAGATGTTCCAGCACAGTGTGACAGCTTCTCTGGCTACACAGATCTAGACCCTCCTAGAAACTCTGCAAAACTAGAGATGTTGTGGTACTGTACAATAGCTGCCCTCCAACAGTCTCCCTGCACTACCTAGGCTAATAGCACATTTACCCTGATCCTGTAGATAGTCAAGGCTGAGTGTCATTTATCTCTGCTCCACTCTTCTGGGTAGATAAAAAATTGCAAGGGCATGCACCCAGAAAGAAGGCAGAATGTCTGAGCTCTGAAGATTCAACTCCCCACAGCTTGCTGCATGCTGAGTGGGGAACATGCATATTAAACTTACATCTGGAGCATTATAGATCAGTGGTTTAGAGATCTTGTGACCCAGAGAATCACAATTCCTCCTCTTTCTTTTCCATTTGAAGATGTAATTACTGCACACAAGACTGAAAGGGACCACTGGAAGGGTAACTGCATTCAGCTCTACATTTATTAATGGCAACCAAGTGAAAGACGTCTTGCTCAGGAAAGCTGACAGAATGTTTATTCCACATGGCACTACAAATACAAAAACTTTCCTATAATCTGTAACAATTGAACTGTAGTAAAATGAAAAAATATAGTAATAAAATTAAAGAAAACCAAAAGCATAAACAATATTTTATGCTCTTGCCATAATGGAAAGCTACTTAAATAAAGATGCAAATGATCCTACAGAGGAAGACCACATCACACAGGAAAAGCAAAACAAGATACAACACTTTAGATCTTACATGAGGATGCATTCCCTTCTGCCCTAATCTTCCTGATAGTTTAAGGCTAAGTGGGACCCACCCATTAAGCTCTTCAGGATTTCAGTTACAATGATAGTGCTAAACACCTGAACACATCGGCCTCTGTTAGCCAATATTTTACTGGATGGCCAAAATTATATTAAAAAACTAATTCACAAAGCATAGAGGAAAGAAAATGATTCTCACTGACTTTAATGGAAAGGAAAAAGGCCCGGAAGCATGGCATTAAGCCTTCATTTCCCAGCTTCAGAAACTGTTCATCCTGTTGTACAATCCCATCAATAAATACAGCAATTGACACCTAAAAATATTTCAGATCCCTTGTTCCCCCTTGTGTGCTTGGTTGGCTTTGCGAAAATTTCACCCCTCATTGCTGCTTGAGAACCTTTTTATAGTGCTTCATGTACATTTACAGACGACTCACATTTATCTTCATCCCTTTGTTCTCCTGAAGCATAGCACATCATCTTTCTTGCCTTTGTAACTAAATCACTTGTAATTGGTGGTAAAAATCAAAATCCAGAAAATGGACGGTTCTCCTCCCCCTACTTGTTTAGCTGTAAGATGACCCGTACGATTCATTAAAGAAGATACACTCCCTTTTGACTTCTGTAATCAATAAAACACGACTTAGATCAGCAGGTGTACGGTATAATTTCACTGCCTTAAGACATGTGCTCAGTTTCCCTTCTGCAACCTTAAAAACATGAACTGAAACAAGAAAATTCACTTAATTCATATTCTTAGGGTTAAAAGCTCTTATTTGGTAACATCCATCCCTGGGAGGGGCTTCACTTTCTAAGGGCTTATAGGCTCAACTATAGCAACTGTTGTGAATCTCAGCTGATACCTGAACTAAATTACATTTAACTCTAAGTCATTCCAAGTAATTTGTTACTAATAGTGGGTTTAACAGCTGTTCATGTGAATCATTGCGAAAGCTTTTAAATTACTGGATTTATTCAAGTCTTTGGATTCTTTTTCAATATTCAAACTAAAATGGATTATAATCTGTTTATCCTGTTTGCCAAGGCGCCTGGGGAACAAGAAAAATAAAGTCAGTCATTTCCACAGTGCATGATGTTCCTATCAGTGTCATAAAAATATTATAAGTGAATTCATGTTTCAAGTACAATATGCAGTAGTGAAATAGGAAACTGCAATTTTTGAGTCGTGTTACCTGAGAAAACACTTAAGCATATTCTGAAGCCTTTACTCAACAGGTAAAGAGCTTAAATCATAAACACTTCAGTGATGTGGAAAACTTTCTACCTTCAAGGTAAAGAAAACTCAAACATACAAAAGTTAAAAAGGGTTATGAAGACTGTGTACATAAAACATTGTGTTTCATTCTTAATAACCCCATGGATACACGCCTGAGTATTTGCACCTTATCTCACATGGAAGAACAGTAAAAGCAAAGTGATTTTAACATGGGATTACGAAGCCAGAGAAAATAGACTTGTTCATGGTGAGAAAGAACACTTATAGGCAGCTAATTTACAGTCATTTAAAACCTGTATATGTACCGTTAACAACATAAAAGGTAAAACTAGGCAAAGACTTATTCATCTGCTTTGGTACGTGCCTAAATAGCAAGTTAGTCATTAAAAAATGTACATAGCAGTTAACTGTGTTCTTCAGACTTTGCAGGATTCAAGTCTATCTGCATGACTACATGTCAGTAACTCAAGTTCACCCTTCTCAATAAGGAGACATCAGGTTAGTAAGCACAGAATTAACTACAGGTTTTCATGGTTACTGTACCTCCACCACAGTATGCTTCCCACAACTCAAAAGTTATTAAAGTCTTCTTCATTTGAAACAGACTTAAAATAAATAAGAAAAAAAGAAGTAGAACACAAAAAAATCAACTGCACAATTCTTAATCTCAACTTTTTTTCACTCTTTAAAAACATAAATGATACTACTGCTGAGATGTTTGAGCCAAGTATTTAAGACCGCTTGAATAAAACTTCGGTCACCATTTTGGCTTCTTTTTTTGCATCTAGAAAACTACGGTCCACCATGAATTTAAAGTTCTGCTTGGACTTT
Source organism: Gallinago jamesoni (assembly GCA_025769975.1). Lineage (NCBI taxonomy): Eukaryota > Metazoa > Chordata > Aves > Charadriiformes > Scolopacidae > Gallinago > Gallinago jamesoni. The sequence continues at coordinate 132,016,985 of JAOQGH010000001.1, forward strand.
CATCCCATTTCATTCTGTTAGAGAAGACTTAGTCACACTGAATAAACCTAAACAGTTTGTCTATATTGGGAAGATTTTCCATTGTTTGAATATAGCTTTGAAGAATCAAGTAAGCTAACATTATGTTGATTATCACTGATGAGCCAGAATGAAGCAAAGCAAATTGAGGTCTCAGCATGTCAGGTAACCGACTGTCTTGAAATGTGCACAATAAGATTTGTATCGCAGACCACTTAACCCTAAAAAGGTTCATCTGGTCTATTACACTTTTATTTTGTGGTTGTTTTTTTTTTCAAGGACATTGTCTTTAGGATTCGCATTTTAAATACTCAAAAGTTTTGCATAAGCCTTGTTTTATGAGATGAACTGGTAGTCTGTAGGCTAAAAATATTAAAGTATCTTCCCTTTTGGGGAGGGAGGAGAGAAAGGTGGAGTTGTGAACAAAATACTCATGCTTTTCTCCAATTAGAACACTGACTCAAGACACTGGACTGATGTAGCTTTTGTGTGAACAAGTACAGTTGTTGCGATGCCAACAAATACAATAAAAGCTGGATTATTTAGAACATTCGATAACTAGAAAGGAATGAATCCACCTCAGGTACAACCAACATACAACCTCATTAGTCACTCTTTTATAGTTTTTGCCACAACAGTGTACATTATTACAACAGAAACACAGTCTTCCTTAGAACAGCAGAATATTACAAGTATTGAGATTACTTTCTTTTTTTTCTTTTTCACAGATTAACACTTTTGGACATACCATATTTAGGATTTGGCCTTTCTTTTGATTCTAGCTCTGCTCCCACCTAAGTGAACTACTAAAGAAACCAACACATTTGCTGTCTGAAACAAAATTGGAACATTGAGTTGTTGTACAGTGTTTACTGCAGAAACAGAGGAGCTGTGTGCATCCTGAACACTCATACTGAAAAGTTAAAAAGAAAAATTTAATCTGGAAGCACAGAACCCATTCTTTTAAATCTGTGCAAAAACTAACAAATACATGTCATGACTACGCATGACATTTTTAAGACATTTAAGGCACCGAGCACAGTCTTTTCACTAGCTGACACAGGCAGGGCCCAAGCAGCATGATCAAACATAATAATTTCAGATTGAGACATGTTTAAAAAAAACCACAGAGAACCACAAGAGAACCAAGTCAAAAATCAAAAAAACTCTGTTTGAAAGTCAATTTTTATTATTAAAAAGGTAAAAGTAAAGGGCAAGGACATTTTATTTGTTGTCATATTTCCAAGCTAGGAGGAGGTATAAGGACTTTGTGTCTATGATATTTCTCACAAACGTAGGGTGAAGGTTCTTTTAATGGATAGGTTTTGGGGGCAGGCAAGATGTGTAAGGGGGCTAAATTTAAATTCACATATGACTGTATGAGACCTACAGTAAGGGCTCTAAAAACCACCACTAATTTGCTAAAATGGTGAAGTATTGCCCATGCAGATGAGGGCTCTGTCAGGGAAAACATGAATTGCTGAGAGGCGTACCTACAGATGAGACAGGACTTCCCTGATTGCGAAGCTGCCACTAACCACTGCCTTCACGCAGAACTGCGAAGCAGTACAAATCTTCAAGCCAATATGTCACCGTGGGAGCCTGATATAGCTCTTCTCATGTTTGCTTCTGCAACCGGTATTTCTATGATCTTGATGCCCAACGGTGGGTTACCTGCATGAAAAGAATAAAAAAGGGAGGACTGATAAGGAAAGTTACCTCTTTCTCTCCCAACTGCCCAGTTCATGTGTCCATGCAAGAAGATTTTGCTTCATCTCAAGAACTTGTTTCCTGAACTCCAGAATTTTTGACTGTTTCAGGAAAAAACCCAACACCCGAACCAACCCACAGTTCACATCAGCAACCCAAAAGAGATGGGTTTATACACCGTGACCTTACTCTTTTCTCATAGCTTTACACAGAATAGCATCTTTTTGATTACGTCTCCGATTACGACCCAGCGCTAATATCACCCTTTTAAATCCCTACACAGGCACGCACAAGTTTGGGAGGAAACGAGCTCCACGAAAAGGCCCATGAAGGTAAATGGACTTTGGTTTTACAAGAAAAAAAATAAAAAAGAAAAAAACCCTAAAGATAAAGAGGAGGCTCGTCCGCTACCGCCCGCCCAACGGCCTTCCAAGCTCCAAGCACCAACCACCACACGGGTCCAACCCCCCCCCCCCGCCCGGCCTTGCCCCGCGGCGGTGGCGGCGACACCGCTCCACAGCTCCCCCTTGGCTCCGACCGCCGTGGCGGAGCGCGCTTGCGCCGCAGCCACCACACGGGGCCCCGGCTGCTCCGGCCTTGCCATGTCCGCTCCCTCCACCTCCTCCGCGGCCGCGCTGCGGCCGGTCACTCACCTGATCTTTGACATGGACGGCCTGCTGCTGGGTGTGTAGCCTGCGCCCTTCTCCCCTGCCGCTGCCTGGCTCTCCCAACCCCCCCACGGCCGGTCCCACTGCGCCGCTAGGCCCGGCCCGGCCCGGCCCGGCCCGGCCGCCCGGGCAGCGAGGGGCCGTGGATGGCGGTAGGAAGCCCCATCCCCTTCCCGCTGCGATGCTACGCGCCGCCCCTCCGCCGAGGCGCCTCCCGGGGCTGTGCCGGCCAGGCGGCCTGCCTCTCGCGGCCTTCTCTCTCCGGGAGGGCAGCCAGGCCGCCCCGGGCGGTGTTCTTTAAACCTGCTGAAGATAGTAAAGCAAGGGGAAACGGTTTATCTCCTCTTCCGCGCCACCCCTGCCTTTTTGTGGGTGAATTTCGCCTGAGGGCAGAATGAGTGGCCGTGGGGAGAGAGGTGAGGGATAGGTTGGGGCTCACGTCTAGGGAAAGGGGGTGAAGGGAAGGTGTTTGCAGTTTGCAGGGCAGGAGGAGCCACGGGGCCAGGGTCTGCAGGAGGTGGTCGAGAGAAGCGAGTGGTTGTGTCTTGTGCTGAGCTGGGTACAGGAGAGCATTTTTCAGTTTTTAGAGTCGCAGTCACCAACTGAAAAGCCTGGAAACTACTGCGGTAGTCGTCTCCCAGTTTTTGTATTGATAGACTTCCAGCTTTACAGGGCGATTCTGAAATCTGTCGGTCTTTGATGCTGCAGTGAGATTGGATCTTGAAGTTTGAATAGTCAGTATTCGAACACTGTTGAAGTTTGCTCTTAACTATTTGCTGAATCATATCTCCTGTAGAATAATGGAATGTTTTTGTATGTGACTTGGCTTTGGAAATAGTCTATGTGGATTATTGCACAGGAAGCAGCTTTGGATGTGGGTGAATTCTTAGGAAGTGTGAATTTGAGGCACCTGCCTTCCTTCTGCAAAACCTAAATTGTTGCAATTTCTGGAAAGGCTGCTGTGAAGTCTACTGAGCTACACTGTTTCCAAGAAACGCGCTTTTTTCCCTCCTTCACACACGTAACAGGTCGGTTATCGTGGTTTAAAAAATAAACTTATTTACTCACACTAACATGAATAGTTTCAAGTATTTAGAGTCTTTGGTTTCTTTATTTCATCTGTCCTCTTAATACAGTATGAAAAACAGTGATTAAGATGAGTTGTTTTAGTTTCATTTTCAGTCTCACGACTGGAGTCTCAAATAGCCTGGGGTAATGTTTTGTTTTCTTGGGTTTTTTTTGTTTGTTTGTTTGTTTGGTTTTTTTTAATCCAGAAACAATTATTTAAATTTCATTCTTATTTAGAACTTTCAGGAAAGCATTTTAGTTACTACTGCTTTTTAGCAGAATTTGAAAAATCTGCTTCACCCAAAATACTCACCTGACCAGGATAGCCTGGGTAAGCAGTATGAGTATTTAAGCATTGTTATGGATAGGTAAGGTATCTGTACCAGTTTAAAGTGAATTTATTATGCAGAGGTATTTACAGGGTGGGCGCTTCAGCTTTGGACAATATTCTAGAAACTAAGAACGTTTTTCTCAGATGCTGTCCTGTCCATATTTAGAAATTGCCTGTCCATAATATTCCAAACAGGCAAAACCAATACAAGTTGAGGTTTTGAGTCATGTTTAGTTCTCCAAACTCCTGGGGTTCCGTGAAGAAGCATGAAAAATACTCTAGATTATGAACTGCAGCTTGTACTGGGAAAGTAATTATAAAGGATCCATAATTCTTGGACCTAAGTTTGTCAAGATTGAGACACTCAAGGTATAAACCTACTCCTTGCTGTCATTAAATTTATCTGTTGCTGTACAGCTCGAGAGAAATACTTTGACATTTTCTGGATTCAAATAAAATAGTAGACATAAATTATGTCATTTTGTGTGCTTGTATATAAAATGCACTTAGATGAAGAGTTTATGCATGTTGGTATAATTTATTTTTATCCCTATATATGAGACATCCTTTGCACTGATAAATATTTGTTGTGTTGTGTTTCCATTCGCCTAGTTACTGTTATGCTACAACATGGATATGATTTCTTCTATTTAAAAAACATAGAAATAATGTTTTCTATTCCAGTAATCTTTCAGCAGTGATGAAAGCCATAATTATGTACAAAATTAAATTGAAAATATTCTTGTCTCCCAGTGCAAAGGCATAAAAGGGACACCACCTGGGTGATTTTCATAATGTACGCTTCCTTTCAGAGGTTTTGTAGTATGTTTCAGCCTCTAAATACTTTGAGTTCTGTCACAACTTTATTGTGACTCTATTCTATAATAATTTTTTGATGAACCTATTTGTTTTATGATGCCTTATGAGGCAAAAAAGGAGTTAGGAGACTGCTTGGACTTCCCCAAGTTTCCTAAATGTTTCAAGAAATTTGGAATAGTTTAGTCGAAGGACTGAAATAAGGGGCACACAGGCTAGATGCTTTCTGACCAACGTATTTGCTGTAAATCTTCTGAATAAGACAAATGCTTATATTGATGTAAACCTAGATGAGAAATAAGATCCCCTTTAATTTTCTTATGAAATTTTTGATGCCACATGTGCCACATCAAAGACGATAAAATGAATTACGTATATATTTCTAGAATCTATAGAAATATGGATAAAATTACTTCCTCTGAAAGAGCACAAACAACATTTTCAGTATTGGATATCTATATACTTTTGTATGTTTTTAAAGTATCTTGGTAGCTGATTGCATTTTTCATAATCTGAAGCTTTAGGTTTTGCAATTATTTTCACAATGAAGTAGTGTGTGAAAAAATGTATATGGCTGGTTTTGGTATTTTTCACCTAAACATTGCTGATTTTAGAGACCACATATTAATTGAGCTATAAATGATGAAAAATTGAACATTAAATTGGTTTAATGTAATGTGCCATGAACTTGCTTTCTATAGCTGACATACCAGCTTCTAATTAAGGAGGGTAGGATATCTTCTGATAGGAAGATTTCCAAAATATCCATGAATACTTCATAACTACGAATGTAAAATTCTTAAAAGAGGTCAGAGGCACTTACAAGGTTCTTGAATTTGGAAACAATCCAAGTGTTACCCTGTAGAACCTGCATTCATATGCTTTGGTGGCTAATGCTAGGCTATGTGAAAGCGTTGCTGAGTCTGATCTTATGTGACTTTACCTCCCCCATCTCTTTAACATAATTGAGACTGATTAAGTTGTCCTTGAGTCCCACCTTGACATATCAGCTTACCTTCCATAGGGAAGTTCTTGCCCCTGAACTACCAGTAGAAGTACTTCATCCCTTTCATTCAGAGTCCTCCTGTATCATTATTTGAAGTGTTATTTAACACCCTTTTTTCAGCACTTATAATCAATGCAGTTCACCCATCTCCTGAAGTTTTCTCTGTTTGGATTTCCTTTTCTTTCCCTCTGAGCCATTGGATGACATCTTAGGTTTTTTGTCTGTTGTTCTAGTTGCCAGGAAATTAGCACACTGGAAAATAGTGCTCTCATTTGGAATGTAAAATATGTGAATAGCACTTCTAGACAGCTTTTTATTTAATAGGTAAAATTAATTGAAGGACTTATTTGTAGGAAACTCCAGCTGTAATAGCAAAAATAGCCTTTATGCTATTCTTCTATAGCTGCATCCTGCTTTATTATACATATGCAGCAAAATTTAGTTAATGTAGTTTCTAAGTGGTTCTCACTTCACTATAAACCAGAGGAAAAGAAATAACAATTTTATTTTTTGCTGTACTGATGTATTCTATTTTTATATATAAAAAAAAAAAAACACAACACTCTTGTAGTGTTAAATTTTTTCTTACTTGGCTACAGCAAATCCTAACAATAAATGCTCAGAACTCATACAGAAGGTTGCTTTTTCTTAAAATATTTGGGTCTTTTCCTATAGAAAACTACTGTTCTAACTGCTAGCATGTAGTATAATTAGAACTATTAAACCTACTTATGTGTGCACTTATCTGACACACATAGTACCAGGTTAGGTGGCTAAAATAAAAAAGAGAACAGAAGATAGAGTTTTTTGATACCTAAAGAAATATTTTTGTTGTACTGTTTAATATCCTGTCCTGGCATTTTAGCATATTGTAAAAACATACAAAACCAATATTGAAAATACAGAAGAAACAAATTTATTGAATTTGCACAAAATATACAACTAGAGTAATGCCCCGTAGGATCTATCTTCTCAATTTACTGCATTGGTTCTATTTTGAGCTACAACAAGTGGTTTTGTGACATAATTGTGGCCAATAGCTACCCCACCACCAAAACACATATAGGATTGAATGTTACCTATGTTGAACTGTACCTAAACTTGTAGGGGACTGAAAATATTTTAAATTAGAAATTCTATTCTTTACAAGCTGTATGTATAATACTAGCCTTTCCGAACTGACAAAATAACATAGGAAAACTGCTGCAAAGATAAGATGTTTCTTAGCATTGTGATTAACGCTGAACTACAGGTAAATTAACATGCAGAGAACATGACACTTTAGTATAGAATGTTTAGTCATGTGTTTATTTTTGTTTAATTTTTTTGTTAGGACTAGTGATCATTTTATATAAATTATTATCCTTGCCGGTATCTCTTAGTGTTGTGAAACAGCATCTTTATATAAGTTAATTCAGATCTAAAAGACTAGTTTTGCAAGGTACCTTTGCCATAACTCAAAGGAATGTTGGACTGTACTGGCACAGGAATCTCAGCTTGTTCTGACCATTCACAGAGGGGCAAGAAGTAGTTTAGGCAAGTGGGATCAGAAGTTGCTGCTTTTGCAGCTGCTGTTGTCTTTGTGTGGACAAGTCTTCTGGATTCTTGTTTTCCATTTCTAAGCAACTCCCGCATGGCTAGTAATACAGGTAATCTCTGGTCTGTGGTATAGAAGGAATTAATTTGCAGTTAAATTCATCACAGTGTTGTGAGATTCGCAAGAGATTTTGGCATGTTTTCTTTCTCCCCAGTGTTACCTACCGATTGTCACAAGGTCAGAAGTCAAAAATGTACTCTTACTTTCATTTCATTGCAGAAGTTGCCTAGGAGATTGCTGTTACAGGAAAACTGGTAAGAGTTCCATGCTGGAGTTTGCTTATATACATGCTGTCTTTTATTTTACAGTGTGAATGGGAGGTTAAAACAGCTTCCTATTTCTTCTGCATCAGAGCAAATAGCACCAATTCAACTAAACATCAGTCCTCTCTAGATTGTCCTCTATTATGGCTTAAGTGCAGGAATTAATCTTCTTAGGCTGGCAATCTTGTAAGCCTATTTTCATTTTCTAGGTACTGAAAACTTACTTTCTTGCCATTCTCCATTTCCATCTGATTTCAGGGAACAAAGAAGGAAGCAAAAATACTGTCTTGCCCATGTGTTCTCTACTTGTATCTTGTTGCAAAGCCAAAGAGATTAAAGATTTTATTAGATTAAAATACATCGTAGATGCTTCATGAGCAAATTTTGGAGATAAGTAAAACTCATTGAGAATTAACTAACCATAAATAGAGTAAATAAGATTTGTCATATGCTTGAAAGCTAACATATTAATTTAACAGCAAGGAAAATTTTGGCAAGAACATAACGAATGTGCTAACCTAGAGTCTAACTTCTGTTATTCCCATGATTGATTTACAGATTGTCCATCCACATAGTTGCCTGTTAGAATAATCTAGAATCAGAATTTAGTTCTGCATATGTAGAACAGTTGGGTTTTTTTTCTAATTTCTGTAATGGTTACCACATTTCAAAATGCCACAGGCAGCATTAGCATGATCTTTTGTCCCCCTTGGAGAATTAACAAAGGAATGCTCCCAAACTGAAAAGATCCATGATTTTATTTTAATAGTGCATATAAATTGCACGCAAATACAGTGCATTTTTGGTGCTTATTATTTATTGACTAGTTGCACCAGACTCAAAACATTTGGTTTTAAAAGAAAAAATAAACCAAAACACAAAACCCCAAACAAACATGTTAAGTAAATTAATCCCAAGAGATTTCAAATGTCCCCTGTTAATCATGTGGCTTTAGTTTTCAACTGTTAGGTAAATTGATTTGTATAGAAGGCCTTTAGCAGCAGAGAGGTATGTTTTGAAGGTCCTGGGACCTTCAAACAAGGTTCTATTTAGTGATTTTAAAGATGCACACAGCAGTTTGATTGTTTATAAAAATCGCTCTCTTTCTGTGCCTAAATACAGGTTTTCCAATCTGTTTGTAGGTGATAAGGTTTTATATTTCTTGGCTACATACACCGTTGTTTGTATAAAGTTAATTTATTTTGCTTTGAATGTAAATAATAAGGTGTCATAAATGGAACAGAATTTCACACAAATAAAAGATGCATAGAGTTTTCCCTTCTAATAGTGCTATTTCCAGCTGCTGCATTCCAATTTTTTTTTTTACTTAATAAGAAAAACACCATTAACAACCCTGGCTTTATTATTCTGCATACTGGCAGTAGTTATGCTATATGGCATCTTGGGCCTAACTCTGCGGCTCTTGTTCTGAGTAGATGTAATTCATTCATCTAGCTTTGTTGTGAGTTGGATAATTGAACTCTTGAGAGAGGAATTTTTAAGGACACCTTAATTTGTCTGGATAGGACAGTTTACCAGTAAAATTCTGCTCTATGAGTTCTGCTGGTCTATTTTCTCAGAGAGACAATTTTATTCTTGAATACTTGCATTTATATTTCTAATTTTAGGGTGCGTAGGTGTTAGTTGTTATTATTATTAACTATTTTTTGACTGTAAAAATTATTTTTAATTGGCAACAGACCTTAATGGTGATGCCAATTTTCAGAATATGATCATTGCTCTTTTATAGACCAGGAACTATGTTAACTAATAACACAAAAGCAATTAAGCTAAATATCTTCCCCCTTCAAACTTGATATCTACTGCTTTGATTATAGACAACTGATTTTCTTTTGCATCATGTAGAGACTGCTCACGATTGTTGCTGCTTCTGTTATGTGTTAATGTACCCTCTGTATTGATCCTTATTTCTTTCAAAAGGCCACTGAGAAGTATTTAACCAAGGTAATTTTTACATCTTACAATGGTTCTGATAGAAACTCCTGACCTTGATTTATCCTTTTCCTTCCTCGTAATAATAATGATAATAAAATCAGTGTGATCCAAAGCTCACTGAAGTACTGCCAACCTTTATCAAGATTTTCCTTGGTACTTAAGGGAAAACCATCTTGTTTTATTTATCTTACTTTTGACTTCCTTTCCTTCAATAACCAGTAAGAAATGATTGTCTCTGTTTCTTGTTGGTCTTTTTTTTTTGATGACTGACAACTTTTTTTTTCTTTGTGTGTGTGTGGGTGTGTGTGCAATAAATTGCACACCTATTGACAGTATCAATGTTTGATGTTTGCTGTCTCTATGTGTGCTTTCTGTTCTTTTGCAGCTTTTAATAATTTTAAATTCATCTTAAAAGTACTATTTTCCAGTAATTCTGATGCTGTAATTTGGAAAAACTTGCATCAAAGCTGACACTGCTCTTTCCCAAGTATAGTTTTGTTGTTGTTATATATAATAGCTGGCTTCTTTTTAAAATATATTCTTACTTTTCTTTCTCCTTCAGTTTTGAGGTATGTGAAGTATTTTTGTAAAAGTTGTCAAATAAGTCCTAGTAGACCATGTGTCTCTGAAACAGGTTTATTTCTAGTACTTGAAAACTTTCCTTTGGGCACCAGTTATATACCAGCACTTCAGATATTAATTTTTCCCTTTGCTGTTAGTTTTTGCCTCTGCTGTGCCCGTGTGTGCTTCTTTTGGACAAGTTTCGTGTTCAGACTGTCTAAGGATAACGGAACACAACTGAAAGCCCAGTTTATTATTTGTCAGCGCATTCTTTCTATCTGACATCCGTAGGAATTTACTCATGACCTTTGTTACTGTATAATACCTACAGTGTTATACAGTGTCTCATTCTCCCAGCTCATTAATACACGTTCTCTGACCTGGTGTAAAAGTTCCAGCAGCCCCTGTGTAACCTTCGCTCTCCGAAGGATAGATACAGGCTAGTCCTTTGCACCAGCCCTGTGCCTGCGGGTGCTGAACTGATTGGGTTTGCTGCCAAGAAGCTCAGCCCTCTTGTTCACTCCTGGGCACTGCTTGTCTGCTGTGCATACAGATTAGTTCACTCGGGTTCTCTTTCACGCTGTTGCCATATACTGCAAATTGTCTGCTCAGGTTAGGGCATCTTTTTGAGCGTTATGTCTTTAAAATTGTGTTCTGCTTCAATCTGTCCATTTGGGTGTAATGTAAACTGCCACAGAGTACGTATTCAAACTAATAGACCCTTATTTGATTACTGACCAGTCATGAGAGGAAGTGTCTTTGTTGGATTGGTTTGTTTTATGAGTTTGATGCTGGTACTGTTCATTTGGGAACATTTCTAATGAAAAAGAAAAAAAATTGCACTAATACTGGAGGAAGAATGGAATGAAAGATAATGTATGTTTAATGGAACAGTTGGAATTACAGTGTATCAGAAGGGCTGAAGCGGGAGAAAATAATATGTTTAAGGTGGAGCATAAGTACACTGAGACATAGTTTTATTTGCATAAATTGTTTTATGGTTTTTGTTTTGTAATTTACATACAGAAAGCTCCTTTAACCTGTCTTTTCAGGGCAGAAGAATAGACCCATGTGTGCCTGTAAAGTGGCATCACCTTGGATAATACCATCATTCTGCTACAACACCATTACTGCAAAAAATTACACCACCTGAAATGGTGGTTCTTTCTATGCTAGGACTGAATCCTCTCTATAGCATTATATTATTATTGGAGTAACAAAACCTTATTTGCTTTGTGGCTCAGGGGAGATGGAGCCACAAAGAGTGTATCACAATGCAATAAATTTCTAGTCTTTAAAAATTAAAAACAGTCTTTCGTGGGGTATATATCTCAGGAAAATGAAAATATTTGGGCCACTAAGGTATTGTAGTTAATTGCTACTCTGCTGCCTAATAACTTGCATTGTTATTATTGTTGTAGATCATATTTTTATGATATTTATCCTTCTTCCATTTTTCAATTGAACTTCTTCATTTTCTATGGATGAAGAACAGCTAAGTGTAAAGGACAAGATGTAGTGTTGCTGTTCTGTTTTTGTGTGTTCTAGAACTTCAACCTTTTTTATGGTACTCGATTGCAAATTGTACATGATTGTAAAATTTAATTTCTTAAAGTGTTTGACCCACCATTGACTTTGCATAGTTTACTGTTTATCATGTCTTTACCTTTTTTAAAAAAAAAAGTGAACTATTCCTCTTCTCTCTTTTGGAACTTGTTACAGAGAGCAGGTAATTAGCGTGTGCTCTTGGAAACACTATAGAATACCAAGACAAAATTGAAGCTCTAGGTTCTAAGGGTTACGTTAAAAAAGAAAAAAAAAATTTGCATCTTTATACCACTTGTTAAATAAAATGACTAGAGTGTTCTCTTACAGATTAAAAAAAAAAAAGGTTTTGGTTTTACCTGCTAATTGTATTCAAAGTTTTAAAGAACTTCTGGTGTGTTTTTTAGCTATTACTCGAGTCATCATGTGTTTAGAAATAACTGCATCTCCTAAACACCTGACACTATACCACTGCAAAATTTCTGGGTGGTTGTGATCTGTCACACACAACTTCCCCTGTCCAGACTCGTCCCTGAACTTCCCTGAGAGGAGAGCTTTCTGGAATCTGCTGTAGCACCATTGTCGCTTGCTGTCCAGACCCTTCTTTTCCTATGGAAAGCGGGATGGTGAAGAGAGAAGCAGTCTACACATATGTTGGGACAAGATTTGAAATAACATGGCCTGAGTTCTTCTAGATCCCAGGGTTTAGAAATAGCCTATGAGTTCCAAAATGGACCTACCAAAGTAAGTGTAGAATTATAGAATAGAATCATTTGGGTTGGAAAGGGACCCTAAAGATCATCGAGTTCCAGCCCTCCTGCCATGGGCAGGGACATCTCCCACTACGCCAGGTTGCTCAAAGCCCCTTTTTGAAGACAGTGTCAACAACAGAAGAGTTTATGTGTATACATATATATTGCAAATATACTTTGTATATCGGTCTTCATGTGAGTTGGATGTTAAAGTTTTTCTAAGAGTATACTCTAAATTCTGCAGTTAGCATTCCTTGGATATCATTCCTTGGATATTTTATGCCTGCATTGCTTTTATCTCAAATATATTTCATAAATAGAAGAAAATCTGTGGAGTGTTCATTGTAGTATTAAGCTTTCTGAATAAGCTAATAATTTTTTTTCTAGGTATCTGTTCATTTTACAGACTTCAGAGTCTGTCAAGTAATATTCTTTCAGTTTGGAAATTTCCAGTGCCCTACAAAAATCTACAATTTCTAGATAAAGCTTTAGAGGTATAGGGGAAGCCATTTCTTGTGTGCATATGTATGCAAAGGAGAGGATTTCTTCCTTTTAAAATAAGATTATGGAGTGGCTTTTCAGTAATTCTGAGGTTGTCAAAGGAAAATGCCTTAGAAAAAAAAAATTCAAAATTTTCTTTAAAAATTTTCTTTAAAATTCTCTTTGCATAATGGAGAGTTAACAATAAAACTGTATTATATGGTTTATGAATGAACTAGGCCTTTTTTTTCCCTGGTCAAAGCTCTTGGCTTTAAGAGTTGGCATTTTAGGATCTGTCGCTGGAATCTATCTTCATTATACTGGTTAAAGCTGCTCTCTATATAAATCTTTCTGTTTCCACCTCCCTTTCCCCCAGGTAATAGTACAAGATGATTAAATTGTGTGTTAGTGTGGGTTTTCTCTCCTCATTGCCTTGGATAATTGAGAAATGGCTATATGTTCTTCGAAGATTCTATTAACAGGGGAGAAAGAAAAGATATATTCTAAGATTTGTAGCAAAACTATGGAAGTTATTTGCCTCTTCATCCAGTCCCTTTTCTAATACTGTAGTTCAGCATGGAATAGATTCATATTTTCTTTTTTCTTCCTTCTGTTATAATTGCAGCTTTCAGGGGACTAAAATGAATATTCTGGTTTGACTCAAATTATTCTGTATTTGTATGTAAAGAAAAGGAGGGCAGCATACTTTTTTCCTCAGTGTACTCTTCAGTAGATATTTGGTTTACACCTTCCTCTACATAGTGTCTTGCATACTGAAATCAGGAGCTTGAGGTCGCTGCTTTACATTCTAATCGGGTGTACAAGAAATTAGATTTCATACTGTTCTAATGTTATTCCTAAGTATATCTTTAAAGAATTACAATAAGAAAAATATTGCAGTACCCATTCATTCTTTCTGGATTGGATCCTACATTTATACCTCTTCTCTCCTCTTGTTTCTTAAAAGTAGTCTTCTTGTGCTGTGGATTAAAAATAGGCTTGCTTTTGAAAAAAATACTCTGTAAGTTTCGGCCCAACTGAGATTTGATCTGATTTTTCTAGAAATGGTTCTCACTAAAGTCTTGACATCCTCATCTTATCTGAGTCGTCTTGACTCAGCATATTTGGTAGTGCTTATCAATAACTTCCCCGAAACCTTGTTTTTTCATGCCATTTTTATTTTTTTTTAGAGATGAGCACAGCATGGAAATACGTAATTCAGAAAGATTAAATTTGTATTTGTGAGTGGTTACAAGGTGCCCAATACATAGGTGTTGTACCATATCAGAAGTTTAATAAGGTGTACCTTACTGATATATCTCTTTCCTTGGATAGAAAGATAATGGATATTACGAAATCCTACAGTTATGTTTAAATAACAGTACCTATTCCTTTTCTCCAACCTGTGAAAGTTTTTATTGACAATGTAGGCCCAGAAGCACAAATCAAATATTCAACAAAATAGTTTATAAAGGTCAGTGATTACAGGTATAGTGTAATTGTACTTAATGGTAGTCTGTTTGGAAAATGTATTACCCACTTGAATTATCTATAATGGAGCCTTTGAAACAATTATAGACTTCCAAGAAAATTATTTTTTCAGGGTGATGATGATTGATGATGCCTTTTAGCGGATTCAGTACTGGCAACGTAGATGCTTCCCATTTCCAGTTCAAGACCTAAAGAAGCTCCTCTGACAGTGCATGGGAGGTAGTTAAATTCTCAAGAGACATGCTAGATTTTCTATAATTAGTAAGAATAGCTCACCACACCTCTCAAGTGGATGGTACTGGGGGAGAAGAGTTCCTCCCACTGTCAGAGAAGATCAGGTTCATGACTACCTGACAAACATGAAAATATAGAAGTCAGTGGGACCTGACGATGCATCCCAGAGTTCTGAGGGAACTGGCTAATGTTGTTGCCAAGCCACACTCCATGATATTTGAAAAGTCATGGCAGTCAGTTGAAGTCCCTGGTGACTGGAAAAATGGAAACATCGCACCTAGTTTTAAAAAGGGTAGAAAGGAGGACCCTGGCAACTACCAACTTGTCAGCCTCGTCTCTGTGCCTGGGATGGTCATTGAACAGATCCTCCTAATAACTATGCTAGGCACAGGGAGGTGACTCAAAACAGCCAGCATGACTTCACCAAAGGCAAGTTCTGCCTGACCAACTGAGTTGTGATGGAGTGATGACATCAGTGGTCAAGGGAAAAGCTGTGGATGTCCTTTATCTGGACTTCTGTAAGGCCTTTTGACACAGACCATCACAACACCCTTCTCTCTAAATTGGATGGGTGGACTGTTCAGTGGATGAGCAATTGGTTGGGTGGTTGCATCCAAAGGGTAGTGGTCAATGTCCAGATAGAGATCAGTGACAAGGGGTGTCCCTCAGGGGTCTGTATCGGGACCAGTACTCTTCAATATCTTCATCAATGACATAGACAGTGGGATCGAGTGTCCCCTCAGCAAGTTTGCAGGCAACCCCAAGCTGAGTGGTGTGATTGACACCCCTGATGGATGGGTTGGTATCCAGAGGGACCTGAACAGGCTAGAGAAGTGGGCCACATATGAACCTCATGAGGTTCAATGCGGACAAGTGCAGAGTCCTGCACCTCGGTTGGGGCAACCCCTGGTATGAGTACAGGCTGGGAGCTGAGGGGATTGAGAATAGCCCTCTGAAGAAGGACTTGGGGTTACTGGTGGACAAAAAACTGGACATGAGCTGACAATGTGTGCTCGCAGCCCAGAAAACCAGACAGATCTTGGGCTGCACCAAAAGAAGCATGGCCAGCAGATCGAGGGAGGTGATTCTACCCCTCTACTGCGCTCTGGTGAGACTCTACCTGGAGTACTGCATCCAGCTCTGGAGCCCTCAGCGGCGAAGGACATGGACCTGTTGGGGTGAGTCCAGCAGAGGGCCACAAAGATGATCAGGCGCATGGAGCACCTCTCCTATGAGGACAGGCTGAGAGAGTTAGGGTTGTTCAACCCGGAGAAGAGCAGGCTTCAGTGGGACTTTATTGTGGCCTTTCAGTACTTACAGGAAAGATGGGGACAAATTTTTAGCAGGGCCTGTTGCAATAGGACAAGGGGTAATGGCTTTAAGCTAAAAAAGGGTAGATTTAGACTAGATAAATAGAAGAAATATTTTACAATGAGGGTGGTGAAACACTGGCACAGGTTGCCAAGAGAGGTGGTAGATGTGCCGTCCCTGGAAACATTCAAGGTCAGGATGGATAGGGCTATGAGCAACCTATTTAAGATGTCCCTGCTCATCACAGGGGGGTTGGACTACATCTTTAAAGGTCCCTTCCAACCCAAACTATTCTATGAATAACAATAATAAGGTAGAGGCCACTGTCAGAATTCCCTTTCCTAAAGAAAACAGTTTTAATTCTTGGATAACTTAATTTTATTTATTTTTAACCAGAAAAGTTTTAAAGCTCTCAAAAATGCAAGTTCATAGCAAAAGTGATGACAGGCCGACAGCCCTGTAGCAATACGACCGTGAACCATGTCAACCTAGCACAAGAAAAAAACCTCCAACTTCTTCACTTATGACAAGCTCAGTGACTAAAACTGCCCTTTACATTGTAGAGGGTAGACTGCAGCCGTGTTCAACAGTGTTCAGCTGTGTTTTCTTTGATTGCAACATTTCATACAATTGGATTCTTATATAGGTAGTTAGACTTGCTCTTCAGACAAGAAGAAAAAACAAAAGGCTTTTCAGCTTGTTGACGGAATACCAGATGTGCATTTTTGTGCAGTTTTCTGTCTCTTTGAGAACTACTATCCACAGTCTATTAGAAAGATGCAGCCTATGGTGTGTTTGCCTGTATTCAGAAGAGAAGGGCCTTTGGTGATCAGCTGTTTTATTATTATTGCAACTTGCATACCTTTTAATATTTTTTTTCTTACATTTAGGAAACATGTAAACAACCCTGTTTAACTGGATATGCAGCTCTAACTATGTGCCTAGAACATGGTAATCCTCCTAACAGTTTCAAAACAGAATGGATCAAAAGGTATAGCCTTAGGCTTCATCTTTTTTTCTAAAAGTCATTTAAGTTCAAATGGATCAGTTCAGTGTATTCAGCAAATGAAGCAGATGCTTTATATTTTGCTGATTGTAAGTTTGATTTTTATATCAAGCAAAAGGAAATTACTGGAATGGGTTAGGAAACTATTTATTAAACAGTGTCTGTTACAAATGGCCTATTTCAGAGTTATTTCATATTCAGCCTTTGGATACTGCTGAATATGGATGTCCATAACTATTTTCATAGTTACTATATATAATTGTGTAAGCAATGCTTGTTTTAATATTTTCTACCTATCATTTTTGCCACACTTTGTCAGGTATGAATCAGACTAATTTTTTTCCTGATTTCCTTAAACTTCTCACCCCTTTCTAACTGTGAAGCTGCCTGCAATGCACCTTCACAAAAAAAATTTCACGTTTACAAGCAGAATTATAGCAAATTGTTGCTATGGAGAAAATAATATTTTTTTTAAAAAATCTAATTTCAGGTTAGTTACTGTGGAATTGGAAATGTGTACCTCATCTAACATATTTATATTCTGAAACTGTGAGCTTGATTGTCTCTTGCTTGCGCCATTTTGACTTAATTGATTTCAGTAGATTTGTACCTAATTCTGAGTAGTGACAGAAAGGCTGCTTTTTTTTTATTATTATTATTCAGTTTTGGGATATAGGGAAAGAAGTTGGGGCTATTTTTGGAAATAACGGAAAAAATCTCCTCTGCTTATAGAGTATATACTTTGCCAGCCTGTCTTTTGCAAGCATTGTTGCAGTAGAACTTAGCACACCCCAGTGAAGTAACTCCTGTGTCATCCTTATTAAATTGCAGCCACAGGAGAGTGAAGCTGCTTATGTCTCAAGATGTAAACTTTGACCTTGGTTTGCAGAACTGAGGTAGAAAGGAAGAAAGATTGAGTGAAAGTGGAATGACTCCTAGTTTGGTTCACAATATCTGTTTTTATTTTTAGCACATTAATCATATAGAAGAATGAAATGATGGACTAAAGTTTCTTTCATTGTTTGAGTCTCTGAACATATATTTTTTATTTCATTTAGTAGGATACACAGTGGTGTTTCTTGTAACTCTAAGCTGTCACACTCAAAACAGAATCATAACATAACATTTCCATTACGCCCAGAACCACTCTCCAGCAAAATAATATTCAGCCTCTCCCCTTTGAGGTAGCTGAAAGTATAACCTTAGTAGCTACTGTCAGAGAGACTTGCTCCAGCTTTCTATTTCTCCTGTAGTCCTCATGTGAATTGGGTTCACTGGTGTGTTAGTGAGATCCTCTGTCTGAACCTTTTTGTAATCATTGCATTCTTCCAGGATGGTAATGTCAGTAAGTTTTATGTCTTTTTATAGAATATCCATGGTACCATTTTGTTATTTTTCCCCTGTTTTAAAAAAGAAATAGTAGAGTTTAGGTTAAATGGGTTTTGGTGTTTGAAGACCTTATGCAGTTTAGAATTGTTATAAAGAGCTAAAATAATACTGGGTCAGTTTGATGCAAGCACAGGACTTAAGAGCCAGATCTGTTCTCAGTTGCCTCCTCTCTGCCGGAAAATGCCACTCTTAGAAAAGCTTTAAAAGCTAAAATATTTTACTTGAAAGTTGGGACTGGGTCCAGTACATCCATCTTTAAGTACCTGATGTGTGTCAAATTTTTAAGTGTTCTCTGTAGCACCTGTACTAAAATAAAATAATTTTTGTGTGCAGTGAAGAGAGTGATGCTTTTGTTTTCCTCCAGATGTAGGTCCCTGAGGTGGTTTCATACTGAGGTAGTTTGAAACTCACTCACAGTGATGCCGTGGAAGACGAAATCAGGACTCAATAATCGGGTTGACTGTTAAGCAGGTATCCTTTATTGCAGCGCTGGACGCACAGGGAATCGCTCCTCCAAATGTGCGTGTTAGACAGGGTCAGTTTAACAACATATATGCACGCCACACTTGCATATTCATGCAAGGAGTCTTAACATATTCATTAGTTTCTAGTAATTCATTACCATATGCTACCTCCCTCTTGGAGCCCCCCATTTGTCAGAGATAAGATAACATTGTGCTGGCCTCATTTTTGCATTTGAATGTTTAATTTTGAAATGTCCCCTCCACATTTTATGGGAACTGTAGTTGATGCCTTGTATTTGCATTTGTTTTTCAGGCTTCTTAATCAGACCGCATCTGCCATATTAAGTAGAGACTTTGTATGATGGGAGGTAGAGTTCTTGGGCAGATCACACAACCTTGCACGACAATTTTCACAACAGAAGCCTAGCTCAAAAAATGCTGATAAGATTTTTCTAGTTCACAGAGGCTAGCATATTCTTTAGTGTGATTGTATACACTAGTATTTTTAGGTAGACTTCATCTATGCAGAGAGGCCATAGATTTTTCAGCAAAATTTCAAATATGTACTGGGAGGAAAACTGTACAGCTCTTCAGCAGAGAAGACTGCTCTGTATAGAGCTGTGATGGATGCAATCCTCCTGTTTGAACTAATTCAACGTTGGTCCAGCCAGATGCAGTAGTAACCAAAGTTAGTCCTATTGTGTGAGGCTATCAGTGAGAGCTCAGCACCCAAACCAAACCAAACCAGTTTGGCTGGAGACTGGGCTGATAAGCAGCCTTGTCCAATGCTTGACAACCCTTTCAGTGAAGAAATTAATTGTAATATCAAATCTAAACCCCCCATGCGTAACTTGTAACTTTCTTCTTGTCCTGTCACCTGTGACTTAGGAGAAGACACCAACCCCCAGCTCTCAAAAACCTCCTTTCAGGTAGTTTAGAGAGCAATAAGGTCTCCCCTCAGCCTCCTTTTCTCCAGGCTAAAAAGTTCCAGTTGCCTCAGCTGCTCCTCATAAGACTTGTGCATTTATCATGTGATGTTAGAAGTCCCTTAAATTGATTTCTATACCATGGTTTTGAGGTTTCATCTACAGTTTTCAAACATACACTGACTACGATTCATAAAATATAATTTTCAGTTTGCTATATCACATTTAATGTCAAAGGTTTGATGCTTTTTTTTTTTTTGTATTTTAGATTCTAGTTAGTATCTCTACTAGACATAGTATCTCTATTGAAGAGATATTGTGATCAGGTCTCACAGTATTTCTGACACTTTCCTCTTAACAGTAGGCAGTCAGCCATGAAAAGACATCCTTTTTCTTGCAAAAACAAGCACATTGATGATGTTTGGTTTTCTCTTCTTAGTGTTACCACCACAGAGAAATTACTCCATCAGCAGATTTACTTCAAAAATTGTAGGCGCTTTTGAGTGGACAAAAGAGTGGAAGCTTTATTAATATGTAGTTCTTTACCCTTCCTTTGAGGTACTATGTTTGACATATTGCTGCAATTAAGTTTAGAAGATTGTCGAAGGCCACCCTGGAAAAATAATATTTTTATTTTCTATTAAAGTCATTCTATTTTTTTGAAATATTTCTGCTGTTTAGGAAGCTGACTTTTTGGACAGTATTACAGAAGATAATTTCTGATGATAGAAACATGTAACACTGACAGCCAAAAAACTTGAATTCACAACTCTCCTAAGTCTTTATGTGGTCCCCTGGGCAAGCAAAAGCTTTCGGAAAATAAGGAAGTCAGTATTAGAAGACAACTGTGACTTGCTGAAGAGAATTTTCTATATGATTTCATTTTGCTGGTTGTTTGGGGTTTTTTTGTTTGGTTTTTTTTTTTTAGGAATAAAGTTTTCTGACTTTTTTTTTTTTCAGTCTCTTGGCTTTTTTTCACCTTTGTTGCTATTTTAGGTTGTAGGTTAACCAGAACAGCTCTGGGATGTCTGTTAAGGGAAGTTTATGTTTCTTATAGTTTTTTCTGGAGAAAGCATTAAAAAGATATATTTGATTATTCTTCTGCTGACTTAGTGACCCTTTTAGTTTCACGTACCCTGTGTGGTAGTTTTATCCAAGTATCTTGGAACATCTCATTTCAAAACAACTTTTTAAACCCTGTTTTGCATTCCTCAGGTTAGTGAACTGCTGCTGTGTGTTGTCAGCAACGTATCAAGAAGATGAGATACCCACTTGGTGAAAAGCTGACTTCCTTGTGAACGTGCTATAAGATGTTCTTCCCAGAGCTAGTAATTGCTTCTCTGGATGAGAATAAGTAGCTCATATGCTAATGACAGTGTACCTGTTACCTGACTTGGCCCTTGACATATGTGCTTGAAGTATCTATGTTTCTGTTAGCAATAGGTTTCAGCCCAACAAGCCGGGTTGTGTAGGCACTATATCAACTGCTCTTTGCATAGTTCTATTTTTAATGGTCAAGGGCCTGCATGAATGCCTAAGAAAGCATATTAGACAGTTTCTATGGATCAATAGCTTTTCTATTTTTAAACTAATGAGATGCTGTCACATAGTTGATTTTGAATAAGTACAGATTTAACATGTTTTGAATTGTCATATATATATTGCCTGCTATTTCAAAGTTGGGTTCCCTCATGCTCTGGAATTGAAATGTGGACTTCTCTTTACTTTTTCATAGTTATTTTGTATTGGTGGTGGAGTATTTGTTTACAGCTCAAGACCAGAAGAGTTTATTTTTGTATGGTTTATTTGTGAACTGTTTCTTCACTTGCCTATGGCATTAAAAAGAAGCGCAAGGTGCATATGTGAATACAAGATAGCATTAAGATGTGTCTGCTGTATTATTGTAAACTAAAAGCCCTTTGAATTTGTTCAGAAGCTTCTCCTCCTCATAAAAGTAAAACGTTTCTTTGCATATAAAATGAGAAATTGGCTTCCTCTGTAGCTACTATTGAAGAATTTTCCCAGTAATATAAGCCTAGAGGGGCAAATATGTGATACTCATTTGGGCACAGTTCTTTGCAGCTAATATTTTTTGGGCACGAAACTTTCTTTTTAAATCTGTTAGCAATAACTTGAATTCGCAGGAGGATGTCTCATATCAGAGAAGGGCAAACAGACTGAAAGCACTCTGAGTAAGTTAGCCAGTGGCAGTATGTTTCTCTGGACTTAGTGAAGTAATCATCATGTAGCATATTCGTATATCTTGGAGTGTACTTATATTAATATATTCTAGTACAACAGAAAAAAAAGAAATATATGCAAACAGAATTCTACCTGCTCCCTACAAAAATGAATAATGTATCATTTCAGTGAATTTTTCTAAGTGCTAATCAAAAATATAATGATTTGCAAATCATTTCTCAATTAAATTGGAAGCAGTCACTTTAATTTTTGGCAATTCCAGTAATTATTTTTTTTCTTGATCTTTATAAGTTACAGTTTATCAATCATGTAAAATGGTTTACCGAATAACTTGCGCCTTATAACTAGCTCAGGATACTGAGTTAGACATTATTTGGTGCTTGCAATTTATTTTAATAGAGGCTTTACCTTCTGTTAACATCCAGGTAATAATAAGATGAGCTTAAATGGTACTGGTTATGAGATTAGATCAGTGAAAGGTACAAGATATGAGTACTGCATCAGCATTTCCTGTGGCTGGTTTGATGGGCCAGACCGTGTTTAAGTTCAGCCTGCTTGATTGGCTCCATCAGCACCGCATACCTGTAAATTTAGGCATGGCTCAAATATTTTGGTTGAGCATTCATAAAAGCAGTGCAGTTTTCATCCTGTGACAGTGACTGAAGGAGTTCTCTTTATATGGTGATAAATTTTGATTTTATTTTTCTTCATAAGCAAGTTCATTTGGAAGGTATGGGAGGGAATACTACAGAAAAGAACATTCCAGTTCCTTATCTCCTCAGGAGGCCCCCTTTGCTTATGGGTTTGAATCAACATCCCTTTAATGAGCCCTTAAGTCAATACCTCCAGGTTGATTTGTATTCACTAGCTAGCACTCATCTGAGTTTTATTCTTTAAAAAGCATCTTTTGCCTTTAAAACACAATACTATATATACACACTCACAATATATGTGTGTATATATGTAAAAAAATATGCTTGTATGTTTCATATACATATATATACACACCAGCATATAAATGGTTCATATGTATGCGTGTGTGTGTATATATATATATATATATAAAAGCATTAAAAAGTCTCATAGGATGTTAGAGAAGTAGGCTTAGGCCCTTAGGGTATATTGAAAGGCTGAGTCTCATTTTCTGGACCAGTGCTGTAACACTTAGGCTATTGTGTAAAAAGTAATTTCTGTTGCCTGTCTTCTTTATCCTCTCTGTTGCTAAGCTGCTGTAATAATTTTAAGGTCAGCTGTTAAACTGCTGTTTTTTTCTCCTCGTAGCCATCATAGGTAACCATAGTCATGCATTTTTAAACTAGCTTTCACAGTAACAAAAGTGTGAATGGAAGGATGTTGGGAGGGAACTGCAAGACTGATCTTTGACACAAATTCCAAGATAGTTGTTCTTTATAGATAGTGTGTTCTTTAATGCTGTTCGGTTGATACAGTAGGAGAATAAACACACTAAGAGAAAATGTAAATGTCATTATTATTACTATAGCTCCATGACTAGAACAAATATCTAATACTCTCTGGAATGTTGATTCCCCCCACCATTTAAACAATTGCATAATTTGTTTGCAAGTTAACACTTTGTACTGTGCTAAATGCCACCAATTGACTTGTAAAAAGCAAAGCAAAATTTTCCACTTCTATAATTACGTTCTGTTTTACAATTATATTTATCTCTTGTACCCCAAATGAACATCTCAGTAACTTGTAAGGCTTCTTACACTGTTGCATACCCTAAAGACAGTAAAGGAATATTTTGAAAGACTGATAGGAGAGCAAAATCAGTAATCTGTGTATTTATTCATTACTGATGGTGACAAAATCTAATGAGATTTTCTCAATTTTGGGCAAAAATCTTGGTAAAAATGACTGATTGTGCTTGAATTTGGCTAAATTGAATACTGAAGATGGTTCTCCTACATATGAACAGAAATCTGCCTTACAGGTATTGACACAAGAAATCTACTGCTTGAATTAAAATTCTTCCCTTTAGCCATTCTTCTTTTCCGTCTCAGAATAAAAATCTTGCAGAGTTTAGGTGTCCGGGATCTGATTTTGACTTACTGGAATATCCTGAATGCACACAATTAAAATTCTGTTTAGACTCCTAGTGGAAGGATAAACTGTAGGTGTATTTCTTCTGGGAAGATTGATGCAAAAATGGGATGGGTTATTCAAACAAAGAACTCAGAACCAGCCGTTAAGATGAGCCTATGAACACGCATGCCTACTAACCTTATATCCTTGATAAACTAGAGACTATTTTAAAATTACAAAAAAAAAACAAAAACAAAAAACAAATTCAGAAGGTGTATAACCTTCTGAAAAAAATCAAGTTCCATATTCATTCATGAAGTCATAACCTTCTGTCTTAAATTGTCTTCATGGGTGATTGGTAAAGCTGAGGTGTAGATCCTGTATTGATGCTTGCTGTACCTCTAACCTAGGTAGGTGTGCACTTCTAATTCTGGCTCTGCAGTGATTTGAGCAGATCATACACAGTTGCACACTGAGGGCTGATGCCAACTGACCTGTAGGTTTCTCTAAATATGCCTCAGCATATTTTTGTGCCAGATCACAAATTGAGTAATCCAGTGCTTCTGCCATTCCCGTCATTTGATTTATATTTATTGTGTCTGGCTTTTACACACTATAAACAACACCAGTGGAGTTGACTGTGCTTTTTATATAGAAGAAGGGTTGCTATAAAAATGATTAGAAGATGATATGTGGCTAGGGAATGAATATCACTCAATCAGTGAAATTTAGCGAGTGAATGGACAGTATGTCATGCTGATAATGTCCATGTAAAAGACATATCAAGGGACAAGAGATAGAAAGATAAAGAGCATTTTGAAAGGCAGAAGAGAATGAAGCTGAGGTTATACATTTACTGCAAATTGAAGGAGTTAAGTCTTGCTTTTCCTTCCCACATTCGAACAGGCCACTGCCACGTGGATCCTGCTGTGTTCTCAGCTTCTATTCCTGATGGGAGCAAGCAGCTGGGGCTGGATTCACTTGCTTAAATGTCTGTGTTTATTACCAATTGGGATGCTGTAGGGCATTCAGCTGCACATGCAATAAGGTGTGAGTCTCACCCAGATTACTTTTTTTAATGTCAGCTGTGTGTCTTGGCTATACTAGGGTGACTAAAATCACCAGTAGATGCCTATAATTACATACTTGAATTGAGCTGCTAATTCCTCTTGCTTCCTCATTGATGTGTTATATTCATGTGTGTGCATTAGATTTAATTTCTTGTTGTATTGCAGACTTGTAGTAGTTTGAAATTATGATTCTTTGCTATACTTAAACTCTGATTAAATCAGTTGTGCTTTGGTGTATTTCTTGTTACAACAGCAAAAAAGCTAGCCTGCTTCATATTTGTTAAAATTTTTTTTTGAGATTCCTCAATTTCAATGAGAATAAGAAATCTTGAAGTTATATCATTATTTAGTATTTATTTACTGCTGTCTAATTATAAGGGGAACATACAGATTTTCCTTTGTTTCCAATCAAAAGGAATGTATGTCCCTATCTGTTATACATATACATAGGAAATGCAGCTTTTTCAGCAATGGTCTCCTCAGATTCCAGTTTTGCAGGGGAGGTGTGTGTTCCTCTATGTGTAATTTTTTTCCCCTCAGATTTCAGTTTTTATTCCTGTGCTGTATTGAAATATTCAATTCAGGCAAGTAACATTTCCATATCTATGTTTTTATTGTGCAATTGTGACAATTAAAACTATGTTGTTTCTCAAGAATTACAAATATGTAGAATCATATGTCGTGAATCTTGAGATAATGATAATTGTCTCTGCAACTGAACTGATGTCCAGGGTCCAAAAGTTACAACTTCAGGCAGAGTGTCAGTGATTTCTTTGAAAGAAAAATTGGACGTCAATTTTTACGCCAGTTCTTTTAACAGATAAATGATGAGGAGAGGGAAGGAAAGAAGGCTTTCTGACATCTTGCTTGTTTAAATATTTATGCTGCTTTAAACACATGAGTAATATTTGAGACTAACTCGCATTTAAAATAAATGTAGGTAGTGATCAGTTGTGATGTGTTGACCAGTTTTAGGGGTTGGTTGGTTGGTTGGTTAGTGGTGGGTTTTTTTGGTCAACACTGAGAAAACTAAGCTCTAACATAATACAAATAGGGTAAAAAATAACTATTTTAATATGTTTGACTCGAACGTGTTCATGAGTGCACTTCAGTTGGGAAAATGCAGCATTACATAACAGATTATTTTTAAGTGCAATCTGGACACAAGCTTTTCTTTAAAGAAGAAAAAGGAAATCTCATTCACAGATCTGGGATGTGGTATTTAAAATGCAGGAGGCTATTAATTTGAGTATATTTAGCTCTATAGTTGAGTCTTTCATAGATTAGCATGTAAGTATTGTAGAGATCTATAGGAAAATTTTCACATTCTACAATTATACTTTTTGATTCTGTGTTTTGTTTTATTTCTTCTTAGTTTGCAATGTAGTACTTAACAGGATGAGGATTAACTATCAGTTCCAGTTTTAAACAGGGTAAGAATTTTATGTCCTTCACCTAGTGAGTCTGAGATACAAAAGAAAAACAAGTGCATCAGAAAAAAGAAAAGACAGAACTGAAATTTTAAACACTATTCTTAATTCATCTTTTCAGCTTGCGGAGAGTATCAGCTGGCTGTGTCAATATTTTTTGTTTGTTTTTTCTTCATTCCTGGTTACTAGGCAGCTTAATACTTTTCAAAGCCCACTTGCTTGTGTTTCTGCTGATTCAAAGTGGTATTGTGGTACCTTTCTTGTGTGTTCTGTGGGTCTGCAGGATTACTCTCAACTCTTTTTTTTTTTCTGTAAGTGTCATTGTTAAAGAAGCTTTTGCAAAGAGTAGTACACATGCTTCTTTTTTTTTATTATTTTCATTTTTAAACTAGGAGGGTTTTGTGAGCCATTTGCTGCCCTGCACAGATAAGTACGTTTGATCTTTAGCTGCTCTTGGCTCAATGTCCCTTCTAGTTACTGAAGGGGAACATGGAGAAGAACACTCTGGCAAGCGGCAGAGCGTGTCTTGTGAACTGCTGTGTGTTCGCATGATTGTAGGTGCAATGATGTGAAACGGCCCCCATGTTTCTCATTTTATTTCAGATTGGAATCATCTGCTGATCTCAGGACAGGCAGATTACTGTGGTTGAGCAGCAAGCATTTGTCAGACTGCAGGGAAGACCTTCACATATATTGTAGCCTTTCTTCAGTCTGTCTTCTTCATAGTATCTGTTAAAGTTGTTTAAACTCTGTTGCATCTGCCTTATACATTCAGAAAGTGAGGCAAAGTGTACATGAATAATTTCACTATTTTATTACCCCTATTAAAAAATATTTTTACACGGCAAAGGATACATTCCTAAGTCCCTAATTTCTCTAAATAAGTCTCGTAAGAGCAACTATTTTCTTTCATTGCTTTTGCCTTTCTTTGTTAAAATGATGATAATAAACATACCTTTAGAAATACAGAAGGCAAAGACAGCCATGAGAAGGAAATTAAAACAACAGCAGCTGGCTTCGTAGAAGACTACTTAAAAAGTATATACAGATGTATACGGATTTGTAGAAAAGCCACTCTTCAGGATCTTTGCTGAAATGAAGTCAGGAGTTGAAAGAACTTTTCTTCCTTGTTTTGATGTTACAATAAACGTTATCAATCTTTTTCAAAGATTTGTCTAGGAGGAAAGACAGGGAGGATTATTTGTTTGCATTTGAAAAATCAAAATCCGTTTGAAAACTGAAAACAACTTTGACATAGAGGCTGGTAATTTCACTGGCAAAACTCAGCCTGAAGTTTATTCTTGCCAGAAACCCCCTGGAAATATAAGTGGGTGTGTTCTGCTTGAGTAATTGCATGTAAATGCAGAGGTGCCAGCAGCACTGTAATAATGACTGTAGTGTCTTTGAAGGCACTCTGAAACTTCCGTTCAAGGACACTCCTAAATAATTAAGTATTTTTTTAATTTTTTTAATTTACATGCAATATGTAATGACATCCCCCAAGTACCAGATTTCCTTCCTTGTTTTTTCATTCTCATGCAAAGAAAAAATAAGAGTATTTTAATTAAGACACTGCTTGCTAACCTGTATAGTACAGTAATGGGATGAAGGAGCAGGTCCAAATAGTTCTTTGTTGTAACATTCAGTAATGTTTTCTTAACACAGAAGTGACAACTTGAAAAACCTAGGTACCTCTGAGGTGATCTTAGAAGTCTGGCTTCCCCTCTGCAAATAAAGGGAGTCAATTTTGTCCGCTATGATATGCCTTCTGGCAGTTCACTCTGTGGCTGTTTTTATGGTACTCCTTGTAAGACTGACTGCTCAGCTAGCTGTACAGGGGTTAAATCTTTTACTTTTTTTTAATTATTTTTTTTTTTTGGCAGATACCGAGCGTCTCTATACAGTGGTTTTCGAAGAGATTTGTGGGCGTTTTGGAAAGACCTATACCTGGGATCTGAAATCCTTGGTCATGGGTAAAAAAGCCCTAGAAGGAGCACAGATTATTCGAGATGTTCTAGATCTTCCAATAACCAAAGAAGAGTTATTACAGGAAAGTAAAATGAAGCAGGAGAAGATATTCCATACTGCTGAATTGATGCCAGGTATGTTTCTCTTCAATATTTATGAACCATTTATGGAATTACTTAAATGCTAACCGAGGTAGAAGTTTTTAATCTGCCTTCCGCAAAGTAGTTTCTCTTACAGATTCAGTTTCATCAGTCTTGTTCTAGCAAGCTTTACTCAAATCTACCTGTTATTTACCTGCTAAAGAGATATTTTACCTGGTAAAAAGTACTGAAAAATTTTTTTTTCTTATTTACTTGAATAACAACTATTTTCTATATGTTTCCAAAGAAGAAAAAATGTGCATGATTTTTATTTTGTAAACCAGACATTTTTTATAATTGTTGTTGGCAGCTGTGTAACTCAGCAAGTTAGTTTTCTCTGGCTGTGAGAGTAGTTCAAATTTGTCAAGCATAAATACACTTTTAAATATGCCGGCAAATGTATGAGCCCATGGGCTCTTCCAGCTGGGATTAATCTTGCTTAATCTTAGCCATGAAATTTAAGCATAGCATCTGAGCCAGCGGCATGCCAAAGGAGAGGGAGGGTTTCTCAGGTTATCCTAAGACGTGTCTTTTACCAGTGATTGTGCAGGAAGCCCAAATGAGTAGGTTAAATCAAGGACTTCAAGATAAGCAAAAGGAGGAGTCTTACCTGTAGCATGAACTCGGACTTTTATATTCCATTCCATTTACATCTGGAACGTTTAGAGAAAATTCCTTAGCCATTCAAGACAAGCAATACCTAAAGCTAGGAGTGCTGTTAACTTTTTGTACAATGTTAAACTTCCTGGAGCAAATGTCAATAATTTATGAAGAGAAAAAAAACAAAGGAGGAGGGGGGAAAGTAAAAAAAGTATTAAAAGTTAAATAACTACATGTCGCTGTAACAAGTGTAACCATTACAGATTTTCCTCTTTGAATGTATGCTTGTTTGTTCTGACAATCTCTACAGTGCATTAATGGTGTTTTAATTTTTTTAATACTTTTTTATACCTAGAGTCGCAATGCATTAAGAAGATGAGAATTAAAAATATGTGATATTTAGGAATAAATAACAGGCAGCAAAAATTTAAAAAGGCAGCTTAAAAACTTGACTATTTTGTGCAGCCAACTTATTTAGTTATCTCACTGATGTCTTTAATACACAATATTTTTCAAATTGCATCTTTCTCACTTACAGATCCACCTGAAACTGTAAGCGTGGTTAAACTCACCAGGAAAACAAGATAGATAGAGGACTGTGTTCTAATTTGTTCATGTCAAACTTTTGGGACTACCTCTGCAGCTATATCTTTTGCAAGACAAACAAACAAACAAATATAGTCTGGGTTTAGGAGATGCCAGATGGAGAGACTGAGTGCAATGTTAGGATGCACAGAGAATGTAATGGGACAGGTTGATGCCATTAAGTGGATATTCTATGCCTGCTGAGGATTGTCATAAGGTGGTTGAGCTGGCTTGAACAGAGTGGCAGGGAGGTGATGGAACAGATTAGATGAAGGAAACAAAGTTTTGTGTGTTCCTGCCTTCAAAAAGTGAATTCTTGGCTTGCTGAAGCTGGACTATCATAGATGAAACAAACAAAATTATTACTGGGACAAGCAAGTAAACATTTTTAACATCACCAGAATTGTTCAACTGATTACCTTTTCAGATCAACTAAATACATATATTAACTTTCTTTAGGCTATTTTCTAAAGTGGAATTGATGTGAATGAATTTAAATACTTTATGTTCACTGGCCATTGTTGGGAGCAAAGGCAGCCTTGGCCACTGAAGTAATGGGATCTGTACTTTACTTGGTAGCAGCATATGAGAGACAAGCTGAATTGCTATGAATTTTGACAAAACTAGGTTTGTGTCAGCTAATAATCTAGAAAGAAGTGGCTCCAGATGTTTCTTTAAAGACTGACATGTTCTTCAATCTGATAACCAGATTTTTTAATCTGATACTTATTTTTTCCCTTCTGTCCTTTTGTATCTTCTGAGGATATTTATGAATGTAATCCTTGTGGATTTATTCTACAGCTTCTTAATGTTTGTTAATTAAGAATGGACTTTATGCAGGTCTTGTGTAAAATATAAGACTGTGGTGACATTTTGAATTTACAATGTTCTCTGACTACACTGATCTTTGAGATAGTAAGGTAAGTACAGGAAAATGAAAGTTAATTGTCATATTAATTAATGGTGTAAGATGACTCTGATGTGCTGAGTCTCTGGCAATCTTTTGGCAGTTAATAGGCAGGTGATGTTTTATTTTTCAATCAATTTCTACAGGTTTTCCAAAAAACAAGGTTCAAATTTGGTTTGGTGGAGAGCAGTGCTGAATGATGACTAATGATGTTTGAAAGAATGACTTGAGCAAAGCAGTACTTGTTTCTGGACATGCAATGAGCTATGCACATGTTTGTGCCAACAATGATAACTCTTCTATTTCTCAAATCAAGTAATTGACAGGTTTATCAGTGATGGTTAAGGATGGTGTGGAAGTTCTATGAATATACAATTGGCAAAGCAGTTCTTTCCCTGACAGGCTATATCACAGCTATGCCACTTAATGTTCAACAATTTTGAAGCATTAGTGGTTGTAGACAGAATTTTGACTATTTCAGTATGGCTGAACTAACAGACAAGCTTCAATACATCAGGCTGTGGTCAAAATACAGATTTCATCTATGAAGAGGCTATATCCATTTCTAAGGTGGAATTTTCTGATAACGGAGAATTTTTTGGAGTTAGATTTATTTTTAGTTCTGAAAGAATCTTAGAGAATACTAGTTTTTATTCAGTGGAGAAAAGAATTAATCCAAAGACAATGCTGACAAAATGACAGGGCTGCCACTTGTGCTGCTTTTCTAAGTATTTCTGTCAGAGTACAGACATTGTTATCTGCAAGAGTGACATAGTAGTCTTTCTGTTTCTGCAAATGCAGCACTGCGTTCCAGGGAAGTAGATCATCAGAAGAATGGGGAGTGATAAGTGGAGCAGAAGAAAACCATGCATATGTATGTTTACCTATACGTGTATAGGTATGCTTTTGCATAACGTAAACCCAGAATATACATAGAGCCAGAAAAACCTACCTCCAAGTTACACAGCTGCCACCAGTTAATATAATCATGTCAGGGTTATGAAATTAATGCTGTAGCAGCCTCTTATTTTGGCTCATCATCACCACAACGCACAGGTCCTTAAGGGTTGTGTGGTTGTGCATGCCTTTTTCAGATATTTTTCATGATAACTGGGCTTTCTTTGTTGCAGCTCCTGGTCAGCCAGTGCAGAATGTGATGTACTAACTATTTTCCAGTTCAAGCTGACTGTCTCTTGCAGACATGAGGAGGTAATTTCATAGCTCAGTTTTAGTACCAAATGAAGCCAGTCAGAATCATGAGAAGAAAGAAAAGCTGTTCAAGTTTGAATATATATTTTTTTCTTGAACAGTTCCATTCAACCAGCAGTCTAATTTGCTTAGCTATTGTTTCTTGATTCATGTTGTGCCCTTAACAGTTAAACAGACTTCCTACCATTTTGTCTTTTCTTTTCCTTGGTATTATTGTTTTAATTGTAGGAAACTCTAGTGAGTCCATGCTGGGCTTAGTCAACCTATAACCCCTAGAGATCAGTCAATTAGCTGCAAACTTGGAATGATGCTGTCTCTTTGGCTGATTTTAAATATTTGGCCTTTACATTAAGTCCTAAAGGATTGCAACTCAAAAATGCTTTTGCCGGGAAGTCAGCAATACAGTTGACAGACGTTCTCTATTGTGTAAAATTCAATACTTATATTTTTTCCATGACCATGCATGGGTTGGTATATCCAAACTAAAATGAGATTATCGATTTAGTGAACAGGGGATCAGCCACCAGAAGAACCTCTGGTACTTTTTAGAGAACAATAAGATAAGAAGATAGAATTCTTTATTAATAGCCAATTACCTAGCAAAAACTAAAACAATATGTATTGTTGACATTCCTTTCACAGCAATCACTAGCAAGAAAATTAACTCTTTCCTGGCCGAAACCAGGACACCTTCCAAATTGGGAAGTAGGTTATTAGTTTACACCTCCACTTTTGTAGCTCAGTGAAAGTGTAACATATAATTATAGCATTTTTCGTATCTCAGAACAAAAAAGAACCAGGTCGATCTGAGAGTTATGTTTCCACAGTGTCATCAGGCAATTACACCAAGTGGTGGATAGCCCCACCTCTGTCATACTGTCACCTTCAGAGCAGCAATGCTGACTTCAGAATTGAGAGCAAGTGTAGATAATGAATAGTACTGTGCTGATGGGCTTACAACTGCTATAGCACACCAAACTAGATAAAAAATATTTTTTCATCAGTTTGTGACTTAAGCGAACAGACATCTGCTTCGTTTTCTACATGAGATTATTGGGTTTTTTTTCTTTGCCCCTCTACTCTGCTCTCGTGAGACCCCACCTTTTAGTTCAGAGACTGCTGAGATTTTTACCGTAAAATCACTTTTATGAATTTAAAGAATTATCACTGAATTGGCTAGAAATCTAATCAACTTGACAAAGCTCTGAGTGGTAATGTTAGCTTTTCTTTGATTAAATAGAGTGATAAAATCTTGAAGAGCTTTAAGTTTGTTCTGATATTACATTCAGTGTAGGAACTGTAAATGATTTTGAAAAAGAGGAGCTGTCTTTTCATACAGAGGCTATATTTATCCTTAAGATTTCCGTTTGTGCACAACTGGATATAAATCATACAGGACATGCATAATGCATGTACACAGTTAATTTAAACAATGCATGGAGCACTTTGGTTTCTCTTAGTCTTTTTCTCAGCAGTAAATCTTCTCTTCCAAATACACACTGAACGTTCTCAGACAGCTTGTTTTGTGTAACATTACAGCAAAATGAAGTGGACTTGAACATGAGTATTTAAAGAGCGTGGATTTTTGGTGCCCCAGAGGTCAGGTGTCCTCTGTTCTCATGCTGTTAGTATGAGTAGAAAGCTAACTTTATCTACACAGCGGTGAATAAGGATCAACACTGTGATAGATGTATGTGAAGATCTTCTTAGAGGGAGTGCTGAAAGTCTGCCAAAGGAGCATGGAATTGTATTACAGCTCATAATTTGTGTGTGAGCTATGTGAAGATAGCACTTGGTGACCAGTATAGTTCTTCCAACAAAAATTTCAGTGTGCAGGGCAAAAGTCTGTTGATCAAGACAGTATTCTCTAAAACAGCCTGTAGCCATGTTATTTCTTCTGCAGCTGCATTTCAGCTACAAGATGTAGCAAGTTTAATTATATCACCATGGGCTATGTAGTGTAGATGAGCTCTTAAGTATATAGGGGAAAGAGAAACGAAACATACACACACCAGGGAAGGAAATGAGAAGCATGGTAAAAGAGACAGTAGATTAACAGACTGGTCAAACATGATACAAAAAGGAAAACAAAAATGAATATTTTTTGAAGATAAAAAAAAAAAAGTCCAAGAAAACTCAAGGATGGATAGATACAATAAAATATACATAGAAAATATTCCGTTGCCCAAGAAATAAGTTTTGTTTTTCTCAGTTAAAAAGGACTTTGGGGCTTGTTTCATACCCCACCCCATTTGTCACAGAAGTACGTTTCTTATCAAAAAATTGAGGGAGACAACCATTCCTTTGGCTTAGAATCGCAGTTGACAATAAAATAAATGTAACTAGTAGTACTCAAGATTAAATTGTCAAATGAGAGTGGCCTCTATAGCTTATTGAAGCAAGAAGAATGACTATCTTTTCAACAATTAGAAGTAACTGGAGACCAAATTACATATTATTATTACAAAATACAGACAAAAATAAGAATAGGATGGGTATTTAACTGCATAACAAATAACTAACTGGGGAGGGGGATAAGACAATTTAATAAGTAAAATGTCCTAAATAACTCTGCAGTCCACAAAACTATGTCAAAGGATACACAGTTGTTGAAGATAGCAGTAATGTTATTATAAGCATAATGCTTTGAGACTTATATTAGAGAAGGTTTTAAATAAGAAGTAATATCTTTCATTAAAATAAGTGAACTTTGGTGAAGCTTTTGGGCATAGGAAGTCCTCTTCATATAGTTTTAAAATACCCCTTTGCTATTTTGGGTTTTTTTAAGAGTTTGCATGTGTTTGCTTTTTAAAAAAGCAACTATGAAGAGGAAGACACAAGATAATAATTTTAAGTCTATCTGAAGTTTTTATAATTTCTGTACATGTAACCTTTATCTTTCTGTAATACTTTAGCTTGAACTTTCACTTGAATCTGAAAAAGAATAGACAGAATCTATGGAAACTCCAGAACATAACTTGATTTCATTGATTACTTGCTGCTTGCATTTAATTAATATAAGGAATATGTTGCATTTATGCTGTTTTGTTTTGTTGGTTTTTTTTTTTTTTTCATTATTTGTTATCTTGAACTAAAGTAATCCTGCATTATACTATTTCTCTGATTATTAGATGTCTGGCACTGTAAATGTTTGTATAAAGACAACACTCATTTGAAGGACTTATAAGTTATTAATGTATATGATGGCTCTATGTTCCAGGTTGCTCAAAATTTTCTTAAATTGGTTAACAGCATAGCTAAATTAGTTGGAAACTATAAAAGAGCTTTATCTATGATGGTTGCAGAACTGAAACTCCTGTGAGCTGATTGGGTTTTGTTTGAGGGTAGGAAAAATGGGGCTGTGTCTGCTGAATTTCCTTCCTAGTAGAACATGTTAGCTCTCAAATAAGAAATTTTTAAAAAGACATAACACACACACACACTGTCTTCTCTATTGCACACTGATTTCCTGTTTCTCTGCCTGGGATTGCCTAACGGTGAAAATACTATTAAGTAGAAATTAGCTGTAATTAGTACACAGGTAGCATGCAAGGAGGGACTAAAGAAATGCAAGAGAGGTATGGTACACTGTGATGCTCATGAAGGGATTTGCCACTGGTAATGCCACTGTTTTTTTATTTGAGGTCTTCTCAACCAGGTAGGACCTCCTGTAATGTAATTTTGAAGCTTAACTTTCACAAAAGCTACATTGTAAATTTTAGGTTATTAACTTCTTGTGGTCCTATTTACAATGTATGTATGTTTTTACTTAAGAGAAGGCCTTGGGGAGTTCTGTTTATTATTCAAGGACTTTTTCTTACATAGCTTATCTTCATCTTTTTACAATTGAATAGAAAAGACAGTGAGACTTCCTACATAGGCTTGGGCCAGCTGTATTCCTGGAGCCATAAGACTGTGGGACTTTGTCCATGCTTATAAGACCATAAAACAGTGGATTTTCAGGTTAAGGTAGTGGCAGAGCTGTGTAATTGTCTTCTTGATGGTGTAGTGGTGCCTTCAAATGAATTGACTGCAAGTGGAAATATGAACACCAGAAATCATTCAAGTGAGGAACAGAGGAAACTGAAATTATGGTTCAATGCTGAAGCAGAATGACTAATTCTCTTCCCTGTCATATATTTGCCCAGTTTATGGTGGAAATCACTTTATTTTCTATCTTGAAAAACATTCTTATAGTCTACTGTGACATGTTCATAGAAACTTCATGTTAGGAAAATAGAAACATAAAAAATACTTTGTAAGACGAAAGTTTGATTGGAGAGCTACATTAGAAAAAGATAGAACAACTTTGTATTTCATCTGTGAAACAAGGAAGAGTAGGGAAAATGTGGGCCCTATCCAGAAGGAAATGTGAGACCTGGTTATACAGGAAATAGAGAAGTCTAAGGTAGCCAGTGACATTTTTGCCTCAGTCTTCACTGGCAAGTACTGTGGCCACGCCACTCAAGTCGCAGAAGGCAAACAAAGGGACAAGGAGAATGAAGTACTGCCCACTGTGGGACCAGGCTCAAGACCATCTGAGGAACCTGAAGGTGCACAAGTCCATGGGACCTGATGAGATGCCTGCACAGGTCCTGAGGGAAATGGCAGATGAAGTTACTAAGCTACCATCGGGACCTGTGCTGTTTAACATCTTTGTCAGTGACATGGACAATGGGAGTGAGTGTGTCCTCTGTAAGTTTGGAGACAACACCAAGCTATGTGGAGCGGTCAACACGCTGGAGGGGAGGGTTGCCATCCAGAGAGACCTGGACAGGCTTGAGAGGTTGGCCTGTGCAAACCTTCTGAAGTTCAACAAGGCCAAGTGCAAGGTCCTGCACCTGGGTTGGGGCAATCCCAAGCACAAACGCAGGCTGGGTGGAGAATGGATTGAGAGCAGCCCTGCTGTGAAGGACTTGGGGATACTGGTGGATGAGAAGCACAGCATGTCCTGGCGATGTGTGTGCTTGAAGTCCAGAAGTCAGCCATATCCTGGACTGCATCAAAGCATGATCAGCAGGTCAAGGGAGTTGATTCTGCCCCTCTGGTGAGACCCCACCTGGAGTACTGCATCCAGCACTGGGGCCCCCAACATAAGAAGGACATGGACCTGTTGGAGCAAGTCCAGAGGAAGGCCACAAAGATGATCAGATGGCTGAAGCACCTCTACTATGAAGACTGTCTGGGAGGGTTGGGTTTGTTCAATCTGGAGAAGAGAAAGCTCCAATGAGACCTTATAGGAGCCTTCTAGTACTTAAAGGAGGACTATAGGAAAGATGGGGAGGGACTCTTTGTCAGAGAGTGTAATGAGAGGATGATAGTGGTAACAGTTTTAAACTGAAAGAGGGTAGATTTAGGTAAGATACTAGGAAGAAATTTTTCACTATGAGGGTGGTGAGACACTGGAACAGGTTGCCCAGAGAAGTTGTGGATGCCTCATCCCTGGACCAGGCTGGATGGGGTTTTGAGCAACCTGGTCTAGTGGGAGGTGTCCCTGCCCATGGCAGGGTGGTTGAAACTCGATGATCTTTAAGGTCCCTTCCAACCCAAACCATTCTATAATTCTATGATGATATCATTATCTCCTTATTTGTCTGGAGGCATTTCACAAAAAATAGGTCTGAATCTGAAGTTCCAGAAGTGATATAAGTTAAGAACAATGTTCTTTTCAGTGTAGACAAACACAAGGTGTAGTACGAAAATTTGAAAGTATATAAAATAAAATGTAGCAAAAATTTATGTGTTGACCATTCTGAAGTATTCCATATGACACAGAGCTCGCATTTGTATAAAGCTAAAAGGAAAATAAAAATTCCCATCATTTTTCATCAATTTGAATTAGCTCTCAGGAGTTATATCTTAATTTTCAGTTCATAATAATGCCATTTGATTATAAAATGTGATAACTGAAAAAAAAATCATGTAGAAAACAGTGTTGTAATAACATGTAAATAATTAGATAGGGACTATCATTAGATCATTTTAGCATAGCATTATTTGGTTTTCTGAACTCTTGCTGTACATGTTTGTATTACTCAATGAAAAGGAAAATGCAAGTTAGCCCAAGGGTTTTGTTGTTCAGCATAAGTCTTAATTTTAGTTTGTCAGTTGATCCAATATATTAGTCACTGTGTTTCCAGCTGAATCTAAAGAGAACAAATATCACATTTGGAGTCTAATGGAGGAATAATACTTCCTTTTACAAAATATATATATATTTATATATATATATATTATGATTTTTTTCTGCAACTTTCAGAACAAAAGTGCTGATCTCTTCCTTTAACATATATCTGTGGTCTCAGAAAAAATAACTCCTTTCTGTTGGTTTAGTTTGTCGTCTTTTTTTTTTTTTTTCATTGAAGTTGTTAGCTTTGACATTTGTAATTAATCAGGTTTTAAAGAAGCTGATGTTTAAAGTAGATCCTTCTTGTTTTCAACTTCTGTAACTAAACTCAGCTTACAATTCTTTTCACCTGATTTTCTTTTCAGTAGTCGCTGATGGGGAGTGACTTAACTATTATATTTATAATATACTAAACTTCTGAGTCTGTTTTAAAGTTTAATATTTTAAGAGGAAAGAAACAGCATTTACCTTTTTGATAAATTGAAATGAAAGACTACATTTGGAAATAAAGCATAGCAATGTGGGATATTTATTCCTGATTTTTTTTAGGATTACTTGAAGAATTTGTGTTGTACTGTCTAAGAATGTTATTGCATGTGTGTCACATTAAGAGTGTTTCCTTATGCTGGAAAAATGAAGATCCTTATTTCTTTTGTTCGTTCTTTATTTTTTGTTTTTAATCAGAGATACTAAAAGAAAAAAAAAAAAACAAACTTGCTGAATGTGGCTAAGCTTTCAGTAGGGGAGGTGGAAGATGGTCCCA
Source organism: Gallinago jamesoni (assembly GCA_025769975.1). Taxonomy (NCBI): domain Eukaryota; kingdom Metazoa; phylum Chordata; class Aves; order Charadriiformes; family Scolopacidae; genus Gallinago; species Gallinago jamesoni. The sequence continues at coordinate 132,055,627 of JAOQGH010000001.1, forward strand.
GGAAGCGTAACAGATAGTTCTGTCTGTGATGGATAGGCCTCAATCTCTTACATGGTAGCTACAAATAAGTTAGAAGTTAGTAAGTTCACAGAAATTTTTACCATACTTCTTCATAGACATCAAGTTTTTAATTGGTTGTGTTTGATGTAACTGAAGTCTTCATCTGATTGAAAAATCTGTGTAGCTATAGGGGATGTAATGATAAAGTATATGCCAGGGGAAGTTTCTTACAGATCTTTAAAGTGCTTCCACACATCCCCTTCTGTTGTTGTTTTTTGTAAAAAAAAAACAAAACAAACAAACAAAAAAAAACAAAAACAAAAAACCACAAGAAAGATACTATGAAAGGTATTATTTTCCTAATGAAGAACTATATGCTGAATTAGTGTAATGATTGTGTCAGTAATTTGATGTGGTGGCAAAGTGTCTAGAGCTATACTGGTGGTAATTGAGGCAAACAAAAGCATTTTGTTGATCCAGAGCTTTTACAATGAAATAACAAACCTGGAAAGAAAATACTATCTTGAGCTTGTTAAGGTATGCTAGCAATTCTTCCATATGCAATTTAATTTATTTCCACACAGCTGATTTTTCTCTTGTATTTTTTATAATCTATCTTTCTATGTTTACACATATGCAAATAATAACTTTTAAATGGCATATTTTTATTAAAGTGCATTTTCTGAATAATGTAAATCTTTGCTTTCTGGAGCTATTAGGGACAGCTGCATTTTAGCTCCCTTGTAGCAAGGGAAGCCAAAAATACAAAGTAAACACACACAAACACATTTACACTCCAAAATCATGACATGCTGGGAGAATATAAGATAGAACCCTGAAGAAATAACCTTTCTGCAACAGTGCTTTCCTGTGGCTGGCTACCTCGAATAGAAATGTAGAATAAACATACTCTGTGACAGATGAACAGAAGCTGTGATGCAGTGGGACTGAAGAAAATTAGGTATTTGAAAAAAAGCACAACTTTAGAGAAAACTAATTATATCATAGCAAGAGCATAAGAAATAGGAAATGTCTTCTTCCTTGTGTAATCTTTAGGCTTCTCTATATTACTACAAGGTATGCTAGCCTTGCTAATTGTTGCAGATTCTTTAGAATAAATTCCTTTGAATGAATGCATTTTATTTTAAAAAGAGATATTTAGTCTACTGATTTATATTAATAGATTTTAATACTTCAATTAATTCAATATGGACTTGCTTTGCTTGTTCACATATGAAGACATAATCTGTATCTAGAATAAAATAAAGAGCGTTGTATTTCAATGAGAGGACAGAGTGTCATCATTTTGCTTGTTATTAGTATAGCCATTTAAGGGCGCATAGGAAAGCTTTTAAGTGGGTGATGCCTTGCAATTGGAGAAGGAATAACACTGCTGTTATCTCTGTCCGGTTGGGATCTAGCGTCACAGAAGTGCATGTATTTAAAGGCTATCTTCAAATACAAGCATGGAGCTGGAAATGTCAGTTATCAATTGGTTGATTAGATTATGGAGAGTAGAGAAGAAATCTGTGGACGGTCACATCTACAGGTCATATTTCCAGATACATGGGTTAGTTAATGCATCTACTTACTAATCTACACTCTTTATTACCAGTAGTAATTATAACTTCTCAAAGTTGAGCATATGACTATACTTGGGAAAAATGTATTGCAGATAAGGTTGTTGTTTATAGAATTGTGAAAATGGAAGAGAAAGGCTGGATCACGTGGGAAATGCAAATTGGAGATGCTGGGGTGGTAAAGGAAATAATTAAATAGGTGTGAGGAGTAGGAGTGTTTTTAGGGAGCAGGGACCAGGCATAAGTATGACAAGAGGAAAGGAATAAGATTACATTAATATAGCCAGGCATGAATAGTAGGATAAGAATTCATCCAGTTGGAAGATGAAAACAAAAAACCGTTCTCAAGTTGGTTCAAAGAGCCAGAAGTCAACTGGACGCTTATCTACCTGAAACTAATATCCTTTGTCCAGCACAGTTTGGCTTCGTGCCAAGAAGCAGAGCTGAAGTGATTTGGGATGGGATTTGGAGGGATTTTCTCTTGTGAATTGGTAAAGACTGAACATCCACTCTCGCTCTCCATTGAACACTGATAATTGTTTCGTTTGGGAAAGTCATCCAACATTTATAATGCTGCAGCAAAGGAGCATTGAAACCTCTGCAGAAGAAACTCAAAACTTGCACCAAATAATGAACTGTGTTTCCCTCTTACACAGACTGCTGTGTTTTCACTGTTCCCTGCATTAACATTCCCTAGAAGACTAGGTGGGATTGAAGTGTCTACCCATTAGGCTTGAGGTGTTCATTACTCAGGTTTACGGCATCAATAGATAAAGCTCTGGTATTAACAGCTGTGACTGACAGCTCCCCTCTTCTGCCCAGTGTTACTTGCCTTAGTAATTGCAAAAAAAAAGAAACTGAGCTCTCTTAGGGGCTTTAGCTCTTTTAGCTACTTGGATACCTGGTTCAGAAATTAAAACTATACCATGCAGTGAGAAGGTACGCTTCAGACATAGCAAAAATTTTTGTCTACGCTGACCGGTTGAAATAGGTTGTTATATTCAGTAAGACAACATTTTTGAAATACTGCTAAATATATTGTAAGTAGGTATAAATATTAATATGTATGCCTACATATATGTGTATATATAAAAAATAAAATGTGTATATTTGTGTTGCAGGGGTTGATAAGCTGATCCGTCATTTACACAAACACAACATACCCATGGCTGTTGCCACCAGCTCAGCTGAAATGACATTTCAGATGAAAACAACCAGACACAGAGACTTCTTTGGTCTTTTTCATCATATTGTGTTGGGAGATGACCCTGAGGTGAAGAGTGGCAAGCCAGAGCCTGATGCATTTCTAGTCTGTGCAAAGAGATTTCACCCTCCTGCACCTCCAGAGAAGGTAAGAAGAGGAGGGACCAAATTAACTGAAAAGTTAGGAGTCTTCAGTTTGAGCTATATTTGAATTATTATTATTTTAACATGATAAATACTTGGATTAAGATTTAATATAAACATTATAAAAATTAGCAGCCTCTGTTTTCAAAGAATTTTATGCTGCTGAAGCAAGAGATTTTCCCCTGCTATGTATAACGTTTGTGATGCAGATTGCTCTGATTTACTACATAGTAGTGTGCAGTAATAGGAAAGTGTAATGATTTTCCACTCTATGCATAAATCTGCAATCTTAACTTTACTACTGAAAGCTTTCAAACAGTTATTTAAGCATAGATCAGTTTATTTTCCATACATTCACGGCTGATTTACTTCTTAAGTGTCTAAACATTAAAGATACTTCTTTGTAAAGAGGCCATATATTTTTTCTAAGCCATCTCTTTCCTCTGGCATTCTAAATCTCTGAGATGGTAGTTCTTGTTGTCTGATTTAAAACTGATCAGTTTGAGCAGTCTTTTTCAAATAGTAGATGTGCTTAGTTTCTCTCTCATATGTATAAATATCCAAACTTGACTCTGAAATGGAAATCTGTAGGGAGAATATTTAAAAGATAAATTGAGAGTTAGTTAAAATAATGTCTTTGCTTTTATTTTAAATTAAATTGCCTTTCTTTTTAAAATATTTTTCTCACTTTTTGTCTATTCTGAGTTGAGCCTAAATTCTGAAGTTTGGGAGTTCCATTACTGCAGAAAAATGTATTACATGCTAACTTTTGAGGAACAACTTTAGGTGGATTAGACTGCGATGACTGTTTCCTCAGCAGGATTATTGAGGAAAAAATGGTTACACAAGTACATACAGAATGATCAGTTAAGATTCTTCAGCCTTTCATACTTCAAGTTCTCACCCAGAGTCTAAATGGGATTTGCATTGCCTGGGAATACAAAGTTAAATATTTGATGCAGCATAGGATACTATGAACAGTGTTAACCAAACTGGTTTTGGTTTGGTGTGGTTTTTTTTTATTTATTCTGTTGCAAATTCTGTTGACGCTCTCTGTGTGTGCATCAACTTCATTTGGAGACTTAGGTGTTCAGAAAAGGTACACCAAATGTACACCATCATGTTCATGCAGATAGCGGTTGCTTGGATATGTTAGGTACTTTTGTGAGTAGGCCTTGGATGTATGCTGTGTTCTAAATGTTGATGAATCTGAGCAATAAGGCTGTAAATCTCACCTTAGAGTCAATTAGGTATGAATTTTCAACGTTAATACACAGCTGAAAACAAATATTGGGAAGCAGCCCGATGTTTTGGAGGGAGTAAGAGAGAAGTTGAAAACAAGCTTAAATCACAGCTTAATGTTGCTTTCATATAAAATTATTCTTTCTTGCTTAACTATATGTCTAGGGAACAAAAAATCAGGATATGTTCCTATAATGTTGTGTAGTGTGCTTTTTTGTGAAACAAAATGAGAGATGTGTATTGCATGCTTTTTGATTGGATAGAGGTGTGGCTGTAAGCTATTCTGTAATTCTGAAAGTAAAAGAGCAGAAAATATTGATAATTTATATAAAGCTGGGTCATAACTGGTATTTTATCTGAAGGAGAGGTAAGGAAATTGAATTTCAGCTGTGTTAATGACAAATTAAACTATTATTTCATGTGAGAAGCCTAATAGTAGTATCCAGAGGGAGAGATTTCCCAGAGCTCTTAGTTTATTTGGCTCTATTTCAGAAAAGTCACAATGTGATAATAATTAAAAAGGACAAAAACTTAAAAAAACCCACCCAAATCAAAACCGAATGACAGCAAAAAAAACAGTGACACGGTGTTGTAGATATTTTTATTTATTCATCTGTAAGTAACATTAGCTGTGGTAAACAGTGAACAAAATATTTGAAGATAATAGTAACATCAGTATTACACTTAATAATTTTAAACTTTAAAGATGTGTTAGACAAAATTTCAGAGTATTCATGGTAGTTTTATATGTTATTTTCTTTGAAGAAGAGCATAAATGTTTCAGCCCATGTTTTTCCTTTGTATGACATTTAAGAGCATTCAGAGTTCCCTTAGTGCAGATGATTCAGTTGAACTTTTTTTTGTCACATCTACAAAAGTCTCAAATGTCAGTGTGGGAATTTAGCACAAGCACAGAGCTGCCAAGGAGAAGAAAATCAAAATAGTAAATGTGAAGCTATCTGAAACATTCAGGGCCAGTGTCGTGTTGGCATCTGCAGTGTGCAGTCCCAAGCAGTGAACTGACAGAGCTACAGGTTTGGATTGCACACTAAAATTCAGTAACATGCAAGTTTGCAGCAAGATACCAGGAGACGTAGGCAATGTCTGTGTAAGCAAGTAATTGGATACAAAACTGGGAGGGGTGGCTGACACACCAGAAGGCTGTGCCATCATACAGTGAGACCTGGGCAGGCTGGAGAGTTGGGCAGAGAGGAACCTGTTGAAGCTCAACAAGGGCAAATGTAGAGTGCTGCACCTGGGGAGGAATAACACCATGCATCAGTACAGGTTGGGGGCTGACCTGCTGGAGAGCAGCACTGAGGAAAAAGACATGGGAGTCCTGGTGGACAACATGATGACAATGAGCCAGCAATGTGCCCTTGTGGCCAAGAAGGCCAATGGCATCCTGGGGTGCATCAAGAACAGTGTGGCCAGCAG
>JAOQGH010000001.1:132061332-132105760 GCA_025769975.1 Gallinago jamesoni
GGCTGCCCAGAGAGGTGGTGGAGTCTCCTTCTCTGGAGACGTTCAAAACCCTCCTGGACAAGTTCCTGTGCAACCTGTCCTCCTGTCCTCTAGGAGGACCTGCTTTGGCAGGGGGTTTGGACTAGATGATCTCCAGAGTTCCCTTCCAACTCCATATCAGTCTGTGATTCTGTGACTTAAAGAAATAGATTATTAGACTAATGTATTTGGTGCTTAGGCCCATATATCTATACTATATGTGATTTAAATATTTGCCATTGGGTTACATTTTTTCTGATCCCTGGCTGCAAGCTGTATAAAGTTCTTTGGAGCTTTATGTGCTCCTAAGCGTTGGCAATTGCCTGATAATGTGTCTGGAGAGGACTTCCACTCTAAGCATCCTGCTAAAGCGAAATAGTCCGCACCAAAACTGTTTAGTAGCAACTGAGGACTGTCAGATTTGCTTCAAAACTTAACTGCTGCTCCAAGTGAAAAATACAGTGTAGCCATAGAAGGCCAAACTAAGTATTTAGCTGTAGTGGTATACCAGCCTGTGACTGTTGGTGTGCAGGCCTACTTCTACAAGTAGGCAGTTCTAGAATAATGTAAAACTGGATATGATGACTGTTTTACTACCATTGAAGGATGTCATAATTGTCCATATGGGAACTCTACAACACGAGTAACAATGCACTATCAAACGAGTAATTAAATCAGTCAGGTAATAACATTGCGATCTGCAGGTTGAATACTAGAAAAATTGTGTTTTATGAAAATTCATTTTGTGGCTGTTTGGTTGTTGTTGTTTTTTTAAATATATGCCAAATTATCTCAAATACAGAGATGCAATTCGTATGAAAACCAAGTGGAGCTGTACATATGTAGAAAATGTGTGCTTGAATATTGTAGAAATTTCAGGCCACAATGTTCAAAACTCTGTGTTCTTTTCCATACATTTTATTTAGGTAATTGACCAAAATAAAAGTTTCAAAGTTTGGGTTTTTTAATTATTATTATTTTCCTATCTTCATATGGTCATAATTTGGGAAATAAGTTGTTTCATATTTTTATAGAATTAGTTACTTAGTATTTTACTATGTTTCAAATAGACAAAAGACAACAAGAAAAGGATTCCATAAGTACATAGGGGACAAAGAAAGACTTGGGAACATGTGGGCCCATTGCTGAATGAGACTGGGGACTTGATTACTGTAAGTAAGGCTGAAGTAATAAATGTAGCAAGTGGGGAATGCCAGCTCTCAGAAGCCAGAGGCAAGTTTGGAGCAAGGAAGGTATGCCCTTGGTGGAAGAGAATCAGGTCAGGAAGTACATAAGCAAACTGGACATGAATAAGTTCGTGGGTTCTGGTGGGATTCAACCTTGGGTGCTGAGCGAGCTGCCAGGTGTCATTGTGAGGTCACTCTTGATAATCTTTGATCAGTCATGACCATTGGGAGAAGTGCCCAGTCCAGTCCTGTTTAACATCTTTGTTAATAACTTGGTTGATGGGGCAGTTTGCTGATGAAGAGAAGATAATGTTCAGGGGGATCTTATTAATGTATATAAGCACCTGAGGAGAGTGTAAAGAATACAGATAGGTTCTTTGCAGTGGTGCATAGTGAGTGAATTGGAGGATATGGGTACAAACAAACATAGGAGGTTCTGTCTGAGCACAAAGAAACACATTTTTACTGTGAGGGTGTTTCAGTGGCCAATCCAGCCCAAACCATGACAGAGGGTGACCTAGCACTGACAGAGGTTGCCCAGAGAGGTGGTGGATGCTCCCACCTTGGAGATGTTCAGAAGCCATCTGGACATTGTCCTGGGCAGCAGGCTGTAGGTAGCACTGGTTGAACAGGGGGATCGGACCAGATGAGCTGTAGAGGTCCCTTCCAACTTCAGTAATTCAGTGATTCAGTGATACCCTTCTCAGATTTGATCTGGGAGAAAAAAATAGGAAACAAAAGTACTTTCACTGAACAATATTTTTCTGTTCCATTTTGATTAAAAGGGCTCAAATTATTTAAAATCATTATTTGGAATTTATAAGTATTGGAATATTAATTTTTGCTTTAAAAGTTTTCATAAAAACCTAGCTGTTTGTGTATTTCTGTGTGTATTTGTATATAAGATAGATATATCAACTATAACTTTTCAGTTTTGCCTTGAAGCAATTTTGTTTAATAGTAACAAAAATGTTATGCTACTAAATTTGTTTCAAATAGGACTTTATCTCAGTGTTTCAGACCTTCCCATGCAAACATTTATACATACTTTCATTTATACATACTTTCAATATACTCATGTCATAAAAAGCACAAGAATTAATTATTTACTTAGTATACAGTACCCTTAGTGGCAGGGTAAGGCCTTTCTTACCGGTATTTTGGTTATTTTGCCTGTGGCTTTTCTGTAAAATAAAGGACCTTAGTAGTAAAGTAATTTAGAACAAACAAATAGCGTCTGTATCCATTGTTTAGAAAGAGGAAAAGGTTGTAGTAATAGAAATTATTAACTCTCTTATGAAGATTCAATCTGTTCTATTTAAGAAGTTCCAAGTGATATAAATCACCACCTTAATTTAAAACACTATTTCTTTGCAGTTTCTTCCATTTCTAATTAATTAATTGATCCCATAGTTAGGAATAATCTCTGTAGCAAATCTAGTGAGAGCTCATTAAAATTTTTCAGACTGATTAAATGGCATTAGGATTTATGAGTCTCAGTAGACTTTTTATGTCATAGAAAAGAGAAGTTCAAAGAGAAATTTTCTGAGACACTTTTGCTACAGAAGATGTAGTGAAAGAGTAACAGAGATTCAGAACATCATGACCATTTTGTAATTTTAGTCTATAATTGTACAAGGAAAACAGAAGGTGAAGAAGGCAGATTTAGCACTTAATGTGACCATCATTACTGTGAGCTTATGTAAAAAGGATGACGACATCTATTTTTTATTTCTTATCCCTCCTCATTTTATTCCTTTTCCTACTTTTTTTCCCCTTCAACTGCACCACTTTTAGTGTATGCATGTAGTGTATGTCACTTACCATGGTTTTCAGATAAGCAGTTATTTAATTAGTGATATTTCTGTTATTCCTTATAACCTACCTGGAGGTTGAATTTTGAGGAGTACTTTAAATAAGGTACAGGAATTACCAAGGCATGAACAGCCATTCTAGGTGATGTACTGAGCTGTAAATTGGAATCCCTGCTGTTGAAATCATGTATTTTAGTCATCATAAATCTGCCCCTTTTCCATTTTATAAATAAATTGACTTGTAGTCTTTACTGAATGTTTACAATTCAAAAATCAGATATTTTATTTTAGAAATAACAAAGTCATTAAATATGAAAATACATAGGCATCTTTCAGCTTAGTTCAAACCTACATCAATGACTGTCTCTTCACCCTTGGCTCTAGTCTGTCCTTTGAATTCCCTACATTCCTAATTTTTCCTCAGCTGAAACACTCTTCTAAACAGCTGTTCATGGTATAAACCATTCTGATTTACCCATCCTCTGCTATCTGATCTCCTTGGACTCACAATTTTTACCAGTTACTTTAGCGTATCGCTAGGTATTTGCTTCTCCCAGCGGTATAGCCTGCAGTTGTAATGCTCATAGTACACCTGGCTTTTAAAGCTGCCGCCAGTGGCACAGCTGAGGAAGAGTTTGTAGCAGGTCACTGTTGTCCACATACACTGTGGTCTGTACAGAAGCAAATAGAGCACATGCCAGCGGCCACTTACTTTGTGAAGAGGGCTCAGTGTTGCTCCAGGACTCTTCCCAACTGCCAGTGTATTTTGAGGTAGAAGGCAGGATTCGGGCTTTCTTTGCAGAAGCCACTTGACTTTCTTGTTTGTACAGATGTAATTACAGTTCATTAATTAATTCAAGTTAGACAGTTGATGAGTTAGAGCCAAGAAAGAACTTCCCGTGTCATCTGATTTGTTGGTGCCAACTCCTGTGTAGCCAGGCGGTTAGTACACCGACTGAAGGTCTGGGATCTTTGAGTGTTTCTGGTGCGTCTACTTTTTTGTTGTGCTTCTTGGGGGATCATTTCCTCACTGCTTGAACAAAACGCCCCTTTAGTGTCCCTTATCTGGAAGGCTGTGCTCTGTCAGCATTCCTGTTAGTCTCGCGTCTGGTGCTGTGGCCAGCTTCCAGACAGTGCAGAGAAGACTCTCCCTTGGCAGAAGTGTGTTGTGTGGTGGGAACAGTGCTCCCTGGGAGATGGTGGGACTGCTGAGCAACTGGTTCTGTGCCACAAGAGCTTGAAACCACTGCTCCTGCATATAGATGTCGTGCTTAAGATAGCATCAAAAGCAGAGTTCACTCCCTTGATGAATTTAGGTTACATATGGCAGATTTTACTGTATGTGGGGTGATTGAGAGGTAAATGGGGTATGTCGCATCTTTTCCTTGTACTTAGATTAGTTTAATTGTTCCATGCAGACATACCCTTAAGCGTTGGGAGCAGATAACAAGTGAAATCTGAAAGGGTACATCTATTGTCTTGAGAACAGAACATTTCCACTGGTCTGCCTTCTAACCAAGACAAGATGCCAAGTTCAGTAGGAACTTTCTTTTCTGACTTGCTAGTTTTTTGAGAAATTAGTTTTTTGCTTTCATGTGTGCATCCAAAATCACACAATCTCAACAGTTTGTGTCAATCTCTTGGGAACTAAACATCTTTTGCAGTTAATCCTTTGTAAAGCATAATTGGAAAAGCAATACCAGTGTATTCCTTAAATATCAAGAAAAATTGGCTCCATGGAGAACATAACAATAATCTGGGACTTCTGCTTTCTTTTTAAAGCAAATCAGAAGAGAGGGTTGCCCTTATCCACTGTGTGGAATACTTCCTCAAGAAATTGGAGAAAACAGCTTTTTGCGTACTTTCTGACCTGAGCTGTTCAGTCTTCCAGTTTTGGGGTTTTCTTAGAGATTGTACTAGTTACCTTACAGTACAGCAGTTGTTTGCTCAGGAAGGTACTCAACTAGAACTTTTTCCTGAATTCATAAAGCCTTTACTTTTCTTGCTCTGCAGTATGACTGAAGACATCTTTCTAGATAGCAAGTTTTAAGTATTTAGTATGTGTTACTGGCCTAGCTCTTGAATTCCTCCTACTGTGAGGCACTGGAAAATAATACACAGAATAACTTTTTTTTAACCTTTTTTTCCCCGTGGAGAAACTATTGATTTCAGGCAGACACATGAGAAATTTAAAGGAATAATAGGAATAAATTATTAATAAATTATAAGTAAGTAGGTATTGAACAATATAGAGTTTTATGTGTTAAGACCTCCGTCTTGAAATACTGCTAGAAGCTTATAGCTTGGGACACAAAGATCACATCACTATAGTGGAATGTACTTTTTATGTGATATGCTACTGGACAGTCTGTTGACTGAATCCTGCACCTTCCTCAGCTTCTAAAGAAGAGTGGTTTGTATTGTTTTGTTTTCAATTATCATGCTCTCAGTTCACATGGTTGATTTTTGTCCTCCTTCTCCTGAGGCATGTGTGCTTGTGTGCACACCCCCACCTTCCCAGTGCTGGCAGTCTTTATTATATATTTGTGGAAGAAAAATGAGATGTTGCATGGCTTGAAAGTAATTTAGCTCTTAAGTGTTCCAGACATTGCCCTTGTTACTGCAGTGCATGTTTATTTATGGAAGTATTTGTCTTATGGAGATGAAAAAAGTCATTGAAATTCCATGCAAAAAATAACCTGGTCAAGGTTTGCTTTCACTTAATGTGTCTGATTGGAAGAGGAAAGAAAGATTATAATTTGTTCTTAGTCTTTGGGGTATCCTAGTTGGGGGGTGTGGAGGCAGAATTATTTTTTTTTTCTTGATAATGTATCAAGTAGCTGCTAAGGGGCTTGATGAAATGTGATGCAGAATAATAAATTATGTTCTGCAGCCTTCTTTGCTTCTACGTGAGGTGAGTGTGTAAGCATAAAGAGACTGGTACACCTCCAAATTCTAAAAGCATCATACTCAGATTAGCAGGTCACTGGAGATGCGTTGCTAATTGTTTTAGGGAACTCATTATGGGTATTATCACATATTAATTATGCATGGTAAGTAGTAAAAAAGAGGGGGGAAAATCCTTCTTTTATGATAAATTGCTCACTGAGTTATCTTTTCTTTCTTTCAAGACCTTGAGCGATTTTGGAGATGCAAAACAGAGCAGTCAATGAATAATTAGATTTTAATTAACAAGAATTTTCACCAAAAAAAAATGTTTTTAATGTCTTTTGTGTTATAGGAAGCATGAATAAATCCTCTTTTAAAGAGATCTAGTGCACTGATCCTCTCCATATCTCTAGTTACCTTTGTAACACACCAGAGCTTGTTATAACAATGTTTTCAACAGATTCAGGACAAAGAATGAAGACTGAAACAAGGGATTGCATTGTTAGCAGTATTTTTGGTTGCTTCTCTGTAAATTATTGTCATGGGGAGACCTCTGGAAACCTTTGAAAGACTAAGGGCAACTATGTGTTGTTTTAATGCACTAAGGCTGGGGGGGGAAGAGTTCATTTGCTCCCTTCATTTTTAAGTTACTTGCTCTTTGCGGAGATGCGGTTGTAGGTAATTTTCAGAGGGCTGGCATTCGTGGCAGTGTTCTGTTTATTCTGTTGTGTTGTAAGGAATTTTTAAGAGTCTTTTTTTGGCATGGTTGCAGAAAACCTATATACAGGACCATCAATTAACACTGACAAATTGTTTATAGTCTAAACAGGGCAAACCATTTTGCTCAGGCTGATTGCTGTATCACAAAATAAGTGCACTTACAAGATGATTACAAAGTGTACTCCATAAAGCAATGTTTGAGAATTTTTTTTTATTATTGTTGTGATAGACTGGTGGTATAAAGATAAAAGACCTTGTAGCACACACAAGAGCTGAAGAAGTGACAGCTTTATCTGCTGAAAAAGGATGCTTAACATTTCCATTCCAGCATCGCTTTATCTTAGAATAATAGCCTGATTCAAAGCCAAGAAGGAAACGGTTCAAGTTAAGCCTCAGTAAGACTGAAGTGATTCTGATTTAACGTAGAAAACAATTCCATGCAGTGGTACAAATGCTGTCCTCATATTCCATCAAAGAAAGCTTTTCATTTTTGTCTAAAGAGTACTGAATACAGGAATTGCTGTTCCTGCTCAGATTCAGTGTTTATCTCATTTGGTACCATCTCTGATAAAAGCTAATACCAGAGGCTCAATATAATCACCTTTTAGCCAAGAGGGGGTTAATTTATCCACTTAAATTCTGTTGCCCCCATATCAAGTAATTGAAGGCTCTTTTTTAATAAAAGAAAAGAAAAGGGGGTTAGTAACTCTTTCACAATACTTTTTTTTTTTTTTCCTGATGCTGGTCACTACCTGGGACAATTAATTCTGTAAATCTTTTGTGCATGTTCTGAATTTCTCACCTTTTAACTTCTTTGAATGTCAGCTTTTTGGTTTTTCTTTTTTTTTAATGTTATGAATGAAAAAGATAAGACTTGATCTGCCACTCAGTATTTTTGGGGGGTTGATGGGAGGTGTGGTTGCTTGGTTTTTTTCTTCATAAGCATTCTGATTGCATTTCTTCAGGCTCTTCCTATCAAAAACATTTTAACATAGAATAATGTCTGTGGCATACAGTAGAGTATTGCAGATGAGACAGCTCTATATATGTCTATGAATATATACAGTATGACCCAAGCTCTTGAGTTTTCACTGAGTTGTCTACAGTGATGTCCAGTATTTAAACTGGATGTTACGAGATGTACATGTCATTTATTTTTTTCCAGCTAATGTGTATTGCTTACACTTCTTGACCATTTTATTTAATTTGACACTTGATTGCCCGGTAGACTACCTTCTCACTCCAGGTTTCTTATAGTTGTTTATCCCAGCTAACCTACATAACTCTGTGTCATCAGCAGATTTTACCAAGTGTAGAGGTAAGGCTTGCTAGTCAATAATTCCCTGAGTAACAACAGAATTCTTTTAAAATGCATCTATAACTGCTTTCTAAAATAGTAGCATGGTAATGAGAAACTATTTTTAAAGTTAGTAACCGCTTCGCTTCATAGTTTAGTTGCTTCAAAGCCTCAGGGTCTTGCTGACTAGCAAAAACTAGCTGATGAGATTTCATCCATTACTGAAAATATCTTCTATTATAGAACATGTTTTCGTCCATTAGGAAATTGTCCTCTTTTCTACCTAGTCATGGTGATCCATTCATTTGCTGGGTCCAGAACACATTATTGCATTCTGCATCTTGAGACTAAAGAGTGGAAACATTAGAGGTTGCAGCCTGTTGTCTGGGGCTTCAGAGCTAGTACAGACTCAAAATATTACTGATTCAAAAAAAGTGCCATGGGCAGAAAGCATAATAGTATGTAACTTATCTTTCTGCTTTCCACTTTCAATAATGCAGTTATCCCAAGAGAATGCCAACAGAACCTTTTATTCTTTGAAGAATGATCACGTATAGTAGGTAGAATGCATTTTCAGTTTTAAGATTAGCTATGATATATACTTTGAAGACTGTTTTCAGTTGTGAGTTTTTAACTTTTCAGGCAGAAAATTTTCATTGAGAAGACTTTTTCTTTCTTGAACTTCAGCAAAAAGTGTTTGCAATTATTTTAATATTTCCCTCATAAGATATTAATATTTTCTAATTATAGTAATAACTAGTGCAATGGTCATATGATAACTTACATGAAGAGTTATATTTTGTAAAGGAGGTGTTTGAAGTCTGGGAAGCTGAGAGTTCTGCAGTCATATATTCTAGGAGTCAACAATAATGCTATGTCTCTGCCATAATATGATCGTTACTAGACCTGGGAATGCTCCTGAGTTTCCTGATGTTTTGTGTGTGTTATATTTAAGCACACATTAAACCCCATGGGTTTATCTAAGGCTATAAGAAGTAGCTTGAAGAAACTGATCGCATACCCCCCACACACACTGATTGGCATTTTTTTAATGAACGTTGTCCTTTTTTAGTGAACAAGGTTCCAAGTTCCTATTTTAGATGGCAAGCACATATTGTCCCTCAATTTTCCTCAGAGTTAAAGAGTTAACAGAGGTCATTTCAGATAGAATTAAGAAGTGAATCAGCCAGCCCTACATTAGATTTCAGCTGTATTCTCTGCTGCCCTCATCCAGAAAGGAGCAAAAGTGGTTTAAGCAAGACAAATTTCAGTTAATAGGTCAGCAATAGAAGGGGAGGAAGAAGAGAATGTACCAATGATTCCTGAAAGAGTGTATTTTTAAAGATACTGCTGAAGAAGGATGAAGAGTGTAGGCATGGAGATTGTAAAAGGCACAGAGGTCAGCATGATATAAGACACACAGCTGAAAGTGGGAGAAAGAGATAAAGAATGCAATTAAGTGAAAGGATAGAAGATGTCTAGGGAGTAGAAGGAAATAAAAGCAAGACATGCAGTAATTGTGGGTAAGATAATATAGGGCCTTGAAGGTGAAAATGAAAACTTGAATTTGTGACTGCATTAAGTAATCTATACAGCTTCATTATAAATTATGAAGACTTAATAGTGTGCAGTAGCCCATTTGTCCTTAACGCTTTCCCAAACATTTTTTAGGGAGTGTAGATAAAGAGTCAGGATACAGTAGATAAGTTAATGATGTATATACTGAAATAGTAAAAGCATTTACTTTTTCGTGGCGAAGCATTCTGTCTAAAGAGGATTGGTAGATGATGTGACAGGGCTAGCATTGCAGCAGAAAGTCTTCAAACATTTAGGATGCTACATGTCTAAATTTAAAATCTCATGAAGATAGTGGAAAGAAGAGTCAGCTGCAAATGTGTGCTTTGGCATGTCTCTCAAAGCGAAGAAGTTTTCTTTAGAAACACTGATGTCAGAGTTTCATCTTCTATTCTGTCTTGCACTAAGTAGCAATTCTAAGGCATTTGGACAATTTATTACTGCCCCTTTCTCCTGTCACTTTATTTTTTCTTATCTTAGCAATCAGTTGAAGGTGAAGTACTCTTGAAGATGATGGTTGACTTTAAGTAGGCTGGTGGAAGGCTATTGTACTGATATCTTACTATGTACAGGTCTGCTGTATAGCTGTGGTATTATTACATGACAGCCTTAAATTTATTTAAGATGATTAATATTCAGTGGAATAACTTTTTTCTTGTTTCTCTGATGTTTTTAGGAACTGATTTTGTTTTAATAATACAATGATAATGAAGGATGAATATAATGTCCCTTAATTCAGATTATTCAGAAAAGGCCTTCAGTGTAGTTTCTCTCAGAAATTTTGAAATGTATCCATTCTTTGTAGGAACAATTCAGTTTCACCAGCTTTCACAGCATTTTTAAAAACCTGTGAATTGAGTCCTTAGCTTCTCTGACTGAGTCGGGTGTGTGATCTGGCTTTGTGTAAAGTGATTACTAGTAAGAGCTCAGGCTCAATGTCAGTCCAAGGATGAAGAAATCCATCACAGAATGCTGCATTTTAATAAAATGATTTCAGTTACTCGGCAGTATGAAGACATAATAATGCTTGTGACATGCTGAGCTATATTGGTTTAGAATCAGACTGAACATTGGAATAATAGCAGCATCGAGAAGAAAGGAAAAATAGGATGTCTGATTTGAGCATCTCTTTTTCTCCTATTGATTTCTATATTTAGCATAGTCTATGGTATGCCAGACCCTAGTTATAAAGACCCATGAAAGAAAACTACTTGGATTCCTGGTCTTGCATGTTAGGCATCAAGCAACATGTGATGCATAAACTTGCATAGAATTGGATAGGTCCTGAGGAATATCCGCTGCAGGATGCAGCTGTTAAGTTTTGTGATAAAAGCTCAAAAAGGCAATGGTGGGTGGGGGATCCCATGTCACACCCTGCCCGGCTGCTTTCAGGCCCACCACGAGAGGCATCAGCCCATGAGGGGCCCATCTCCACAAGCCCAGGGGAGCACAAGGTCCAAAAGGCAGATAGGAGCCCAGATAAAGGACTCAGAGGCAGGGATGGCCTGTCTGGGCTGTCCCAGGAAAGCCACCAAGGTGAATTATCCCACCCATGAGACCCATTAGGGTGAATGAACACTTTTGGACTGAGGGAAGATGCTGCCTGGGGCATGGCACACCTTATGGAGTGCAGGGTAAGAATATTTTGGGATGGCTCGGGATTTATTACAGGGAAATAGAGGGATAGGGGATAAAAAGGGCTGAATGTGTGTAAATACATGACACACTTGTCTGGCCATGCCCTGCTTCTGGCCATCACAGTCTGTCCTAACTTACCAAATTACACTTCTAACTTTTTTTTTTTTTTTTTTTTTTTGTGTGCTGGCTGAAGGGTATCTCCTTCTCTGTGTCTGGGGGGGCAAATGGAGTCGGATCCCGGGCAGAGGCACATGTGTCCATGATGCCAAGTGGCTGGAGCAAGTGAGGGTCTAGGTGCCAGCCACTGGGTAAAACCAAGCCCCTGAAGTGGGACTGCGGGCCACAGCGGCCTGGCCCCTGTATCTGCAGTGCCAGTGGCTGGCCTGAGTGCAGGTGAGTGTGTGAGCGCTCTGCTGGTACAAATCTTGCCCCACACTTTCTCATCTGGGAACATCACCTTATTCTACCTACTTTCCCCACGCCCTGACTCAGGAAATGGGATGTTCTCATAGTCTAAACATAGACTAAGAAAGCAAAAAATGTCTAAATGTATTCATTATATTGTCATAGAATCATCTTAGTTTATGGTAGGAAAAATCTTTTCAGTTGTTCAGATATCTGTTGATTTTGCTTTGTATTGCAGAGATGCCAGGAAGTGGAGTGTATGAGAAAGAAAATATTTCCCTTTGGCCTGGCAGGCAGGCCTTCTTTTAGGTAATAGTTGCTCTGACATGCAGTATACACTGTACTAGTAGTATTGCAGAAATTACTCTTAATGCTTTGAAGGACTGAAAACTGAAGCGGAGGAATGCTTAATGATACTTAATACTTTGTTTTAATTATTCTGTAGAATCATTCCAGTTGGAATGAACCTTCCAAAGTAAGTAATCCAACCTTCTGAGAGCAGGTCAATATTGAATTCAGACCAGATTGCTCAGCGCTTGTCCAGACAGGTCTTAAAAGCCTCCGAGGGTGAAGACCATGCGGCTTCTCTGGACAACATTTTCCAGTATTTAATTCTTGCTGTCAACCTTTTTTTTTTTTCCTTTTTTTTTTTTTTTCCCCTCTCTCCTTAGGTCTAGTCAGACAGAACCTCTCATATTTCAATTTAGGACCATATTCTCATGTTCGTACTACACACTTTTCAGTAATGTCCTCAGAGAGTCTGGGCAGCTGCTGTTTAGCACTCCTGAAGTCCTCTCTGGGCTGAACAAGCCAAGGTCTCCTTCAGCATTTCCTCATAGGGCAAGTTGCTACAACCCCAGCCATTTTGGTGGCCCTTTGCCTGTTTTCATTTCTAACCATGCTTTTTATATGTTTTTGTAAATAAGTTCATGAATACTTCTGTTTCACTTAGAATTTCTCTCTCTACCATGCCTTCTTTCTTTCTTCAAGGAGAAGGAAAGGGACAAATAGTTTAAGGAGAACCTGGATTTTCTGTTTACAAAGCAATAAATGTTCTGAAATGAACTGCAATTGTATATGTTGTAAAATTGCTTTTGTTTGACAGGTTAATAAATCTCAGTTGAAGGTCTGAATGACTAGAGATATTAAAAGCTTGTGTTGCCTGACAAAAACAAAGAAACCAACCACTTTTTGTTGCATTTCTTTATGAATGCAGCAAGGGCCTCAGTACTATTCCAGTTGACTGTGTCTCTCATTTTATTTGTAAATTCCTTTATTTATGGCTCTTTCACACAGTTTGGTTTTGGGTTTTTTGTTGTTTTTTTTTTCCTTTTTTTTTGTGGAGAGCATAAACAAAAATCACCTTCATTGGCAAAAAGCTAAAAATGCTGTGGTTCTTCAACAAGTACATGTGTTCATGATGCAGACAACACAGTGACAAACCTTCTTCCTTTGTGCAAAGATGAGTACTTCTATCACATAAATTAACATGTGTATATATATATATGTATTTCTAGATATGAAAATATACAGATATCTCTCTGTAGGAACATACTTAGCAATTTTAACTGCTAATGCTCCATACGTATTCTTTGGACTTATTAATAATCTGGTGTTTCATAACCACAGAAGATTTGGAAGGAAAGATTCTTACGAATTAAAAACTGTCTACCTAAGCTGCCCTCCTTTTCCCCAGGGAGGATAGTTAGGAAGGCATCGAAAGCAGGGAGAGAAACCTTTTAGTTGATAGGGAAGTAGGAGAACATGTAGGAGTGAAGAACCTCAGCTGGCAGCCTGCAGCACTGCCACTGCTGAGCACAAGAACATCTGATTGAGAGAAGCATTTAGAGTGTCATAAGCAATATCTTTGCTCTCCATCTAGATGCAATATGCTGGTAATCGGAAGAAGCTCAAAATGACAATTGTCACTTGATTATGTAAGATTTATGTAAGATCCCGTTCCTTTTTGGTAAGAAAGTTAAAACTTGATCTGGTTAAGATTACAGTAGTCCTAAACAGAGTAATTGTTTCTTTGCGGTTTTAACCCATTGATACTCCATAGAATTAGAACTGCTTGTCAATGAGGAGACTCTTCTCTACGGCTTTGAAAATACTGAAGTGTTTTATTTGCTGATGCAATATCAATGGAGCAAACAGGTTTAGTGTCTTTTCTCACATTGTTTTCCTTGCTAAGGCTAGAACTTACAAACCTTTGAAGAGTATGAAACAGATGTATTTAGCTACACTTTCAAGACCTGCAAACCCAGAACATATACCCCCAAGACAATTTTTATGTATGGATGAGAAATTCAGTCCTTATTCTTCAGTCGTATTTGCCATCTGATTTATAAATTTTCTGTATTCAGTAATGCATCTTACCTGTATCTTACTATAAGTAGTTGAAATCAATTAGCAAAGTTTTTTAATATAGTGTCCTGGTGTGAAGTAAAACCGAACCAATTTTGTGTTCTGTAATTTTACATTTTAGCTAGGCCTCCTCTAACTCTCTGGAATTAACAGCATATTGTGGAGAAAACTGCTCGTTCTCAGAGTGATAAGGTCAATGTTTGTGCTACGTGCCAAGGAATGGTATGCAGAGAGGCTCTTGCTTATACTTATTGCTGTAACAACCAAGGTCAGCCAATTTTTATTTGCCCCTTAGAGGATTGGAAACGGAAAAGCGTAGAGTGGTCACACCTGTGGGGAGGAAGGGACAGGACAAGTGAGCCAAACCTGACCAACTGGTGTATTCCAGCCCATCTGCCTCATGCTCAGTATAAAAGCTGAGGGATCAAAGGGTCAATTCTCTTCATGTCCAAAGAGAACCCTGTCTGTTCATCTGCCTTTGATCCCAATCCGTGTGTCCTGACTCCAGAGCTGGAATCTGGTCCCCATCCATCACTGAGTCCAGCCTGGGACTTCCCCAGTGCCTGCCGGCAATGGGACTGTCATCCTGGGAGCTTGATATGGTTTTGTATATATTGTATCTATTTCATTATTTTCTTCTTTTTTTT
Organism: Gallinago jamesoni; assembly: GCA_025769975.1. Taxonomy (NCBI): domain Eukaryota; kingdom Metazoa; phylum Chordata; class Aves; order Charadriiformes; family Scolopacidae; genus Gallinago; species Gallinago jamesoni. The sequence continues at coordinate 132,075,890 of JAOQGH010000001.1, forward strand.
TTCTTTTTTTTTATATATTAATTTCATCATTAAATTAGTTTAGTTCATTCTAAACTTCTGAATCTCCTTATCTCTTCCTCTCCTCTTTTTTTGGGGGGGAAGGGCCATCTGTCAGTCTGGTTGTGGTGATTTCTACAACTACAACTTCTAATTGGAAAAAAATGGGGCAAAAATTACTTGAGATATTTCCTGTATACTGAATCATGGCGGTTGAGATTCTCTTTTACATCTTAACCTGACAGCCTGCCCTTCGGCTTTTTTGTTTGTGGTTTTGTGGTGGGTTTTTTTTGTAGTCACAGCATTTTTTACCTTGTAGCCAGAACATATCTTTCAGTGGATTGTGTGGCACTGATACTTTGTCACCTTGACATACCTGCTGCAGTCTGGTTTCCTCAGGGAATCCTTATATACTGTCTGGGAGCTATAGCTTCCAAGTTATCAGCAAAATGCTGCTTGTAGCACTCAGCTGCCCGTCAATTTATCCAGATTCTTGGCAATACCTGTGGCAGTGTCTGTTTCTGAACTGGTCTTGTTGCTGTATTCGAGGTGGTTTCTTTCAGGTCATATGTTGCAATGGTTAGAGCAATGTAAAATCACTATTTGCAGTAAGCCATGATAGTCATACTAATATATAAATATACGCAATTTGATTTTTAAAAGAAGAAAAAAGGGGTGGCCTGTGCTTAGACAGAGATGACTTTGCATTTTGCCCAAAACAAGGATGTGTTAAAGCACGCTAACCCTCATTCAGCTGCTTGTTTCTAAGTTGACTGCAAGCATTTATAGAGAAGGCAATTTGCTTTTGACTTAACTGTGAAGAATTGTGTTTATATCAGTATTGGGGTGACTGAGACACTTCCTAATGGAGTGTTTTATATTCTCATCATAAGTTCTGTATTGGTCATTTAGCAATATGTTTTGTCTGTATTTTTTGCACATTTGTCATTCAAACCTTTAAATTTAGAAGTTCCATTAAAGTGCCATCTGTCTTTGCATCAGTGAGTGATGCAGGAAAGAACAGGAAAGAAAACCAAATTTATTTAGTGCTCTCAGAAAAAAAAGATAATTATGATGGCTGCTGGACACCAAGCAATGACCTAGCAATGGGCCATTGTAGCAAAGGCACTGATGATAAGGAGTGTTGCCTGAAGGTGGAGGGAGATGATTCTACCCCTGTACTCAGCACTGGTGAGGCCATACCTGGAATAATGTGTCCAGTTCTGGGCTTTCCAAGAGACAGGGTGCTACTGGAGTGAGTCCAACAAAGGGTCACAGAGACAATTAAGCATCTCTCATATTAAACATTCTCATATGAAGAGCTGGGAATATTTAGCTTGGAGAAGAAAAGGCTCAGTACGTATCTTATTAATGTATATAAATGCCTGAAGGGAGGGTGCAAAGAGGACAAGGCCAGGCTTTTCTCAGTAGTGTTTAGTGGCAGGACCAGAAGCAACAGACACAAACTGCAGCACAGTAAGAAAGCAGTAGGAAACACTTTTTTATCATGAGGGTGGCTGAGCACTGGTGTAGATTGCCAAGATAAGGTGGTAGAGTGTCCATCCTTGGAGATACTCAAACACTGTCTGGACCATGGGCAACCAGGTGTAGATGTCCCTGGTTGAGAAGGTGGGTAGACCAGGTGACCTCCAGAGATCCCTTCCAACCTCGATCAACCTGGGAACCTGTGGTTCTGTGGGTCCGTATGAGATTTATATAGCATTTGCTTATTTTCTGTGTGAATGTGTATGTATGTTATGTGTGGGCTTTAGAGTATTCCAACAGTCACAGAGAAATGGATGTGTTTATTTTATATAAGAAATCAACCCTCATGCCTTTTTCCAAAGCCTCACTCAAACAGCTGAAGGTCAGCAAATGCAGGATACTTCAGATTGGTGGATTCATTATGTAGCTGGTGATTCTTACTTTTAATATAAAATCATTTTTCCGTTGGATGAGCAAGTAGTTTTCACTTAAACGTATGGCCTGTTGCAGTGTCTGGAGGACTTTGCCCATGAGAGGTTGATTTACAGGCAGATAGGTAGTAGTTTTCCTTTTAAACTAGTCTACCATCTGTCAGCTTTATACACTGTTGATATCTGGATATTTCTGATTGAAATATATAAACTCAGCAAATATGGAGCTAATATTTTTGCCAGCTTACTTTTGTTCTTTGTTGTCCACCTTCCTCTTAGAAAATCTATATTGAGAGCAGAAAATTGCCATTTTTAATATAAATATTTGTTTCCTGTAGTTCAAATATGTAGAAAATTATAATTAATTTTTTTCAGTGTTTAGTTCTGTTTACTTAGAGCTGCTAGTTTGTGGCTTTGTGTTTGGATTTATATGCCAATAATATTAAATATTGTCTAAAAGTTAACTTTCAGCTGTTTGAAGTTTGAAAGGAAACCATTTTCTTCCTCATCATAAAGAATTAAAACAGAACACAACTGCATCTCACCAAGTCACTCCAGACCAGTGACACTGTGTCGTATACAGTTCAATGAGAAGCTTGTACTGAACAGAAAAAAAAACACCTTTTGCATTACTTTTTTTGTACTCTCAATGAAAACCTGTTTAGAGGTGAATGCCTTTTCTCATCCTTTCTTTCTTTACTGAAAAGAATTAGGAAATGATTTTGTCTGAAGCATATGTGGGTTGTTATTAACACTTCTGGCAAAGGTTATATAATAATTATGATGATGTTTAGATCAGATTAAGGTACATTTCAGTATGCAGGCTGATCTTTCTGTGTGGGAAAATAACACTGGTCAAGGAGACGTTATAGAACAAAAAGAAACTATTGCCAAAAAATTACACTGCTTGAAAACAATTGGATGGCTCCATGAGAATCAGCTGCCTTCTGCAGCACCTGCTGGGTTGGTTGTAGGCAAGTGGTGGTGTCCAGTTACACAAAACAGGCAGGGAACCTGCCATCATCAGCCTGTTGTGCTGCACCTACAACTTTGTAGGTATTGCCTGTGGCAAAAAGGTTGTTGCATTTATTCAGGAGATACTTTTGATACCTACTTCCAGTTTCATTCTGAAAGCTAGAATTTGGATTCATCAAAACAGCTCATCCTTTGGATTTACCTTGTTCATATCTCTGATGTGTTTGCTCATGAGGTGGGGCCAGCCTCTTCACTGAGGGTGTAGTGATAGTGCAGTAAGCCACAGGCACAAACCATCACAAGCTGGAACACAAGAAGCTGCTGCTAGATGCTCAGAAAACTATTTTCACTATAGAGATGTTGAAATATGGGAAGAGGTTGCCCAGGAGGTATGTAGGATCTCCATCCTTGAAGATACTCAAAGCTCACATGGTCAAGGTCCTGAACAGCCTGCTCTGGCTCGATGCACATTGAGTAGGGATGTTTGTAAGTGGCCTCCAGGGATCCCTTCAGTGTAAATTATCAAAGAATCATAGAATGGTTCAGGTTGGAAGGGACCTTAAAGATCATCGAATTTCAACCACCCTCCCATGGGCTGGGACGCCTCCCACTAGACCAGGTTGCACAAAGCCCTAGTCTAAATCTATGCTTTTTTAGCTTAAAACCATTACCCCTCATCCTATCGCTACGTTCCCTGATAAAGGGTCCCTCCTCATCTTCCCTGTAGGCCCCCTTTAGGTATTGGAAGGTGGCTATAAGGTCTCCCAGGAGCCTTCTCTTCTCCTGGCTGAACAACCCCAACTCTATAGGTGCTCTATCCCCCTGATCGTCTTTATGGCCCTCCGCTGGACTCATTCTGACAGGTCCATGTCCTTCCTGTGTTGAGGACTCCAAAACTGGATGCAGTACTCCAGATGGGGCTCTCACTAGGGCAGAGTAGAGGGGCAGAATCACCTCCCTCGACCTGCTGGTCTTGCTTCTTCTGATGCAGGCCAGGATGCGTCCCATTGCTGACTCATGTTGAGCTTGTCATCCACCAAATTATCCCACAGTTCTGAGCTCTGCATGCAAGGTGCAGTTACTTGAATGTGTTGTGTATTACATGTCAAGAAAGTCAGTGGTTTTAGTAAAGGTACTTCTGTGTGGAAGGGAAGGCAGCACAGATTAACTATTTCATTGTACAGAATTCCTTGTTAGGCCACTTTTAGAGATAAGGGGCATAAAACCCAAGCATGTCACTCAGTATGAGTAGTCTCAGTAGAGAGCATCTTGAGTATTTGCGTCCTCCGTAAAAGAACAATACTCTTCTATGGCTAATCCAAGCTGCAGTTGATTGAGTTAGATTTCTGCTGCCAGGATAATTGGACACTCTTTCAGAAATGCCTGGGAATTTCTTGGGGCCTGTAACACAAGTTTCCATTCAAAGTTCTAGTGTGCTGTCCTCTAAACACACAGTCCTCTGTGAAAAGAATGCTCCAGCCATCCGGAATGATCAGAGTAACCCCGCATGTAAATGTGACCTTCTTCCTGCTTCACAGAGCCACTGTGTCTGGGTCCGACTGTCACTCACAGAAGCACTTTCTTTCACTTGGTCGAGTCTGGAAAACAAGCAAGAAATTTGAAATTTTTCGTCCTTCTTCCCCACCAAAACCATTTTACTCCTTCTGGCTCACCTTAAGATAACATCTCACTGCTGCTGTAGGTTGAAATGTGAAATTGCATTTATGCAAGAGCTGGAAATGCAGTGATCTAGTTATGTGCAGATGTAACACACTTCATTTTGTTTCCTTTTTTTTTAAATTATATTAATGATTTTTGGTTTTATCTTATGAGTCTTCTGATAAATAATTTGATTCTTTTACTGGTCTGCAACATACTCCTAGTAGCAAGTTGATAAAAACCTGAATTAAAATGCATATGTGGGTATAATTTCCAAACAGTTCTCATATGAATCATTGAATCATAAAGAATGGCGGCTGGTAGTTAGTATTCTGGATACCCTGATGCTTAATTAGTTTGATTATAAGTTTCCAGCTTGTTTGTTCATTTGTTATATCATTTAAAAACATCTTGGCTTACTCCTTATTTTCCTTAATGGAACTTAGTCACAGGGCTGTAAGCTGCATGACTTTCTTAAACATCATGTTTAATATGATTCTCTTATCCCTGACTAGTCAAATTGGCATATGTCCTGAAAATAAAATTAAGTGTAATTCATTATTGCTACTGAGACTTTTCCCAAATATTTCTGGAAATAGTGTAAGTCCAAAGATTAGGAGAGAAACATTAATCAAGTTGTTTCATTATTGTTTTTTGTTAATTCTTCTGAGAGTTAACACAGTGGGACGGCAAAATTGCAAATACTGTAGCAGCTTAAAATGTATTTATTCAATAATATAAGTAACTCTTGTGGTAAATGGGTGACCCAGAATTACATTTTCCTCTTGTTCTTAGATACTTTGTATATCAAAGCATAGAAAAACACAAGTAACATAAAAAATAGCCCAACATCTGTTTTATGACATGTTTCTAAGTTTGATGGTATTTCTCTTTTTGTGACTTTCTACATCGTCCCATAGATGATAAACAGCATATTTTTGGCATCACAACATCTTGTAAAGTAAATAGATGGGCTTGTGTTGTATTCTGAATTACATTATTGAAAATTCCTGGGTAGCTCACACTAGTAACAGTAGTGGGGTTACTTTGAAAATGTGAAAAAATTAAGTTGGCAAGGAAAGAGAGAAAAGTTCTTGAACAAAACAAAAACAGTGATTACAGTAGTAGTATCTTTCAGACTGATACTTTCTTAGATACTACTTAGCTTTTAATTATGACCACAGAATATTAGCTAGCTTTTTGCAATGAGGAAAGTAAAAATACTTTCGGGAATGGACAGTCAACAAGTTACATGTAGAAATGAAAGGTCTGACCGCCTTTTGGTTTGCAGAGATGAACAACGTTTTTTCTGAAATCAACGTGAGCTGGCTGAACTTGGTGGATTTCCTCCTGCAGCCTGTTTTGAGGCTCACTGTGATGCCCATTGAAATAAATAAGGACTTTTTTAGTGATATGATTGAATTTGAATTAGGCTTTAAATGCTTATAGAAGACTGCATTGTACATGTACACATACGTAAATTAATGTATAAGGTTGCCAAATATTTCCAGAGCGCAAATTTTACAAATAACACCTCACACTTTTGACCAGTGGATTTGAACATGGAGAAAAAACACTGACAAATAAAGTAGCAGAGGTATAATATGCAATCCATAAGAAGTCCCAAATTTAATATATCACATATTTCTCTGTCATTTGAGGACAGAAGATACAATAATATTCTACTGCACCTTCTCACCAAGCATAGAAAGAAACTGTTCCTGTTCAGAAGCTGGAGAATGAACATAAGGATAATTTCTCAGAGTGCTTACCAACCCTTTTTGAAACTGTGATTTGAAACCTCGAATTTCCACTATTTTCCCTTTTTGTTTTCATTCAGCAGGCAGAAAGAATAAAATTGATTATTCATCATTAATTTCTAGTCACTTTTCCCCCAGAATGCCTTTTTTGTTTGTTTGTTTGTTTAAAGTCAGAGTACATAAATGCAGTGGTTTTGAAATGGAGTTCTAATGGAGTGTGGTGGGACAGTGACTCTGTCATCAGTTCCTCAGAAAACAAGGTAGTTTTTACTTAGTTTTGTGTAAGAATTAGGGGGACTGAAGGTTATTTTAGAGTATTTTTTGCCCAGTGAAAGACTTAACCATGTTGGCTTCAATTTCAACAGACCACAACGTAAATGTAACAGAGGTAACAAAAAAAAAAATTAAAACTGAAGTTTAATATTTTCTCATTCCATAGTGGCTGTTTTTCATGGAGCATATGGAGAATACAATGTGAAAATAATAATATATTAACAGAAAATGTTTGGGGAAGAAAAGGAACAAACACTCAGTTCCTTTTCTTCTCATTCTTTTTATAACAGGGAACAAAATACTCAATATTCTTAATAGTAAGACTCTAGTTCAAAGATAAAGTCCCCATGTCTGCAGATGTTTGCACTGAGATTAAGGGCCTAAACAGACAGGACCAGAACCAGAAAATGGAAGATTTTTCTAAGGAAAATCTTTTTTTCCCAGATAAATTGTAGATGCCTCATTCCTGGAAGTGTTCGAGGCTGGGTTGTATAGGGCTTTGAATAAGTAGTGGGAGGTGTCCCTGCCCATGGCAGGAGAGTTTGAAACTAGATTATCTTTAGGGTCCCTTCCAACTCAAACCATTCTATGATTCTGTGATTGTACTATAGTATGAAAGAATTTGAGACTATATTTATCCATTTTAAAGATGATGAAAATTTTCTTTTCATTTGTTCTTTATAGAACAATAGATGGTAGTGTTTAATTTGCAGACGAGTTCTACGTGTATCAATTACATCATCATTCTGTTTTAGACACAGTAGTGTCATATGTGCTCAAGGATATTAATTCAGTATTATCTACACAGGTTTTTCAAAATCTCAATTTCAGAACTGATTTTAATCTTTTGTCTTTCTAGACTTCTTAGGTATCACTAATAGCAATAGCACTTGTGGATATCCCTGTTAGTTACATAAGTATTCCATCCAGACATTTACAGTATATAGGTTGGAGAGAGTCTACTGTATATATATATCAAGGATCTAGCTAGCACTCTTTTCTTTTATTTTTCGATTTCATGTAGGAAAATGAGGTAATGAGGTGCTGCAGTGATTTTATTATTTTTTCCTTTGGTTAAGTGATTAATGTTTCTTTTCTAGATTCATAGAGTGAAATATAAATTAGTATGCTTTACTACTATACACTTTTAAGCATCTAGTTCATTCCAAAGTGAAAACTGTCCTATATTAGTATGACCTTTTGAGAGATCTCATAGCAGTACTATTGATCAGTGACACAAGTTTTAGAAATAATGTAGAGAAGCAGCCAGAATCTCAGCTGAAGTCTGTATAAATCTCATCCGTCTCTCTCAGCTGAAGTGATGCTGATATTGCAATACTTATGCAAAATGGGGGAGAACTTGGCTGCTTTCATATCTCTAAATTTAGTATGTGGGTGAGCCAGGACAGTGAACAGTTTATAATATCTCTGTGCAGCAAAGTTAATAAATCCATTTTGTATGTGAACCTCTGTAAACCTTTCATCATCCATTAAAAAATGTTGCTTTGCTGTTGACAATAAGTGTCAGTAGCAAGAAAGACTGGAGGAAGACCTAGCACACTTATTTCCTGTAACATTAAAGCCACTGTAATTATGGGTCATTTGCCTGGCTTTTTTGGTAATTAAGACTTTTAATTGCTTCTAGTTCCAGGGAATTAGTTAAGCTTTTCATTATGCATATTGCCTTCTATAATCATAGGCTCCTCTCATACAGTAAGCTTAGTGACATCATGGAAGTCAATTAGGTCTTTCAAGGCAGAGCAGTGAAGTACATTTCTTTGTATGGGCTGGATTAGGAAAGGTTTCTAAAAGGCCTTAATAATGCTGTTCTGTGCAACATTTAAGCTTATTCTTCAAAAGGCAAAGCCTGTCAGGGTTTCATTTACTGTCCTCACAGTGCTTAGGGTCACAAACTAAGGTGCTATTAAGAACAAAACCTAGAGGCAAAACCATGCTTCCGTTCTACTAGCAATTGTTCCAAGCTTTGCAAGATCAGCTTGTTACATATTTGTAATTAGTAACAGTGACAACAATCAACATTTGAAAATTTCACATCATTCAAACTGGAATTTAGTGACTGTATAAAGGAAATGAGCACAAAAGAGATCGGTGTGATTCCATTGCTTTACTAAAATCATTAATTAAGTTCTATTTTATTACATGCAAATTAGAAAGCACCTCTTAACTCCTCTTGGCAGACTCCAAGAGGTTGCTAGCATGTTGATGGCCAAGAATCAGTACTTTAAAAAGAAAAGAAATCAGAAAGAAAAGCTTCATTCCCTCTTCCTTTTCCACATGGGTATATACAGAGCAGGCATTTAATACTTCTTGCACAAATGTTTTCTTTGAATGTTGTAAAATTTTCGCAGGTTGCAACTTAGTTCTCTTTGATCACAGCCAGAACAGACAAAAATTGTGCATCCTTAATTTTCCCTAGCGAAATAGTTGTGTGTTAGAGAGCTTAAAAGATGCAGTATGATATTGTATGTTCTTCCAGGGTGTCATATCTAGGTTCAGTCAAAAGTTAAACTTTTAAGTTTAGCAAATCATTACTTTTACCCATTTGCATTAGTTGCCACAGCCTATTGTATTGTGAATAAAACCATGAGATAATCCATCCTGGATGGGATTTGAAGGGCTTTGGTAAATCAGTAATGACTGTAGAGAAGGGCCTAATGCACATGAGAAAAATTTGTGATAAGGCACTGTCTGAAGGATGTGAGGAAAATTGCACTAACCATCCCGACATCTATGTTGAATTACTGAAATGACTTCTGGAAGTAATTTTGGTATTAGTAATAATAGCAGTGCTAATAATATCGACAGTAAATGGTCTGAATTGCAGAAGTGTTAGAAACCACTTGTCAGAGGAGGTCAGAATTTTTGGGATGGTTAGATACCAAAGCTTCTGGTCCATGACCAGAAGTTCAAACTCAAGACTGGGCAATGTCAAGAAGAGATGTTTTATTATACACATTCTGAAATGAACTCCAGAAGCATTATCTTTTATTATATAAAAGTTCGGACTAGATAATTTGTTATATATTTATTTCTCAATTTTCTGATGTTAAACGATGAAATTCACATAAATAATGTATTGTTAATTTGTAACAACTTTGCTTCCAAACTGCAATATTGAATAATTGTTGTAAGCAATTGAACTTTTGCCTGATTAAAGTGTCTCTTCTCTAAAAGTAACCTCCTAATATAATTGCTCATTTTGTTTCTTACCATTGCTTTGGAAGAATTAAGTAAATAGAGCATGAGTTTGACAGCACTCTTCTGACAAGTGACTTCTGTCTTACTCTCCACTCATCCAAAGTCCTAATATTGACCTAGGTAATAGGTCTTCCGGCTCTCATGTATGTAGAAAATGAGACACCTGTAAGTGAAAGCATTGCTTTTGCCATTTGCAGGTTGTGAAGTTGGTCTGTAAGAGTTAAATTGCCTGCTTATAAAGGTATTTAAGCACTTGCTTAACTTTAAGCTTGTGCTAAACCAATCCCTATAAAAAATCACCTAGAAACATCTGGATAACCAGTTGCTGGGATTTAAGTATGTGTGTTGATGATTTTTGAATTTAAAGTAATTTAAGGTTAATTACCATGCAGATGTTCAAGTTGAGAAGTTTGCCCTTTTTCTAATTAGGGGTGTCTAAGCCCGGAATTGAATTTAGATTTCCTCCTAAGTTTTACTCGGGATCATTCTCTCTTTTAAATCAAAAAATTAAAAGTTCATAGTAAAATTTTTTTTTATTTTTTTCCCCTTACCTCCTTGTTTCTCAGTGTCTTGTGTTTGAAGATGCACCACTTGGAGTGAAAGGAGCCCTGGCAGCAGGAATGCAAGTGGTTATGATTCCAGATGAAAAATTAAATCCAGATCTTAAAAAGGAGGCAACACTACTGCTGAACTCCATGGAAGATTTCAAACCAGAACTGTTTGGGTTACCAGCATATGATTAATGCCTAATCTCTATGAACATGCACTTGACTTCAGATTGGGAAAATGGAATGAAATTTTATTATGGTTTTATGATTGTTTCGCATCTTTTCCTCTCTTCCTCAAAACTAAAACACAAAAATCCTGTTAACACCAAGTCTTCCACACCATACCTTTGAAAGTTGACTGGAATGTTTACAATTTGTCCTCATGATAACTGCTAAATTAAAACAGCATTTTGTCTTGTGAAGTGAATCCAGCCTTGTTCTCTGCTGTGGTGGGCTGTACTTGGCTGGATGTCCACCACAGCCATTCTCCTCAATTGGACAGGGGAGAAAAAAATATAAAGAAATAGGTTGAGATATCTCATGGGTTGAGATAAAGACAGAGAGAGATCATTCACCAGTTACCATCACAGGCAAAAGAGACTCTACTTGAGGAAATTAATTTAATTTAATATCAATCAAATTAGAGTAGGATAATGAGAAATAAAAACTAAATCATAAAACACCTTCCCCCACCCCTCCCTTATTCCTGGTCTTAACTTTACTCCCAAATTCTATACCTCCTCCCCTCCAGTGGCACAGGGAGAGAGGCAATTGGAGTTGCAGTCAGTTCATCACGTTGTCTCTGATGCTTCTTCCTCCTCAGGGGCAGGACTCCTCATACTCTTTCCTTGCTCCAGTGTAGGTTCTCTCCCAAGGGACACAGTTCTCCATGAAATTCTCCATCATGGGTCTTTCCCATGGGCTGCAGTTCTTCACGAACTGTTCCGGAATGGGTCCCCCAAGGGGTCACAAGTCCTGTCAGAAAACCTGCTACAGCCCTGTGAGATCCCAGGTCCTGCCAGGGGCCTGCTCCCGCACAGGCTCTCCACAGAGTCACAGCCTCTTTCAGGTGCATTCACCTGCTCCAGTGTAGGGTCCTCCACAAGCTGCAAGTGGAGATCTTCTCCACTCTTAACCTCCATGGGCTGCACGGGGACAGCATGCCTCACCATGGTTTTCATCACAGGCTGAAGGGGAATCTTTGCTTTGTCACCTGGAGCACCTCCTCTCCCTCCCTCTTCACTGATGTTCACATCTGCAGAATTGTTTCTCACATATTCTCACTCCTCTCTCCAGCTGCCGTTGCTGTTGCCCAGGTTTTTTTTCCTTCTCTTAAATGCGTTATCACAGAGGCGCTACCATCATTACTGAAAGGCTTGGCTTTGGCCAGCAGCCGATCCGTCTTGGAGCCAATTGACATTGGCTCTCTAGGACACATGGAGAAGCTTCTAGCAGCTTCTCACAGAAGCTGCCCCCGTAGCCCTCCCCGTTACCAAACGAAAACCTTGCCACACAAACTCAATGTATCTACACATCACAGAAGCTTCTTGTTCTGTTTCCACTTGAATGACTTACTGTTTAGATCTTAACCAGAAATCTATTCTAGATTGGCTTTTTTCCCATTACATGTTTTTACATACAGTTATCACTATCAACATGTATTCATTTCCTCATCCTGTACTTCCCCACCTAATGCCCTTTGTATCCTGTGGTCATTGGCTTTTTTGCAGTTATTTGCAGGGTTTCTGTTGTACTTCTTGTGTTTTCTGATTTTGTTTTCTTCTCCTTCAATATTCAAGGTGAATTTCTTTACATTTCTTTGCTCCTGGATTTAAAAAAGACCAAACTTTTACATCTTCTATGTAGACTTTTCTTTTTTTTTGTTACTCAAAGAATTAAGAAACTTTTATTCAATATGGTCAGTGAAATATGACCTGGATGATACCGGAAGATGTTTAGTATGTATAGTATAATGTTTTATAGTTAAATGCTTTTCGTCTAAGGATCTGGAAGCATTTTTTGTTTTAAAAGGGTAAATATTGTTTCAGTATAGGTATTTTGCATATTATGTTACTTCTTTATGTCCATGAATATTGCAGTTAGTAGTGTTCGTACAGTAGTAACAAGTCATCCCATCCAATATGAATTCCACTTCTGGTCTTTCCAGGGAAGATAACAGAAAATTTTCTGTATAATTCCTCCTTCGACTTATGTTACGTAACACAAAGTGTTACTGTAGAGCAATAATTCTGAGCTTTCAAGTGTAAAACAGGTGCCTGTTGGGATCCCCTTTGTTCATAATTGCTGAATTCCAACAGGGAAGTTACTAGCTAGAACAAGCTTTAATAAGCTGTAATTAGTAACTTTCAAAGTTTTGCATATATTTAATTTAACTAAGGAGTTTTACACAAAACAAAAGTGAAAAAAAATGAAGCACATCTCATTTACAGTTTACTTCGAAGGAACTGTCATCAAAGTCTTGAATTTTCTTTTTAAAAACGTAGAGACATTAATAAATATATCACTGACAAAATCAGAATTACTTCATCATGACCACCATGATGAGATCAGCATACCCTGCAATTCTAATTAAATAGCCTTATCTTATGCTGAGAGTTGATAGAAAACTATCACTTCTTAACTCAACAGTAAATGCTATCCCATACAATTATTCTTTCATGCATTTAGTATTCCACTTGACAGTTGTCGGTGAGATTATTGCCCCAAACTAAAATCTGCGAACTTGAGCCATACACTATAACCTTCCCCTCCTTTTACTGAAAATTCCCTTCCATCTGCTTTACTGATTGCTGTTAACCAACAGCTGTGTTGACCCATTTGGCTGTTATTAAAGGAAGTATCAATGTTGTGGTTAGCTTTTCTGTTGACTGAGTAAGAAATAAAAGAGTACACAAAATTAAACTCTTCACTTACAGTAATCTTAAAAATCCTTTCATGTCCATCATACAAAAAGTGGATATTCATGTCAGCAATAGGTGCCTGTAGCCTGCCTGATTAACCATATACTAACTATCAACATATGTTTGTATATATTTCTTTACTCACTTTGTAGTTGGATTTGTGGCTCTATAGCTTGATCATCTCAACAACATCTGTTCAAAAAGCTAAAAAAAAAAAAGGATTAAAAACTTGGATCCCTTCCTTCCATCTGCTGCTTTGCAGTTGAAGTCTTGTTCTGACTGAACTAAAAAAATCCATACCAGATACTGGCTACAGATCATGAGGACATGTGAGCAATCAGGACATTTGAATGCTCCATCTGTGTTTGTATGAAGAGAACTGTTAAAAACTAATCCAAAAACTCTGTCCTCTAACTCAGCAAGCAGACTTCAATCCCAGCAAATACTGAAGTACATGCTTGATTCACTTTTATTAAGCATAGAAATTAAGCACCAGCTTAATTTTAAGGATATGTTTAGTTTTATTTTGGCTAAAAATATAGAACATGTGCTTCAGGAAAATCCTGAGAATTCCAACCTCCACAAAATAAAGGCAAAACTTCAGGACCAAGTTTTTACCATTGGAAAGTAGGATAAGTGCAGCAAGATGGAGCTAAATTCAGTCATGAAAATATAGATAATGGGAAGAAAAAAAGAAAAAAAAAGGCCAGTTAATCATGTATGAAGTGTTGTACTAGAACTTAAACTCCTTTCTGTCTCACAAGTGAATTAGGTTTTACATTTTACTGTAACTCCAGTGGCTTTAATCTTGATAGAATTTGCAGGTTGCAGGAGTTTCACCAAATATATTAAAGAGAAAATTCATTGTATTGGTACAGGATTAATTTCAAAATGCAGTCTGTGAAGCTTGGCATTTACCTTCTACAAATAAAGATCAGAAAAAGGTGAGATGTTTATTCCTCATTTGGATTAGATGTCTTTCTAAAGAATGCTATAGTTAAACCATAGAAATCTCTGCCAAACATCAGGCTCATGTAGCATATATTCAAAAAAAAAATCTTCAGCAGAAGCTAAACTAGATAAATCAGAAAAAAGTTGCAAGAAACTTCACAGTAAGAAGAAATTAAGTGGTTTTCCACTGCATTAAGATTCATCTGTACCTTTAACAATTAGAAAATGAATCTTGACATTTTCTGCTTTATTACTAGGTCTAGATATTGGTTATGTGTACAGAAATCCACTCTTTTTAAAAAAGAAAATATCTTGATAAATTTAGACACCAAAACCACTAGCTATACACTATTTTCAATAATTCCATATGCCATATGAAAAATTTATTTATTTCTAATATTTGAATATTAGAATACTATTAAACAATAATACCTTTTTAAAAATCTAATGAATTTGTTTCCATTTATTTGTTTCTAATTTATCACTTTGTAACTTCACTAAACTTTCTGTGTTTTGACAGTGAAACAGGTAGAACTGTGTTTTTGCCAAATCAGTGGAAATAAATGAAAATAATTGAGTGGACAGAAATGAGCTCTCTCACAACACTTCTCTGTCCCAAGAGAAATATTACTGTCATCCACAATTTACCTTTACTCTTTGGCTGACACTTCACAAATTCTGGGTTTAATCACTTTGTTACAGTGGAGAACAGAGGGAAGATGAGAACTCCAAACAAAAGCCCTAACCTGAACTTTCAGGTGCTGAGGATTCTGCCCTGGCAGCAGGGCTCAGTGAGTGCTGGTGACTGTGTCCACACCAGGTAGCTCAGTTACAACAAAATTAATAGATTTTAGATGTCAGGGGATGGCATGAGGAAGGCTGTTGGTCTCTTCTGTTCTTCGACTCTTCAGCCCTTCAGCTCTAAGCCATTGTATTCACAATTTTAGGAGTTGGCTTGCATTTGTGATAAAAAGAAACCTCAGCAGTGAGTCTCACCAGCTCTCACCCATCTTTTTGCAGCTCTTTCTCCAGAATATCTGCAGTGTAAAACTGGAACATGAAGAGAAGTATTAACAGGTTTGTTGTCAATATCCAAAGTTTCTTTGATTCAAAAAATAACAGAGAGAGCATTATTTAAAGGAGAAAAACAAAATGGTAGAAGAAAGGAGCTGAAGACAAGGAAGCAACCCATGGTATAAAGTATCTGGAACCAAAAATTCCAATGAAATAAAGGAAAAGGAAACACAAGAGTCAAGTCTTCTACTTGTCCTTAGCAAAAATGTAAACCCATTGATTCTGGAGGGAAAAATCTTTGCAGTAAGAGAGGCAAAACCGAGATCAAAAACATATTCAAAGACATTGTGTTATGAGGCACTGATATTTATAGGGGTAACAGTCAACCTCCAGAAGCACGTTCCTTAAAACCAAGGCCCTAAGCAAATGAAGCAGTTAAAACCCAGAGTCAAGAAGACATGTAAATTGCTTTACTAGCCTCAGAGCACAAATAAATGTAGAAAATATATCAGTAGATGCCTCCGTTCAGATGCTGGTAAGATTGTGAAATCATTTCAGCTTTGACTTCAAAGTCATTTCACTTTTGACAAAGCTACAACTATAAAACTGGAAGAGTATGTCATCAGCTTGAAGACAACTGGAAAAAACAGCTGCATACCAGTTTTCTCCATCATCCTTAGCTCAAACTGAATATTGATGGAGTGAATTCTTCATTTCTTTGAAGTCAACAACACCCCCATGGCAACTAGAGCAATTTACTCATAGGAGGATGTCCTGGTGTGAAGTAAAACCGAACCAATTTTGTGTTCTGTAATTTTACATTTTAGCTAGGCCTCCTCTAACTCTCTGGAATTAACAGCATATTGTGGAGAAAACTGCTCGTTCTCAGAGTGATAAGGTCAATGTTTGTGCTACGTGCCAAGGAATGGTATGCAGAGAGGCTCTTGCTTATACTTATTGCTGTAACAACCAAGGTCAGCCAATTTTTATTTGCCCCTTAGAGGATTGGAAACGGAAAAGCGTAGAGTGGTCACACCTGTGGGGAGGAAGGGACAGGACAAGTGAGCCAAACCTGACCAACTGGTGTATTCCAGCCCATCTGCCTCATGCTCAGTATAAAAGCTGAGGGATCAAAGGGTCAATTCTCTTCCTGTGATGGCTGACGTCTGAAGAGGACCCTGTCTGTTCATCTGCCTTTGATCCTAATCCATGTGTTCCTGACTCCAGAGCTGGAATCTAGTTCCCATCCATCGGTGAGTCCAGCCTGGGACTTCCCCAGTGCCTGCCAGCGATGGAACTGTCATCCTGGGAGCTTGATATGGTTTTGTATATATTGTATCTATTTCATTATTTTCTTCTTTTTTTTTTTTAATTTTATTATTAATTTCTTCATTAAATTAGTTTAGTTCATTCTAAACTTCTGAATCTCCTTATCTCTTCCTCTCCTCTTTTTTTTTGGGGGGAAGGGCCATCTGTCAGTCCAGTCACGGTGATTTCAGCTGAAACCACGACAGAGGGGATATCTTTTGCCCATAATATCGTAGCTAAAATTGTATTGTGCTAGTGCCATTTACTCCTCATGTCTCAAAGAGCAATAGCGCTATATAGCCAGCCACTGTTCCTCATTTAGAGAACTTTGGAAGCTGGAGAACAAAGGTTTAATTAAGTTCATGTAGATCTGAGAAAGTGCTTTCCACTGTATCATCTGGATATCTCACTATTAATCTAATTGATACTACTGCCTACATACCTAGGGTGTGGGCAATGTGTCTACTAGTAACAGTATCCAATCCAAATTGCTGTATGGCTGCAGGTAAAACTGCACTAATTTACGCTTAAATGTGATAAAATCAACAAATAAGGAACTTCAAACTAGAGTTTCATTGTCCAGATCATCTGCCATCTTTCTGAGAAAAGGAAGTCTTTAGTAGGGGATCATGTAGATCTACAACTAATAGAAAAATACACTTGCCAAAGGCTTCTCATAGAATGATGCAGCTTATTTGGGGAATGGAAATATGCTAGTTCCATGAAATAGCTTTATTCCTAATGACTTTTTCCAAAGGCGGGGTAGAAATGCGCAGGGGCAAGAGGAAGACACACATTGATCAACCATCCTGATCCTCTTTTGATTCTGCCAAAGGGTGCCTAAGACCAGGAAAAGGAGAGGAGTTTTTCGGACTGTTAATCAAAGTACTGCTTTGGCATAACTAACTCAGATACACAAATTTTATTTATGTTCTCACAGTTTTCTCTATTACATATGAATTTTAGAGGTAAACAAAAATATGTGAAATGCAGTTAGGCTTCAGCTGCAGAAAATTCTCTGTATACGTTGCCAGAAATGCAAACAAGCATCTTGGTGACATAACAGTATAACCGCTGTTCTCAGTGGTTGGCCCAGATGCAGCTTCTCATGCTCTTAAGTCACCTAATACACCCAGCACTTCAAGTACTGGACTGGGGTTTTATGCTCAAGAAAGAGAAGGTAAGTGCTACATTGGGAAAAAAAAAATAAAAACAAAAAATAAAAGTAATATTTTCCCTTTTCAGAAAATGCTGAAAGTCGGTCAATAGTGTTGTACCTTATGAAATGTCTTTTTGCTGTAGCAGAATATAATTTCAGCAGTTTTATCACATAGGAATATTTCACACATTTAACCTGCTGCAGATTAACCACAGAGACATGGATGCCATAAGCCAATTCTAAGAAGGGAGAGCACAGTTTTCATTGTAATACCAAAAAAGAGGGGAGGAATGGGGTACACAAGATGAGGGAAACCAAGTGTTAATCTTTGCTAAAATACCATCTTGATTTAAAAATTTTGAAGACTGTGCAAACTGTATTGAATCATTTTATTACTGTGTCTTCATTGTTTGGACATGATCCAAAAGTGCTATATTTTAACTGAAAAATTGGAAAGCTGATTAAGTCAAAATGGATTTCCTGGTGGCCTATGACTGCAGCCTTGTAAACTTATTGATTATGGCCCTCAACATTGTTCTTATTGATGGCTTCATCTGAAACATTGTAAAACCCATGGTGTTCCCTTTCTTCAGACCAAACACATTAGGAAAGTGACTTTATGTTTTTCATTGCAATATGAGGCAGGAAAATATGGTAGATTTTTTTTCCCCTCTCTAAAGCAAGTCTTACTGTAAGTAAATTTATTAATCCTATAATTTCATCATGTCCTATTTCCTTAGCCTGTATTGAGTAACTGATGATTTTATCAAAGTTACATAGTACATACATAACTGAAATTTGTGTCCAGAAATGAATTCATTTTTCTGGAGTGTACTAAACACATTCCATGGCTATCTTGTCAAGTTATTTTTAATGTTTTGTGGGTATGGTTGAAGGAAGGTGGTTTGTGAAATTGTATATGGGGCATAGGTCCTTTGAGCCAAGATTTACTAGTAAAGACTCAACTGTATTAGGAACAGCTTGTAAACCTCTCCCTAAACAAAGGACTTTTTGAAAGGAGCTGTCATATGTGCACTTCTAAAAAACATTGCTGTATCTGATATGAAATGAATACTTCCTTATAAACTCAGCAGAGAGTGCTTTATCTTTAGTGAAGTTCACACCTGTGTGAAATTTTGCTGAAAAGGAGTGAACTGCCAAATGTAGCCCAAGGAAGGAAGGAAAGGAAAGCAGAAAGGAAAGAAAGGAGGAAGGAAGGAATGGAAGAGCAGAATGGCATACTGCCCATTTAGTTGGCTCACACCTTCTCAGTCAAATGAATCACCAGTTTGGACATGGAAGACATTTATGATTATGAGATCTGTTTGGCTCTTCTCCTTTCAAGCTGAGACTCCATGGGCTTTAAAAATACAGGATATTTCTCAATGACATTTACTTAGATTACCAGTGTTCCCTGGAAATGGAAGTAAACCCTTATCACTATAAATTCTGCTTTAAAGAGAGAGACGGCTTAAAGGACTAAACACTTAGTATGAGCACCCCACAGGAAGGCTTACATTCCCCTTTCCAGTGACACTGAGCCAGGTGTAGAATACCTAGTCTGATGTTTAGCAAATAACAGCACCTAACATGGAGCAGCCTTCTTTTCAGACTAATGAATGGATGTTCATCTGGATAAATATCCTATCTGCCTTGATAATTAAAAAACCTTCCAACTATTCTTGCCAAATAATTCTTTTTCTTTTTTTTTTTAATATTTGAGGTTTGTACCTGTATAAAAAACAAAAATTTATTTTTGTCTGTTTTATTCAATAACTCATCTCTTTGCAAGTAAAATGTCCAAATAAATGTCTGATAAAATTTTAGACAATCCATTCAAAACCAAAGATTCCGAGAATTCCAAGTAAATGCAGTTGTTTGCACTTACTCGTTGGAGAGAGATCTTGTCTTTGATATCAGATTCTGACCTAAAGGGTACCTAGGGGAAAAACAAACCATTTCAAACATGAAAAGGGAAGAAGTGCCTTCTACGAATTAAATGAAAAACACCCTGAGATTATTTGTTCAAAAGGTAAAACATGGCACCTCATCAAGGGGTCTTTTGGGGAAACACTACCTAGATCTTTGTTTTACAGTGAATCTTATCCCCAGATTTCTCAGTTTACAGCCCAGCATGCTGGCACAGTTATCCCTAGTGATCAGAACATAAATCCCTTTTGCTGTTGATGATTAAAACTAATGCACTGGGACTCCTGGAAATACAAAGCCAACCCACTGCGTGGGACACATTTGCTCTGTGCAGTCAAGGTGAATAACTAGACTATTGTCTGCTAGCAGTGCTTCTACATGATAAAATAGCTGCCATTAGTCATGTTCTCCAAAGGGAAAGTCAGGCAAAAGGTATCAACAACTATGAGCAAAATGTGCATACAATCAATGATCAACTGATCACTGCGGAGCAGCCAGATGACAATTCAGACCTTGCTGAACGCCGTTAGGAACCAGTAGCCACCTTCAGTGCACAGAGTTCCTTGTACCAGAAGAGCAGAACCGTCTGTGTATCCAAATGCTTGAACTAAGAATTGTCACCATTAAGGAGTTATTCCCCTCTCTAAAGTCCAAATCATAGCTGTGTACTCTGGTTATAGGTCGGTAATGATAGTACGATATTTTTCCCCTTTTGTACTTGCAGGTTTTTTTGGAAGTCTACATAAAATAGTTGAGTTACTCAACTCCTTTCGTTGTCTGATTGCACAGCTGATTACAGATGTAAACAATCAGCAGACATGAGCTTTGCAGATGCAATTAATCATAAAACCCCCAAAATATAATTCCGCATCATAAAAGTTAAAAGCTTGTAAGCCAGAATGCAAACAGGGATTTGAAATATTGAGAAAATATTAGGATTTTTTTACCAGAAAATTTTATTTAGTATTATTGTGTAATATTTTAAGCAAACAGTTTGTAATTAGTTTTTTAAAAGACCATTGCTGTCAGGAATATTGTAAACCTAACTGCACAAAGAATGTCTCCTAAACCTACAATACACATAAATCCCTAGCTGTCCATTCTCTTTACACAGAGAAGAGACTGCTCTTTTATCCCTTTTTTTCTTTATCTCTCTTTCTCTTTTATCCGCTCAAATATGGAGCTTAATCGCCCGGGATTACTATGTGTATTTCCTCTGATCAACACAATAAGAAGTTAGCATCTCAGAATAATAAAAAGTATTAAAGACCAAAGGGGAAAAAAACATCTACATAAAGACAGGGTAAGTGGCAGCAAGGCAGTTGAGCTGTGTTTCAACGTTAAGATGTCCATTGAGTGGATTTTGTTTAGATTGTTGATTCAGCTTCTTTTTCAGTTTTCTGCAGTGCAAATGTGACCAACCACAATGTAAAAACAAAGAAATAGTGAAGTGAGCTGAATGTAATTGCAACCCTTCAGCTGCTTACTGAAATTATTGTTTCTGTGCCTTTCCCTGCTCTGTGTTGGCTGTGGACTAATGTGACTGTGGAGCTTCAGGAGCTCTCCTGGGAATGCTCCCATCCATGCCTGTCATGACACAGATGTGTCAATGTACTGTCCTAAATCATGGATCCAAAGCTTCCAGGGTAGCAGATTAGCAAAGAAAATAGTGGCTAATTTTCTGTTTGGGGCATGGCTTCTTTGTATTGGAATAAATGGAATAAAATAAAATATAATGAATCCACAGTGATTATCATTGGACCAAGTAAAAGGTTTCCTCTAGTATTTCTGTTGTCTTTTGAGAATCATCCAGATTACATACGGCCCCATCATAGTTGATGATAAAAATAATTTCCATTACATAAATTACTCTGAAGGATGTTAAGGTCTTTCTCTTTCTTGCATCCAAGAATTCTAACAGAAGTTTCAGAGGAGTTCCCTACACTGTCAAGGCTGATTTTCAAAAGTATTGATACATAGAGGACATTCAGAAATAATCTGGAAGAAAAATGAATGTTGTGCCAATATTTCAAAAGAAATAAATAGAATAAACTATTTATTTATAAGTTTGTCATCAGAAAATCAGTCTGAGAAAAAAAAAAAGAGAGAAACATCTAATATGGGACTCAGTTTATAAATAATTAAAATAGCACAATTTAATTAATGAAAATCAACACACATTTCTGGAAAACAAATTTGTCAAAGTAATTGGAGGGCTTTTCTGGTGTATAGAAATTTGACTTGTAAAGGTACTGTTGCTGTAATATTATTGGATTTCTGTTCTGACCTGATATGGCACAGTATCTTGATAAATAATGTGAAACAATTAAAAAAATCTACATGCTATACATAAAGTCTGTTAAAAGTAATCTAAATAATGGCTCAGTGTAATTATAAGCAGGACTTGTTAACTGACTACGGCAGTTGATTCACAAGAATCAGCTTTTGGCTCTGAGCTATTTAACAAGGTTATGAATGTCTTGGGGGAAATAATTGTTGATACAGTCTTCAAATGATGCACAAATTACAGAAGGAGGGAACAAACAGGTGGAGGCAGAAGAATGGCTGGATACTGGTCAGGAAAAACCTTCACAGGTTACTAACAGTGCCTCTCAGCAAAGAATTTAGGAAAGAAGCCCATTCCTACAGAATGAAGAACTTTGTGCTAGTAAGCTGCTGCTCTGAAAATACTCAGAATCACACTGGATGGGTCTGCGGGAAATAAGTCTCTGGTGCAGCAGCAGACATACTGGTTAGGAGCTGCCAATCTTGCAGTGGGGGTGGCAGCTGCAACTCCATGCCCCCAGGACTAACCAACAGTGATGCTGATTGCACGCTCCCAACATTCACATGCCCTCAGAGCACATGTATGCACCATATAAATTGTTCAGTGTGTTTGTTGTTCAGTAAATTGCCAGCCGCTCTGTAACACAGGCAGACACACAGAGCCCTCGCTCAAACACAGGCAGCCCCAAGGGACTCACACTGTGCCCCTGTCTGCCCAAGCAGGGTGGAGGTTGGCTACGGAGAATATATGTGCACTCATGTGCAATGTGGATCCCTCCAGTATCTGGGCTCAGACAGCTAGTCTTCCCAGAAGAGTTTTTATCGCACAATTGGACAATATCTGCAGTCTGGGACCCAGCAACACATTAAATTTCAAGCCAGAACCGGGAACACACCATCTACCTTTCCTTGCACCCCTTTTTCCGGCAGAGGCATCCTTGGCTTCCAGGCTGGAAGGTACTAGCCGTGCTGGCTCCCCCTGTCCTAAAGGGCACTCATGCTCGAAGCGCTCCCTTGTCAGCCCTGCCTTGCACGACATGCAGAGCCGCTGTAAGCAGAAAGGCTGAAGCCAGTCTTGTGCCCATGCCTGGAGAAATGTCAAGAAGGAGCAGAGGAGCCTCTGGCTTCAGTACTGGTGCCACCATTATGAGAAAGGAATCTCTGAGAAGATCTTCAGCTTAGCAGGAGGTTTGTCAACTAGAAGTCTTAAATTTAAAGCTAGATAAATTTAGATTAGAAAGTAAACATGTTTGGAGTATGATGTTGTTGCTAGGACAACTTGTCAATTGATGTATTGAATTCACTATTTCTCAAAATGTTGAAACCAGAACTGGGAACTTTTTCAGGTTTGGGTTTGAATTTTTTTGGTTGGGTTTGTTTTGTCTTTTTTTTTAGATTTATGCTTAATTTATGAAAGACCTAATTCAGGGAAATAGTTCATTGTCTGTCAAGGAATAATTCAGATCTGAATATCCTAATAATTTTACTTTGCCTTATAATCTATGAAAATGGGCTTTAGGAGAATTTTAGTCCTTGCTGAAAAATGTTCCCAGTCTTACTCCCAAAGTTAGCATCCTAAATTTTGATTATTTTTTGTCTGGACATTAATACAGGTACTTTACAAAAGAAATGATGAAGATTTAAAAGCAAATATATTTTATTGTAATTATATGAGCTTGAGTTTGTAGTGTCCTGCCCTTTAAATATTTAATTCTTCAATGTTTCCTTAGAAAAGAGAATATATGGCCAAATTTGGTTAAAGACTTAGACTTTGTGAAAGGACAAAAACAAAATCCTGCTGTGAAACTTTTTTAATAATGTAAAAAAGATAACCTGGGTTTTGAGGTTTTCTTAAGATAAAAATTTTATTTCAGAATTTACAGCACAAACTTTACTAAGGCATGAAAACTTTAAAAAGTAATTTGACTGAAAAAATAAATGAAATTAGTTTTTCAATATGCCCAAGCTTAAAGAAGGAAAAAAAATATAAATGTAAAATAAATTATAGGAGTATTTGGATTTGATTTGGAAAAGATCTGTGAAATATATTCTTCAATGCATAAAAGAAATTACTTTTGTTGGTAGTTCTTGCTGGTAGAATGTCTCATTAGTGAGACAAATCAGGATACATGCTTTTGTATACACTTTATTTACCTTTAATGATAGTTTCTTAGTTTTCATGTACCTTTTTCCCTTTGCTATGTCTGGACCTAAAGTCAGGCATTGGACAAATGTGCCATAGACTGGCCCACAATATTTTGTATCCTTAACTTAGTACATTTTGTGCACTTGTAAAGACGGTAGTTAGGAATCAGCTAACCATTGCTTGAGAAGACAAGAATCCTTCTCAATACATAGTTAAATTTTTTGACATGAAAATGAATGCAACTGATCCACTTAAGAATCTCCTGCTTGCTAAAGCTTTTGTACCTGTAAGTTTCCAGGAAGTACTTAGGCTTTTTTGTTGGGGTAATGTGTGGATGAGGAGGTACGGCTTCCTGAGGTTACAAGATGTGATTCCTAAGGGAGATATTTTTAAGTTAAGTTATGCTTCTGGAAGTATCACTCTTCCATAAAGACCATTGTTCTCCCCATCACTTCTTAGAGAAAGCAACTCACCTCCATCCTTCTCTTTACATTGCACGAACAATGATTCAAGAAGGCAGCAGAAGTATATATTATAATACATCCACTAATGTAGTCCTTGTAACTGAGCTCCACTCTCTTTGCCTACATTAGCTGTGCATGAGATCTGCAACTTTTTTATCAGGTGATTAAGAGTAACATTGTAATTAAGCTGACAAAAAGTCTTTTATTTATTAGATTTTTAAGCAATGAGAAGAATTGAAGGAAATAAGCCAAAACACTTTGTATGTTCACAGCAGTATCCTCTTTATGTATCTTAGCATCAGGGGTCATTTCACTCTACAAAATGTGTACAAGAGGAACATTCTATTGCTGCGAATGAGACAAAACACTCTGAAGTGTTGATACAATCTGAATATGCCATAAAGGATATACAAACTTTGAATTTGAACAATGCACACAGAGGGAGTCAGAACACACTTATAACTTAGGCAAATAAAGTATTCATCGAATCACTTCTGTGCATTGAAGTGATGCATATGCACGATAGATTTACTTTCCTTTCTACATCTCTCTCTCTTGATCCTTCCATATGCAATTCATGCAAGCTCAGTCTCAAGTTCAGTTAGAATCAGTGGACAAATCTGGAGATGATAAGAAGGCTGGAAGCTACATTTCCATATATGCCTTTGATTTCAGTATATGCCTGTGACTCTGAAGGTTCAAAAATATAATTGTTTACAAACTTCAGACATCTGCTATGGGGCTGTTGTGACTTATACTACCTGAGGATAATATCATTGTGAGTCTACCTCACAAAGAGCAGTGCAGATCAACTGAATGAACTAAAAGATTGCAAATTACCCAAATTTACAACAATTATACTTTTTGCTTTATTTTGGTCTTAATTCACCATTAAGTTAATAATGTAAAATCACTGGCAGATTTCACAGCAAAGGACAGATAAACAACATATTTCCAACATATTGTCATTAGGAATTGCCGCTTTCCTATCTGTTACATACGTGCATCACATGCATGTGCATGAGTCAAGGAAGCAAAAGTGCCACTGTCCTAAGTGCAAGAAGTATTACTGTTGTGATAAAGGATAGCAATCATGCATACATTTCACTTCAAGGGAAATACAGAGACATGCATCTGAATGAAATATTCCTTGCATAAAAAGCACATTAATAATAAAAACTTCATTATTATTACAAAAATCATGAAAGATAAAATTCTCTATGGCGATGTATAACACACTATCTATAAAGCAATGTATGTTCATGCACTGAACATTAACATCTCAATCTGAGAAACAGGGAAAAATTATGTAAGAATAAACAAGTACATATTTTACTAAACAGTAAGGAACCCAATAGCTTTTGCATTAGCCCACAGGTTATAAAAGAAGTGTTAAAATAGTAAAGATTATCTTCATTGGGATTGATAAGAAAAGAAATCAAAGCCAAACCCACCTGTAAAGGAGTCAAAAGTAGTTCTTGTTCACTGTACGCCTATGATAAGAGCTCTATTAGATAACATAAATTACATGCTACCAAGAGAATGTCTTCCTGCTCTGAAGACTTGAAGGACAATTCAATTCTGCTTATGTGGTTGGACGGATGAGAGAAACAGAGTGGGCATGACTCATCCTGACAAAATTCCCAGACCCTAAAAATATCAAGGCAAACAAACAAAATGTGTAAAAGAGAAAAAAGGATAAAACATCTTACATAAATACAGAAGGTGAAAGAACAGATACCCATCTGAGGTATCAGTTCAATATAAAATAATGCATTGCTATGCAAACAGGGAAAAGCAATCATTCAGAGCTTAATGTCTTATTCCATTAATATCATGTATGCATAAGTTGCCTCTTACAATATTGCTTCTAAAAATATCACATTTTTGTCTTTCACAATTTACAAAAAGAAGTGCACTTCACAACTATTAGCCACATCTCATTTTTGTGATAGCTTCTCAGTTGATATAAAACCACTGTGACTTCATCCGACTTCATAGAGCTTTTTTATGTTAATTTAGGCTCTTCATCTTTTCCTTAGATATTCTGTGCAATGTGGAATTTAGTGCAATGAACAAAATTATCAAACATAAAATGTTTTTTAGTGTTCATTAAAATCCAAATAATATTCAAAACAAATAAGCTTCCACAATCACAGTATCTAAACACAAGTCTATTTTACAGTTGTATCAGTACCTGTGGAAAAGGTCCTCCCTCATTTCTCTCTGTTATAACTCCCTTCAGGCAATGTATTACAGTATCTATTTTTCATCCAACAACATTCTTCAGTTCTTAGACTGGTCAGCAGATCATTAGTGAGGAGAAAAATTCATCTATCACAGACATAATATACTATTTATGTCTCATAAATCCTTGATTAGTTTAGAAGACCCAAAATCCTCTAGGGACTGCAGCAAATTCAAAAGCTGTTCCTAAATGATAGAGTGGATGCTTGAGTTTCTGACCTGTCTATCTATTAGGTATTAAAAAAAAAATAATACAGGCAGACAACAGTTTGTTATATGGAACATATATTTGCCTACTCAACATCAGAGCTAACACACACCCAAGCTTTGCACATACAGTTTGCAAAATGTAATGCACTAGATGTCAGTTGGTGCTGACATAATGCTGCCAATTCAGCACTTAGAGAATCTAGCTGATGGCTGGTATAAAGTTTTGTGTGAGAATTAAGGTCTTGAAATCACTGAAAAAATAGTCATTTTTAAAATTATTTTTAAGATAACAAGGGATCTTAATCTGTATCTTGTTCTTCAGTAGTGCTTCAGGATATTTGAAAATGGCTTTGACAGTAAGAGAGAATGGGTAAGAAGGTAGGTAAAACAGCAAGAAAGATACGTAGAGACAATATACTTCCAGATCACAGTTTATGCTTTTTTTTTTTTTTTTTTATAGTGTTGCTGATTTCTACCTTTTGGAAGCAACTAGCATTTAGGAACTCATTGGAAGATGGCCAAGGAATATATCAGTTTGATTTATTCTTTTAGAAACAAAGCCTTAGAATACAAATCTGATTTGGCTCTCAGATTAGGAGAGTAGTACTAAGTGAAAATGTTAATTAGGCTCCTAGTGGCCACTTAACACAGCAATCCTCAGTTTCAAAAAGCAGCCCTTGATGTGCCACAAGGAGCTGTACCATCTCTCAGTGGTACCATTCCTCTGAGATTTCCAGCAACAAGATTGTATTAGAAGATAGCTAAAAATATGTTAGCCTCTTAATATTAAATTTCCATGTAAGCAGTTATGGTAGTTGCCATAGGAATTTTATATTCTGATGTTGGGGTGGCTTATGTGATTATTGAGTAAGTCAACATTATGAAGTATTCAGAGGGTCTTTGGCAGACTTAGGGAATTTTTAAAGCATGACAGGAAACTGTTTGGAACAGAATAAAGATAGTTTGTAATGTTTTAAAAATGTAGTTATTGCATCGGTATACGTAATATATCCTTATCGTTATCATAACACATAATCTTCTTCTCTCCTGAAAAAGATATAAGCACCTCCCCATACTTGCATCCAGTTGTCACAGGTAACCTTGGGAGTGCTATTATGTTCACATTATGGTGACTATATACGGTTTTTATATTTTTGGCATGTAATTCGTGCAGCGAAGATGCCCCGGGTTGTTTGTCAAATGTTGTGGATGTCAAAACATGACTGATTTGACATATTTCAGAGTACATTAAAGTATTTGGGGTATGAAAGCAACGTAACCTTTTTTAACAAAATGCCATAAAGACAGGGTCAAGCAGTAAATGCTTGCTGAGTAGCAAATGAGAGAGTGCTAAGATTCAGTTATCAGATAGAATTCAAAAAATATGGACCCAGCATCAGGTCCCGCTGTGAATCTCCTTTACATCTGGTTTGAGTACTGAAAAATCAGCTGAATTCTGTGATGCTGGAAATATGTGTTTGCAGATGGACAAGGATGCATCCCTGCTTCTGCAACAGGAAGTATGGACATCTGAGCCAAAACAAAGAATGATCAATCCCAGGCCACTAAAGATGAGAAAAGTTGAAGGAAAATTAGGTTTGTGGTTCATTTTCCTAGTGACTATAACTGTACTAATATTAAAAACAAGACCAGCAACCAAACAAAAAAAACCCAACAAACTGGCCACATCCTGTTCTGTGACCCTGGCACAGCACAGTTTATGTCTCTGTAACTAAACTCTTCTCTTTCCACAGGGTCTACCGTTTGGACAATGGGAAGCGTCTTTGGCTTGTGCTATCTCTTGAACAGGGTTCAGGTGCAGGGTTATTTGGCAGAAGCCACAGCCATGCCCAAAAGCAAGCTAACCTCTGGGTAGGAGAGATGTTCTCACACTTATACTTCAGACTGTGCCTTAGCCAGATTGAATTTGTTAGTAGAGATGTAACTAACAATGAACTGTGATGACAGTGAGTTTTACCAGTACACTGAGGGACTGAACTTCTCAAGAAGGAGAAAAACAGGAACACAGGAATATTTTGTGGTGGTTTCTTTGGATTGATGTTGGGTTTTTTTTTTTGGTTGGTTTTGGAGGATTTTTTGTTTGGGTTTTTTTTTTTTTTGTGATTAGACCTTTATGTCTCAGCTCTTCATGTCAGAGCAGATGCTGACATGCTGAGCTCACTGCAGCTCAGTACTGCAAACATCAGCTCCACTTGTTGAATCCTCTCAGAAGACCCTACATTTTGGCCAGGGAATGGGCTAGATGACATCTAAATATCTTTATTTACATGTTTTCTACAAATCTAAAAAAACCCTTACTGCTCCTGCCTAGGACAGCTTGAGTGGTTCCTGAGCAATGCTTTAGTTCTATCCGTAGCTGCATACAGTGTAACAGGACATGGAAGCGGGACTGCAACATGAAAAGTTTTGCTGCCAGGACCCTGGTCCCCTTGTTCTTTTGAGCATCCCCTCTCCCTACCACAGACAGGTTTCCATCGCGACTGCTTTTTTAGTTACCTCAATGTGTGGGACCCACCTGATCCTCGGCGTAAAAGGAGATGATAAGACTTAAATGAAAGCAAGCTTGGGTTTCAGGTTTGACTGTTCACTGGCTGTATGAGGAAAGGTCACCTTCCTTCCTCACATTCCCTGAGGAAGTTTGGATGGAAAATTATTGAGAGATGATCAGTATGCTGTCACTTTCTCAACCTGGCTTTTCTGACCGGAACAACCAATTTTGACAGCAAACAGAATTTCATTACCAGAGTTAACATTGCCCATGTCACCAGCTTAATAAATAGAGCAAAGTATCACAGAATCACAGAATCACAGAATCTTAGTGATTGGAAGGGACCTTTGAGATCATCGAGTCCAACCACATTAAAAAAA
>JAOQGH010000001.1:132127360-132149952 GCA_025769975.1 Gallinago jamesoni
AAACCCTTTCAGTAAAGAAATATTTCCTAATATCTAACCTGAACCTCCCCTGGCGCAACTTGAAGCCATTACCCCTTATTCTATCATTTGTGACCTGGGAGAAGAGACCAACTCCCATCTCTCTACACCCCCACTTCAGGTAGTTGTAGAGAGCAATAAGGTCTCCCCTCAGTCTTCTCTTCCCCAGACTGTACAACCCCAGCTCTCTCAGCCTCTCCTCATAAGACTTGTGCTCCAGACCCCTCACCATCTTTGTTGCTCTTCTCTGTACCTGCTCCAGCACCTCAATGTCTTTCTTGTGGTAAGGGGCCCAAAAATGGACACAGCACTCAAGGTGGGGCCTCACCAGTGCCGAGTACAGGGGGACTATCACCTCTCGGGTCCTACTCACCATGCTGTTCTTGATACAGGCCAGGATGCTGTTGGCCTTTTTGACCACCTGGGCACACTGCTGGCTCATATTGAGCCGACAGTTGACCAACACCCCCAGGTCCTTTTCTGCCAGGCAGCTCTCCAGCCACTCTGCCCCCAGCCTGTAGTGCTGCCTGGGCTTGTTGTGACCCAAGTGCAGGACCTGGCACTTGGCCTTGTTGAACCTCATCCTGTTGGTCTCAGTCCATCAATCCAGCCTGTTCAGATCCCTCTGCAAAGCCTCTCTACCCTCCAGCAGATCAACACTATTACCTGAGAAGAAAAACCCCATAACTCCAAATGTCCCCCCTTCCTTCTTCTTCCCTCAGCTTTATATATTAAATATGACATCATATGGTATGCAATATCCCTTTGGCCAGTTTGGGTCAGCTGTCCCAGCTGTGGCCCCTCCCGGCTTCTTGGGTGCCCTCCACCTTCTTGTCAGCAGGCCAGTATGAAAAGCTGAAAAGTCCTTGACTGTCGAGCAACAACTAAAATATTAATGTGTTATCAACATTGATCTCATTCTAAATCCAAAACATAGTGCTGTATGAGCTACTAGTAAGAAAATTAACTCTATTCCAGCTGAAACCAGGACAGAATTAGAAATATAGAATTCAAAAGTAGCATTCTGGAAAATTAAAAACATTTCATGTGGCTTGATTAAAAGCTTCCGTTTAGGTGTATTTAAAACAGGTTTGGTTTTGTAAGGCTGAAATATTTTGATTTGATTTTATTGACACAATGATTGCATTCTATTAATATACAAGTCAAAACGATCTGATTCTTTGACCTAATTGAAATGAATTTTTGTACAGTTTTTCAATAGAAGTGTCAAAGAAATGGATATTCTTGTGGAATTAGTTGATTTTACTGAATTAACATTTTCCAATGGAAAATTTTACAGCAGAAAAAAACCCCATCCCTTTCTCTTTTCTGACACATTCTATTTGTAAAATTGTATCATGACAGTTCAGTGCACTGGTGCCTCAATAGCATTTTTATGCATTCTTAGTGGCTGCCAGTATCTCCCAACTGACTAAACCCCACAATGTATTATAGATGTGAACTATCATATTGAAAGCTTTTCCTTCTCAAAAAACCCACACTACCCTCATTACATCAAGGTTTTTTGGCTGATGAGCTAAACATCTTAATTTCAGATGCTGTGCTTAATTTATTATGACTCCTTAGGTTAGTGGAACTTTAGTCACATGTAAAAGTGTACTCCAGTATTCTTCAGGTGATGTCCACAGTGACTTTTTACTTTATATATTATTAGACTTCTTTTCTGTGTCTGGACTGAGGTCAATGTGGCTTCTATATTTGAATAATGGTGAACCCTTTGTCAACTGTTTAAAAATCTAATTTTAAATTAGATTACTGCTATAAAAGTGTTACTTACAGACTAATTAAGAAAGCTTACAATTAAGACAATTAGTAATTTTTGGACTGCAAAATCAACTACAATTAAAATATAGCAGTAAAATGTTACTTCCATACATTCTATAAACTAAACACAATATAATGCAAATGTTCTCAAAGTTGTGTTATGAAATTATAGAATTATAAGATCATAGAATATCCTGAGTTGGAAAGGACCCACAAGGATCATTGAGTCCAAATTCCAATATCTTCTGGAGGGCTGGAGGCATGCTCTGGAGAGACATTTCCCCTATGTGTGTGTGCAAGGGGCATAGGCTCACCATTTCTAGCCTATCTGCTGTTTACATGGAAACAGAGGCTGCAGCCAGCACAGCAAGGGGTTTCCAGATGCAGGCTGCCAGCTGTGCGGCCTTTGAAGGGCTCTGCACTGTGAAGCAAGGCAGAATCACAGGCTGGCTGGTGGGTTTGCTATAGAAAAGGGGAATAAGCTTGAGCACACACACAGTGATTACGCATACAGCTCAGCTGTTTGTTTGTTTCCTGTTTCCATGTAGGCTTGCTCTGACTAGGTCTTGCTAATGCAATTCCTAGAAGCAGTCCTGTGGGGCTGCACTCTGGGGACCAGTGAGAGCCGGCTGCTCTGCAAGGGAAAGGGAACAGGGAGTCAAGGTGACAGCAAGGCAGACAGGGCAGCAGCTTCAGCAACAAGAGTCTGCTTACACAGTACTCATGCAAGAAAAGTAGGGCAATGACAAACAGGGCCAGCCACCATCTGATGATTGCTGGACATCAAGCAACAAGGTGGGTCTGAGGCTAAAGGAAGTTGATTTGGTGAGTCAAAGCAGGATTGGCAGGGTATCAGCCTATGTACAACATAGCTAAGGCAAGCCCCAAAAGTATGGGCCTGAGCTCAAATGCACCTCCTGAGCAGGTTCAGGGGCAGGCCCTGAAAAGGTGTCTCCAAGCCCAATTTCCATCCCAGTAGTTTGATCCCAGTTTACCCAGCTGTTTGATCCCAGTTTACCCAGCTAGGCTGCAGCAGAGCTGCCCTGAGTGCAGGCAGCCAGAGCCTGAGGAGAGGGAAGGGTGACAGGAACAGGTGCTACTCTCTTGAGACAGAGGTATCAAAAGGTAGTATTGACAAAACACCATCAGTCTTGGCTTTTTCTCCCTTAGGAAGTCCTCCATCTCTCTCTGAACAGCTTTGTATACTCAAACAACACATAGAGCCTCATGCCCAACATTTTCAGAAAAAAATTACTAATTTTGTCATACAGAGCACAAAGGACCCAGGGGAGATTTAAGACAATGTGCTTTTCAGTACAGACATGGGCAATTTGCTTTACACAAGACTAGCTTTAAGAAACGTGGATGGGAATCAGTTTGTGACACTGGATTTCAGGGTCATGAATCAGTCCTCTTCTATTTAGCAGAATTGCCTATGTCTAGTTCTTTGGTGGTGTGGCATGTGGGCTGGCACAAAACCAGGAAAACCTTGGAATTAATTCTGCTTGCACTCCTTCACCAAGTTTTCATAATTGATACTGTTTTATTAAAATGTTTTAATTAAAAAAAAATATCTGATTCATCAGAAAATTCAGATCAGCTGAAATTTGTACTCTTAACAATTGCAGAACTCCAATGAAATCAATTAGTTGTTTATCTACATTACATTAACATGATATAACTTCTCATAGCATGCAGGTTTTTTAATTCATCTGCCTTGGTGAGTTCTCCAGGCTCCTTTCATATCCATCTCCGGACAAGAGCACATCTAACCGTTCTCCTTGTTGCAAGCCGAAAGACTTCATTGATAATGGTATTGGCAGTTTAATTCTATTCTTTTTACCAGTTTATGTCAGATAAACATGTAGTTCAGAAAGTGAAAACGTGAATTACTGCATGTGTATTACATGTAATTACATTATACATTATATATGTATTACATAATTACATTACTATACGTGTCTAGAACAGAACTACTTTCTGAGTGATGGGTATCCTTAAAACACAAATGGAAAGTTCAGTTTTCCAGGCCAGAGAAGCCAGAATAGATTATCTTGAAGTGAATGGAATAAGGTCATGTTTCTTTTTGCTTTTTCCTTTTTCCTAATTCTTCAAGCAGCTTGTAATATTATGGGCACATGAAGCAGTGGTTCCTTCATATTTCTAAGTCTGAGAACTCAAACTGTCTTTGATTCTCAGTGTAGAGTCTGTACAAATATGGTTGGAAGTAATTTGAGTTACAATGATTGAGTGTTGTGAGTTGCCCAAACACACTAAAATAACAAAATGAATTTCTAAGATACATTCCTTCTTAAATGTCTGATCACTTTTAATGAAACATTTTGTCATCTGAGAAAGACATCAACTTCATACATACATATTTATTTATTTTCAGAAACATATGACAGTTGCATAAGTCAGGCTGAAATTTCTGTCTCCAACAATGGTCATACTAAATACTGGGAGAACAGTATAGTAAATCATATGAGATCAGGGCAATCATATGATAATATTTTACTGAGATGTTCTGCCACACTTCAGCAATTTCTAACGGGCGAGAGTGAGTGCTTGAAGTGAAAGGTGCTGTTTTTGTGTTTAATAGTCCTGATGGATTTTCTGCTGTGAGTTTGTCCAGTCATCAAGATTTTGCTTCTGCAACATTCTGTAGAAAAATATAACTTAACTATTCATTGTTTGAATAAATAATGTTTTTTCTTCTTTTAAACCTGAAATAAAGTTGTTTTTATTACATATTTATGGATCTTTGATTAGAAAAGACAGCAAACAGTTAGTTGTCTGTTGACTGTTTTCCCTGTACCACTCACCATACTATACTGTAAGTGCTCAGTACTGGTTTAATTCTGTTCCCATTGAGACCACCAATGAAGGATTTGGTAGAAATAATTAGGTCAAAATCAGGAACTTCTGAAATCTCAATTTTATTCTTAGTTCATTTCTCTTCCCACTTTTGAAGGATGTGTTCTTTTTCATGCTGTCATCTTGCCCACTAGTTTCCCTTTCCTTCTTTTTTTTCTTGTTTAATGTTAGGAATTATGTTATGCTGCATGCCATAAACATGTTTTGAAGCCTAGCAGATACAAGCAGGGACCTTTTTCATTTCCCAGGGGAAAGTTGTACAGAGAATGTAATAACCATGACAATAAAAACTTCTTATAAAGAATTCCATATGTTTGCCAGGTAACCTGGGACATACATAAATGAAACACACAGAGTTTGTCTTTGTATCTACGGTGACCAATGATTTTCAAGATGACAGAGGTTGTTCATTTCCGTCTAACAGCAAAAGCAACAGTGGAATAAACTTTAAATTCCTGCTTCCTTTTCATCACATTTTACAGATGGCAGGATGATCTCTTATTTAGTATATTAGACTTTGTCATTAAAAAACAAGGTATGTATAATGGTATAATAATAAAATTCCCTTAGCAATGACCATTAAAGCAATTTATTTTCCCCAGAGATCATTCAATTTATTTTGTGGTGATTTGGCTTGCCTCTAGTTAAAGGTTTTTCCAATCATCCCAAATTTAATCTAACACTTCAGTGTTAGTTTAATCATTCATCAGTTAAAGATTATGAGCTACCTCGCCATTTAATGAATATCAAACACTACTTAGTCATCGAGTGATACTGCTTAAAGATTAGCATGTTTTCTTCCTCTTGTAGCTCCTCTAGAATGGTGCTTGTCGTGTTATCACCATTAACTGTGAAACCTTCAGTAATTAGTTGTCTTTCTAACTAAGCTAGATTCAACTTTGACTCCATTGCTAACTTTTTGAGCTAACTTTAAAAAAGTTGAACGAGACTTCTCCTTCTTGGGAACAAATAATTTGTAAAATAAAGAATTTTAATTTGTCTTTTAACATGAATCATGTGAGAGACATAAAATTTGGGACATAAAAAGAAAGGAAATAGAAATACTAACCGATC
This sequence comes from Gallinago jamesoni, assembly GCA_025769975.1. Taxonomy (NCBI): domain Eukaryota; kingdom Metazoa; phylum Chordata; class Aves; order Charadriiformes; family Scolopacidae; genus Gallinago; species Gallinago jamesoni. The sequence goes on from JAOQGH010000001.1 coordinate 132,133,115, forward strand.
AAATGATATGGTTAACGATGCTGAGGGACAGACTATTCTTAGGTACCTGTAGGAACATTTAGTTTTGTATTTCCCTCGCATGTTGATGAATTAGTTAAGTATGCATGCGGTTATGATAAACATATGGACGACCATTTTAACTAGCTGTGTGGGCAAAGAAAACAAGAATACTCACGTTTAACAGTTAATGTGGGAAAGGGGAGAGAGATTTGCTATCAGATAGGCTTTAGTATATTAAAAGAGAGATCTTTACAGTGTAGATAGCAGACAGCTGTCAGACTGAACAATTTACAAATGCTGACTTGTGCTTCAGCAGGGATAAGAAGCTCCTGCTCTCACTATTGCACTGTAATTAGCACTCCCTGAAATAGTTCACCGGAGATTTGAAGACTGCCAAGCTCTATACTTCTTGCCCTGGCCTAGTTTAGATAGCTTTTCAAACCAATGATGGGGAAAGGTTAATGCAGAAGATTCTGCTCATTAGGAAGGACAGAAATGTTGAGGGACTTTCTGTATTTTGTAGTACCCACTGTGTCTATGAAGCAACACATTCAGATTTCTCTGTTTCAAAGAATGAACAATTTATGATGTTGAAAGTAGAATAGACTAAATTGAAAAAGGCATTATCCTATCAGCTCTTTTGTTTGCTCTTGAACTGTTGTTTCAGGGTGGAAGGCTTGCTTTATACATGAAGTCCTGGTCTTTCAATGTGATGAATTTGGCATATCCTTTCTCCAAGACAGAGTCCAACTGGATTCACTAAAAAAACCCAAATTATTCAAATGATCTGTGTACTTAAATAGAAAAAAAGGGCTCGTTGCAACAAACAATGTTTGTTTAAATCAAAGAATAAACTTCTGGGATCTGCTAGGGACAAAATTAGGAGCTAAGGAGATCTGAGTTTGTTCTTTTCTTTGGCACGTTGTTCTTTGAAGGGATGAAAGTTTTTCTGGAGGTTACAGTTCTCTTTAAAAATATTGAGAAAATTCATCCATCTATTCTATCAGGAAGATTATTTACAAATGTAAGAAAATTATCCATTTTCCTCTTTGGATCATACAAAAAGGTAACTCAAAATGTCCTGTTACTTTCTGTTGATTTACCCTGCATATTGGACATACCCAGAATAACCATACCTCACTGCCATGGCCCTACTAGGGCTGGTGGCTCCCTCGGGTCCAACAGCAGTGGTGGTTCCCCATGGTAGGTGATGGCAGGGCCTGACATGCAGGGCCTGTTCCACTCCCAGCCAGGTGCAGGGCAGCCAGGGGCACTGGGGTAACCCCAGCCCCAGACATCAGTACCAGGGTGTGCCTGGCTCAGGGTGCCTGTGGCCAGGCAGGTCAGGGCTGTGGGGAGCTGGAGACTGGCCCTGTTGTGGCATCTCTGGGGCAGGGGCTGAGGGTCCTAGGGGGCTGACATGGGATCCTGAGCCATGGGCAGGGTGGGGCAAGCCCCCGGGTGCTGAGCAAGGACAGTCAGGGCTAGTGATGCCCTCAGGGACATGACACCCTCCTTGCAACATAAATACAGGCTGAAACCAGTTGATAAATGCAAAAAATTAGCTTGAACTGTAAGAATCTGCAATAGAGTGAAGTTGCAGTTTGACAAATGGCTATTTGTTGTTGAGGCTGTGTGCCATAAGAGTACACTAGGAACTTAAAGTCTAACTGCCTATGGTGACAATTTCTATTTGTTATAAACAATTAAGATTATACACTAATGCAAGTCTTAGGTCTGTTTAAACTTACTAACAAATATTCAAGCATTATTAACAGTAAACACATTCATGCATTTTTGCTGGGCAAAACCTCATAACTAACTTTTTAGTATGTGTTTATCATTATCCTCAAAATGAAGAGTTGTGGGCTCCAAGATGTATAATCTTTCCCTTTCCCCTGCACTGCCATCTTAAGCAGTGATAAGTGCTAATTGGGAAGACTTTCTTATCAGTTCTAAGGGAAGCATATTAACGCTTGTCCTACTTAAGAAACAGATTATACCCTAAGAAGGGGAAGTGGGTGGGGGCCTTCCCCATAAGCACTGAAAGGCAGACAGCTCTAGCTCAGGCACAGTGATGAGGTAAGGCTGTTGCTTGGCTGGAAAGGTCCAGGTGATTAGTCTCTGGGTAGATGAAGTGAGTGGGTAAGCATCTTGCTTGAGCAGCTCTCTATTATGCTTTGTTGGGTGAAGTCTATTTTCCACAGTATGAAGGCAAAGTGATGTATGTTTCTCTCTAATTCTGAAAAGTGAGTAAATGTTTGTAGCTGTTTGTAGAAAAAGGCATTCATGTGTAAGGTTGAGCACCACTGTTTGACTGGAGGGGGAGGTCAGATTATTGGAGATTAATAAACCTCTGCTTTCAGACTCAGATTGTAAATTATTATTAGTCTAGACAAACTGACTTACCCAGATGGAAGAAAAAACAGAACTCATGAATATAAAAAGTGAAGGCGTCTTTCATAACTTTACATAGGGACATTTATGTGACTTCCTGATAGTATCAGAGCATAATCTGTTTTGCAAACAGGATGTTACTTTAACATAAAATAAAAAACACATGTACAGATTAATGCAAATTAATGGTAATCGATGTTAAAAGACACAGTGCCACTTCAATCACAATTTGGGAAAGGCAGCTCCCTGTGTTTAGATTTTTGCATGTTTTTTTTCCCTCCCTCTTTTTGTACCATTTCCCACAGGAGGACAATCAAATAAACCTTTAAAGTTTAAGTCACCTTTAAAACTCAGCTTTCTTTCCATGAGTTTAGATAAAAGGGGTGGGGTTAGAAGTGGTTTATCTCCTTTTTTATTTGTCCTCTCTGAGGTTCATGGAATTCACTTACCCACCATTAACAACTAAGATAACTAAGATAACTCAATGGCCACTATTCAGAAAGTGATTGACAAAGGTGATCCATCTCCACCCTGTACCTCCTTACCAAAGACTTCTGCTATTTATCTGAAAAAAGAATAATTTCAGTTTAGTTCCTAGCTGATTCATTGAAAAAAAACAACCTGTTTTTTTTATAAGAGGACAGTAGGAAGCATTTTTCTTTCTAGAACGAGTTCACTTTTTTTTTTATTTGCAGCAGCATTAAATGCTGGGAAAAGGTCAAAAGCTACTTCTTTGGTAGGTTTTCCCTCCTTTCCTTTATACTAATTGAATATTGTATATACAAGATAGTATTACCTGAAAACGTTCTGAACAAATATCTCAGGGGCAAAAAGCAAAACTAAAAGAAGAGAAAAAAATAAATTCACCTACATTTTCACCACATCTCTTCCTGTATTAATTTCTTGTTTAACAGAGCCCTGATGGCTCTTCCAGGGAGTCCTTTTGACTCAACAGAACCCCCACAGCTTCACAGAACCACTCTTCATGCATGTCCAGACTAACCCAGGTGTAAGTCTCAAAACCTCGGTGTTATGTGATGAGAACGTGTGATTCACAGTGGGAGCATTTTAATGGCATCTCTAACCCGGTCAAATGGCAGTGATTATTTCTCCCAAAGTCATTGCAGACTAATACATAATTCTCCCTAGTTAGTGGGATCTAGTGCAAGCAGAAGAGCTGCTGTACGTTCAATATTTGCCTGATTTGTTTTTTTTTTACCAGAAGACCTATCCTATTTATATTTCTGGAAAGTAGGATACAAGGCTATATAAGTGACAGAGTTGGTAGAAGGCATTTAATGAAAAAAATAAATGATATGTGTTCTTAATTCTGAAAACTTCTCTCAGAAACAGAAAAGTGAGAGTCATGTATTTATTGATTTTACTTTCTCCTTCCTCTTTCTTTCTTATTAATTGCATGATTTCAGTAATTAAATGGAGAGAAAATGAGAAGAACAAGAAATGCTGGGTATCTCTACTGAAAACTAGTTTTTGAAAATGTAACACAGACTTTTTGCAATGTTCAAAAATAGCTGCACATCTTTTTTTGCTGTTTTCCCTAAACGATTTAAATACAAAATAACAGTTGTGACTGAATAAAGTAATATGTAAGAGGGTAAAAAGCTAGTTATTGTACAATTATTGCTATACCTATTCTCACATACAGTTGCACAGCATTCAAAATATTTTAGCCATGAAGCAAATGGGTTTCTTTGCACTGAGTTTTCTCAGCATATAGGTTGAATGTTACAGTGATATCATGCAGCTTCTCTGATTTGGACTTGACCTAGTTAATATCCTCTTGTGGATAATTAGAAAGTTCCCACTAGAATGTTAACAATCCAGTGTTCTTAATCTCCACTTAGTCACAAATTAATCCCACTTCGTCAAGACACAGTGAGAAGTTTTTTGGGTTTTGGTCCTTTTCTTTTTTTTTAAGAATTCAGATTTGCTAGCAAATATTCATCTTAAGTTTTGACTGGAGCAAATTGCAGTTGTTTTGGGTCTCACCATATCTAGAATCACTGAAATGTAATACTGTTACTTTTCTTGATGGAAATAATTTGATATTTGTGGTTATAATTCCATTCATGAATATAAAGTCCATTACAAAATTATCTGCTCAATAAAGTAACTCTTATTCTACTTATAGTTGGAGGGAGTGGGTAGGTATGGTTATTACCTCTTTTTTATTTTTTTATTTTTTTTAATGGAGCTCCCATATAGCAGCCATTGGTCATGACTGAAAGAAAACAGACATTATCACAGAAAACAATGATTGCTTTAGAATTTTGTTTTCATCTGAAACTTCTTTGCCTTTGGTGAATCCACACATAATAGATCTGGTGGTGTCATTAATATATTAAACAAGTTGTAATGACTGCTTCAGTAATAAGTGCTGGTGCAGCAGGCAGAATGCGTCATGGAAATGAGATCTTGAGAAACTAGTATCTGTCTACAATAGCAAGGTATTTCACAAAAGGCCCAGAGAGCCTTAATATGAAGCCTGCCCTCTTTTCTGCAATCTTTGCTTAATGCTATATTCTGAGGAAGTGCTACAGGTAGTCATAAAGTACAGACATGCAAGAATTTTTTAAAATTAAATATACCTTTAGAACTTTGTAAGACATTCTTATAAGTACTGTGAACAGGCACATTTGCAAAGATACATGCAGTTGCGTTTTGTATGGTCAGCTCTTTTAAAATTTATTGTAGCACAGCTTTTTGACCTCAACATTGGATCTTTGTACACAGTGATAACCTGATAATGGTTCTGTAAGTTCTGTGCTAAAATAGGTTAAGATATATGTTTTTTTCGAGCAAGTTTTTAAAGCTACTGTCCATCCTTTCAACCAAAAACTTTCCATCATCTGTTGTCTTCTCATTTCACAGAAACATCACAATTTTGCTAGGTAGTTTTGATATGTTATGATGCTGATATAATCTTTGAAGGAAAAGCAAGCAGTTATTGCCTATACCTTTAACGAGAAGCTTCTTGTATAACATCAAGAATAATTTGGACAAACACTGCAGGTATCCACAAAGCAAAGCACAAGCAATAACTTTTGCAAAGAACTACCATAAAAAAGTCTTTGGGGAAGATACAATCTGCCTTGTATAGAAATAAAGCCAATTCCATTTCCCACTCTCCCTTAAACGTAAGATGCTTAGTGGGGTATCTCAAAAAAAGGATAAAATCTAGAGATTAAAAAGTCATATGACACATAAATCAGAAGAACAGAAGGGGTTGAGAATGAGTTTGTAAAGAAGTAATTTTTAGCATTCACTATAATTGGTCTGCTACAGTTCTTATCCATTATCTGCTTTTTTTAGTTATCACCATTTTTCTGGAACATGATGGATAATTGTACTTAGGAATTTGAAAGTAAAATGTGGCATTTGCATAAAGAAATCATTTTTAACTCAATTTCACCTTTATGCTTTTTCGCTTCATCTTATTAGAAAAAGGCACCTGAAAAGCAAAGTTAGTTTCCATAAGGGCATATTTATATTGCTATAAATCATGGGACCTTTTGACTTTTGAAAGATAGCTTCCTACTCGTCACAAGATTTCTGTCCTCTGTGTCACTGTGACAGCAACCTCAATTTGATACTATAATGTAAGTGACTAGAGAAGCTTGCACAGCGTCTTTGAGGCTTCAAAATGAAGGTGAAAATATCACTTCAAGAATATGTTCACTATTTCTAAAGAGAATGAGGGAAGAAAGCAGAAAACAGGTACAAAACTTCAGCCTTTAAACATTACAAACTGCCAAAATATGCACATCACACATTTAATCAACAACAGAGGTTCTTTTGGTGAGAGCCATTTATCATCAGATAGACATGGATTATGATAGATGATGGGATGCAGAAGAGCCTGTTTCTCTGCATGAGTCTGAAGAGGAATCTACTCACGTGAAACATTAAAGATGCTGTACCTGGGAGAGTTAATAAGGGATTTGGCAGGGCATATCCTCTCTTGGATTATATTTCCCTTTTGAACATTTACATAAATAAGCACTCAGAAATGTGTGCCTGCTAAATGCTCTTGCCTTTAGTCTTGCCTTTCTGGGATAGTCCAGTTTTAACCCCAGTCACCATTCTGCTTTCCATATGCACATTCATATACATCACTGTAGCATGTGCAATTTCTTCAGAGTTGGTAAGAATTATTATTAATTTTGATTACACCTATAAAAAGTAGTCCTTCCATGAAAATATCATAACAACTGAGTACCAAATAAAAATAAAATTTATATTTCCATGAAAATAGTTGCCTTTCCATATCTCTCAGTTGATTCCCTTTTGTGCTGCTCGAGTAATTTCTTTAAAATTCCTAACATACATTCCCTTCTTGTGGTGCTTTGATTATGAATATTTTGTTATGCTTAATCCTGCATTTAAATGATGTCTTTTTTTTCCCTTACACTTACTTTTTTTTTCCACCTGTGATCATTCCTCCTATAGAGATCCTCAGCAGAATTATGTTGGAATAGCTCTGCTGATCTTAGAAAAAGTAAGGCATTTTAAACACACAGAAAAAAACAAAACTTCATCTCGTTTTGCACCTGAGCACAGAAATTGGGTTAACGCATAACACATCACATCCCAAATGTGAAAAAAACCAAACCAAATCAAACAAACAAAACCATAGAGACAAGTTGCTAAAACCCTTACCTCAACAGTGAGAAATTTAACCAAGAATAGGATAAATTTGTCATATTTCAAGTAACTTCCTCTGAATTCACTGATTTCTTGTTTGTATGCTCCTCCTACTATCTATCTTGTTTCAGGTTTATGCCTTCAGCTTTGCCTCTCATTCATGTTTTCACAGCTTTCAGCTTTTTTTGTTGTTCACTGCTCTAGTTTTTGAGGTCTTATTCTTCACATGAATTTAAAGATGCACAGTGGGATTCATCTTGCCTAGTCTGGCTGCCCCAAGATGAGATGAGTAAGTCTTAGTTAGTCCTTTGGACTCTCTTTATCAACAGTTCAAAATATAACTAGCTACAAGGAAAAGTCATTCCCATTATCTAATTCTCACAACAAGTTATCAAGAAAATCAAGATATACTAACTCAGACTCAGAGATCCAGCTTTTAGATGCTTCAGTGTAATGGATTTTTCCTCTAATTGCCTTTTTTTTTTCATTGTTCTATTTTTTATACATCAACATAAAATTTGTCTTCTGGGTACCTCTAAGACAAGAGGTACAAATGCCATTCTGCTTATGGTTAGAAGTTCCTTAAAAAGACATATATGAATTGGATCAGACTACAGCCTATCCTCCATTTTTTTGGTAGGTTTAATTTGCAAGGATTTCCTCCTTTTGTCCCTAACATCATGTTCTTTTCTCTTGATTCCAGAATTTGTATTGCCTCAGAAGAGCACAGCTGTCAGTTTTCAGATCAAAACTCTAGTCTTGAACATAGCTGTATCTCAATCCATTAATATGCATAACACTGAGAAAAATGTGTTTCTCAGTGTGTTTCTCAGTGAGGAGAACAATGAGCATCAATGCTCAAGACGAGGAGTGAATATGTATGTATATATGCACATGTATCTATGCCTCCAGCAGTAACAGGTTTGTGGGGGATTTTCAGCTGACTACTCTGACTTTCAAAAAAACTTGTCATGTAGGTCCTCGGTCACCTGGAATACTTTTGAAAACACTTAATTCTTTTCTCTTGAAGCTTGCTCCCAAACTTTCATTCATCAGTGCCTTCTGGCACAAGCCTGTGTGGGATCTGCAGTCCACTCAACCTACGCAGCCAGAAAGCTTAACACACGTCAGGAGCAGAACATTTTGGAAATTTCCTATTCTCTTTTCCCAGTAGAGTCAGTCTTTTATCCATTTAGCTGCCACATTCAGAAATCAAATGCCTTTTTTATGATCTTTCATTGCCAACAATGTGCTCCATGTCATGCAGTATGTAACGCTGCCGGCAGGGTCTTCTCTAGGGACAAAGTATGTTGTTCTCTAGCTAATGGCAGGCAGTAAGACTGTAGGGATTTTGCAGGTGAAATATCTTCTTGGGCTTTACAGCTGCAACGAGAAAAAGATCAGTCTTTTGAATCAGACAGTGCAATCCTTACTGCTCCCTGTTAAAGAAGGGTTTTTATTTGTTTTGGATGTTCTTATATTGTATGCACAATATTAGACACTTTCTCAAAATAAGTCAATACTTACATCACATTTTGCCATTGTTTGCTTTACAAAGGAAGTAATTGTCTTTCTCTGTATATTTTAAGATGGGAAGTGGAGTCACAGAGAAATAGTAAAACAATCTTCATCATTCCATATGACAGTGACAGAAACAGAACCTACATTTTTAGAGTACACTGCCTGTGTCCTGCTACATCCTTTCAAATGGTGGTGCTTCAGAAGCAATGTAAATGCAAGCAAATTTTATAGTTTTGGAGTGTCATACTAAAGGTGCACTATAGACATATTAATGCCACTGCATCCTGCCAGTGAACTCAAAAAGTTTACTGAACACTGTGCTAAAAGGCTGTAGTTTTATTGGTCATCATCAACTTCTGCATTTGACATATGGAAGCATTTGCAAGAAAATGAAATTCCCAGCGCTAGTTCTCCTTTTGACTCTTCAGTTACTATAGATTGACCAACTGATATTTTTAGATCAATTACTAACATATTTTTTCCTATTACAATGAAATTACTGTATCCTGCTCAACAAAAAAAGTCGTAAGGTAAAAACCATCATAGGAAAAAAAAAAAGGAAATCAGTTTTTAAAAGCATTATGATCATCTCAGGTCAAGATTAGGACCAGAAACCAACAGGACCAGGACCATGCACCACACTCTTGTCTGCAACAGCTGGTAATAATGTCAGTCAATCATGCATTTACCCTCTCCTGCTGCAATACAATTGTGTTCCTTTGAGTTTTAAAGAACCTTATTTCTCTTTTCTTCTCCGGATCCAATTTTGGAGATGAGCCACTGTCACTGGAAATAATAATGGGCTTAGTCAGATCTTGTGTTTTGTTTGTAGAGGGATCTTTTTATTAGAGGTGGAAGGTTAGGCATTAGTACCAGAAAAAAACCAACAACAAACAAACAAACAAAAAACCCAACAACAAAACCCAAAAAACTAATAGAGGAGGAAGTTTAGGGTGCAATCACTTTATTTCACCACTGATAAAGAGTTAGGTGCTAAGAGCTAGTAGTACTGAATGGTGTTAAATCATCTGATTTGGCTTGCAGCTCACTAACTTTACAGAATTACCTTGCTAGAGTACCCCATTGCAATATTTTTCTATTTCTTTCTTTCCTGTTTGAATTGACATCTCTCTTTTATGGCACCTTCATTAGGGAAACTCTTTAACTAGTAACAATTCCAAGTGAGTTGTCAACAATATTGATTTATATTAAAGAACTATGTTTGTTTTCCCCCAGCATTTCCTTTTATAAATCAGTTCTTAACATTTACAAAATTTCAGCTGTGGAAAATAGTAATTCAATAGTACTGTGATATCTTCATGCCATACTCCTGCCAAGCTATGATTAGTCTCAATAATGCAGTTTTTATGACACCTTGCAGACCATTCTTTTAAACAAATAATAGCTTAATCCATAAATAAGTTTTTTTGTACAACACATTGCGTCATTTCATACCTTTAAGGCTGGTGATACTTATGAGTGCAAGACAAGTTCTGAGGAAACTGGTTCTGCTAGGGATGAAAGTTGCAATGTAACACTGCTTGTGAGGAGAGAGAGGACAAGAAAATCTTTATTTGATGAGTCCCTATGAATATTCTTTTGGTTTCTGATAGATTAATTCCCTGTTGAACCTTAGAGAACAAAAGAATGTTTCTGTGCTATTTTCACTCAGTGTCTGCAATTTATCAATGTTTATGCATAGATTCGAAATGCTTATATGCAGCTTGAGGAATGATTGTTTTTAACTATATTTTAGGCTAAGTAGCCAAAGGAAATAAATCTGGTTTTATGCACTATCCCCACATTTCTGCCTAGTTTCTAAAGCAAAATGACATAATTTCTAATCTACTCAATTAGACAGAGCCTGCTTAACACTGTAGAAACATAAGACATTTTTATCTCATTGATTACAGCTAAACTTTTATTTCAACAGTATTTTTAACAACATTGTTGCTTCAGGAGCTTAATCTCATTACTTTTATTTCAATACTGTTCTTTTAGCTTTTTACTCTTCAAGGAAAATCTCTGCAATTTGTCTTGAAAGCCCTAGTCATAGAGAAATTACTTGCATTTTCTACCCGGTGAGGCTTATCTTTCAGTGTAGGCAATTGCTTTGGGAGTCTGCATTTTGGGGTAATCTTCAGATCTTTTTTTCTTTCAGTATGGAAAGGAGGGAGAAGAAATTCACAGTCAAAATTATTCAAATGCAGAAACTTACACAATTACAAATTTTATGGTGAATTTAACCTATACTACAGCTGATTGCACAGCTGCTACATGTTTATACTTATGTGGGTTCCAGTTTTCCTTCAAACCCAAACCCCAGTCACCCATATTCTAATACTTAAGCTGACATTCAGATTCTACTCTTAAGTGAGCCAACTGGCCTCCCTGGCAGTAAAATGAGAGATTGCATTCAAGTCTTTTCCCTGCAGACTGTATGATGACCAGAAACATACTGATTAAAGTCTGTGCTCCTTTCACGTCTTCGTATGCCTTCAAGTCCAAATCATATTGTCAGTGTTTGACCTTGGCTTTGTACTGCTGAAGTTCATACAGTGTGGGCTTCAAGACAGCCCTTTAATTTCTGAGTAAGTTTTCTGTGTACCTCTTATGTAAGGAGCGTGATTTTTATCACAGAGAAAAATAGTCCTCATCCATACTTGGAATATGCCCACAGCTGAGTGCACAGCATCTGGTGTGAATTCTGTGGCAGGAAAAGGAGGATATTTCCTAGGATCTCCTGTGCCTTAGCCTGCTGGGGAGCCACATAGAATTTTTTGTTTAATTGTTCATTTTTTTTCTAAAATAAACTCAGGAGTGTTTATTATCTGCAATGTTCTATTGTATCTGTGATGAATGTCCACTGGGACATCTCACATCTCTATCAGCTTTAACTAAGTTTCAGAAGAAGTCCCAGCTGAAGCCTCAGTGAATGGAAATCACAGAATCCCAAGAATAAAAATAAGAGCCTTTCACCCAGCTAGGCCTAAAGTCCTAATAAAGAAAGTTTTCCAGAGTCTAAGGCTCCAGAAATAATTCCTTCAGAAACCCTTCAGGGCAATGCTCATTTTTTCCCATAGTCTACATAAATACATTGCTATGTATGCTATATGCTATATATTTAGAAGAAAAGATAGATAAATGTGTGGGCTCTGCCAAGCAGAAATGTTTTATGAGATTCTGACTGGTTTGTAGCACATGGCCTCTAGGACATAAGAACCATTAAGGTACATTAAAGCATTCATAAGTCCTCAGCATAGTTATATCTTCATCATTCATAAGATATCACGGAAAGATACTTGTAGGTTAAGTATAAGTGAGGAAAATACTGTAATTAATAAGGTTGTGTATATATCAAATACATTACTTTTTTTTTTTTTTTTAAACACTGTTGGTAATTTGTCATTGTGTGATTTGGGGCAAACTTCTTAGTAATTCATTTCTATGACAATATCACTCATGGCAAGAAAATGTCTACCGTATCTGAAGATACAAAGGTAGTATCTTATCTACTATAAAATTACTATTTGTGTAATTCATTGCTATCTTGTGGTCAATGTAAACAGAAATGCAAGAATCCAAAAAGCATATATAAACCATTCTTTATGCTTCATATATAACAATATAATGAGTTAATATTAATAAAGCTAGAGCTTTTTATGTACCATCAAAAGATTCTCTGTGAATCACAGTTTCTTGGTGTGGGTTTATTGTTTGGGTTTTTTTTTTTTGCATTACAAGTACGAATTCATATTTGCAAATAATACAACATCTCCAGTTGTCCTTGACAGCAAGACACATTATATTTAAAGGATGGAGCTGCATGGCTCTCAGAGGATTCTGTCAGTATTTCATGTAGCTGAAGAGATATTCAGAATTAGCTGCACAGTGTACATTGTTCTCTGTCCTTCACTTATTGAAGTACTTGCATCAAGTACCCCTGTAGGTGGAGATTTTCTCCTCCTCTAGACCTTTTTTCTTGTCAATATCTTTGCTTGGAACTTTTTGTTCAAGTGACCATAAAAGCATACCTCAGGTAATGTACAAACAAGCAACTAGCTGATAGAAAGGTGATCCTGAAAATAAGTATTCACAAAACTATTGTGTATTAACTTTAACACTCTTCAGTAAATGACTGAAATTTATGTGAGATAAATTAAGCTGTTTTGTAGAAAACCCAGTGTTATGGAGAAATGCACCTTTCAGGTAGAGGTTGTTTTTGTTTGTTTTGTTTTTGTTGTTTTTCTTTTGTATATTACAGATATTATTTTGCTTTGACTTTAGGTTAAAGTAGTAGCAATATCAAGTTAAAGTATTCAGAATGACTTATTTATAAAAAGCACTAATAATGCTATGAGAAACTGGAAAATTAATTCATTGCTTCAGTCTCAGTTGAAAGGTTTCTGGAAAAGGAAAGGAACAGAACAGAAAAACAAGTCCAATATAATTTTCATTTAAGTTACTTAAGTAACCGGTATGACTTCTAGCTGACCTTACTTTGAGCAGAAGGTGGGGCTAGAAAACCTCCTGAGGCAATTCCAACCTGAATTATCCTACAATTCTACTATTTAGATATGATTTTCCACAGATTTTAGATGGAGTTAAGACAGATCCTTTTGTCTGTTGGACCACTTCTGAATTACGATTAAATTTCTATAAATATCCTATAAGGCTGTCATCAGAGATGTTATTTAGAATTAATGGTGTATCAAATTGCAATACTGATTTCACATCTTTTTCCAGCATCTTTTCAAAGCCTAATTAAAATGTTTGTGAATGTCTGTGTTATATGGATTTGGGAACCACTAAGACCAGAAATTCACCATAATCCTAATGAGAAAAAGGGTTTATTTCCTTCTGCTTGGTCGTGATGAAATTGCTTTTGGAACAGAGTCTCCTGTTTTCGAAGCCCAGTTGATCCCTGGAGACTTTGCACCAGAAAGTGAAAATAGGTTAAAACAATGACCTCTCTGGTAAATCTTCCTCCAACACCACACATATTTAAAGCAACCTTTATACCAATCAATAATGTATGGTTCCTGACCCACAACAGCCCAGTTAGTCTAAACACTGTCCATGCCCAAGCATCTCCTGGGAGATTGCTAGATAATTCAGGCCAAAAATGTTGTGGAGATGGTGCGAAAAATTGATGATATGGATGCCTATTTGACAGTATTTGGGGTTGGAATCTGTCTATATTCGGTTTACCAGTATAGGTAAAGGCAGGGTTTCGACTAATTCAATGATTATGCATTAGTATCCTTATACTGAGTGTAAACATACATCACGAGGAGTATCACAAACTTTATAAAAAAAACATTTCTATAAAAAGGCCAGAAAGATAAAGATTAATCATTGTAACAGCAATAGGCACTTAAAAACAACTCTGTATAAGAATTGAGAAATTATAGTGATGTCAAAATAGGAAACTAGATTTATTAAATACTCCTCCAAAAAAGAAACTAAATTAAGTTAGTGAGTCAGAAGGTATGTATGTAACAATTGTTAAAATGTGATTAAAGTCTAAAAATACAACAGAGCTGGCAGAAAGAAAAAAGAACATTATTCAAACAATAATGCAGGAAACAGGAGGTGGAACAGCTGGGTGAAGCTGAGATTTTTGAACGATTGTGATCGGTTACCTCCATTCTTAGTCACAACGTTTGGGTTTAGATCCAAATGGTTCCAAAGCTCAGCTGTGTTAGAGTGTTAAGTTTTTAATTAAAATTTTGGTATCATCTATCAGTCAGAGAACTAGGTGTGGCAGCTTCACTTTCATAAGTGGCTGTTAGCCAAAGATGTGTTCATTTTGTGAGACTGAAATCAAATGCTAGGGACTTCAAGGCAACTGTTAATCATTAGAATTATGTTTTTTAAAGCTATCTCTTTTTGTATCAAGTCAGCAGACTTTAATTATCAAACCTACTTTGTAGACAAAAGAAGGAAGTGCTTAGAAGTTTTGAGGGAAACAAAATAAATATTAGGATTTGGAGGTCTATATCCACCAGCCTGAGCACTGGATTAAGGGATGGGTCATGGCTTTTAATATCCTTGCTCCAAATGGGGATGAGGTGGAAAGATGGCTGTGAGATCTCCATCAGGGCTATAAAAGGAAAAAAATCCAAACCAACACTTTAGCATTTGGAAAACATTTTAGAAAAGGATTTTAATCCACTCATTCCAGTCACTTTATTTACATATTTGCATGAATGCCATAACCTTCTTACAGGTTCCAAATATTCTGACTGCTTCAGTTGTTACTGTATCTTCATTTCCACTTTTAAAACTCAGCTTGTGTTAACTCAGTGCAGTTTCCTTTTTATTTGTTTAGTTTCCTATCAACTCATTCCTTCTTTTTTTCCAGTTTTATTATGTTTGATTGACAAAGATTCATTTTCCTTGATTTCTGCTGAAATAATAATAGAAGTAAAAAGTCAGACAAACTCATCTGACAGAGGAACATTGCTTGGCAGCCAAGAGACCCAAAATGTGTGTGAAAGGCTTAATGTTCAACCACATTGTTTGATTTAAAGATTTCTTTGACTGACTGAAATAAAAGTACTAAGGTATTGAGACTCAGAATTGATCTTCACATATCTTATGTCTAAGGAGTCTAAATTACATTGAACAGCTGGGTATAAATAAAAAAAAAAGAATTAATAAATAGTGGAATATGGAAAACATGTTTTTTTTAATAACCAGCTTTAATCCTTAGACAGCTATAAGTAAAAAGTTATCATTTTAATTACTTCATATAAGAAAACCTTTTTTCTCATTTTAACTTCTACTTTCAAAGAATAAAGTTTCTTTTACCCAGAAAACTAACATGCATATTTTTAAACTGTTTAGTAACTTTAACAATTCTTGCTTACTGATTGCATTGTATTATAACAAATGTAGAATAAAAACAAATACTATTTAAATTCAGCTGTGGAATTCCAAAATATTATTTGAGTTCAGATTTATTGTTTTTTTTATGATAAGGAATCTGGAAATAGATTAAGGGTGGCATAAGTAGAATTTTCTGCTCAGTACAGGTGATTTTCAAGCAACTACATTTAGTCTAAACTTGCTATCAACTGCTTCTAACAACGTTTATGCAGTAGCTGCGTAGTAACTATTGAAATGCTGAAATACGTGAATTTCATATTATTTTGAGACTTTACTCATACTCCTTTGAGACTTCCCACACAGCAAAAGATTTTAGCTTTAGCCTGTTATCTTCATGCTATCAACTCTTCTTACCATGTTTCTTCAGGTTTAAACGCCTTGTCATTTTGGAGTCAACAAGTTGTTTAATGTATATTTTTTTTCTTTTGAAAGAGAGATTCTGAAAAGAAAAATAAATAGCACAATTCAAATCTGAAATGAAAAACAAATTGGAAGCGGTGGGGGGGGGAGATGGATCATCCATTTGTAAAAATGTAGTGGAAATAAGTAGAAATATGTCTACTAGCATAAATTATGGAAATTAATTCAAATCTGTGTTAGTCCTTTGTTCCTAAAGATGGAGAAGGGAAATTTGGAAAAGCAATATCCTTCTGAATATTTTCATCTGATACGATTTGAATAACTCATAAATTGCTAGTAAAGAATATGGGAATTAACTTTTTCTTCAATGAAGTTTATTTAGTCCTTTAAATTATAAAGGATAGATGTACATATTGTGAAAAGAGTACATATCATGGAGATTCCCTTGAACAAACAATTAAGGCCATCAGGATCTTTTGTTATATAATTTGAGCTATTTTTCCGTAGTTTGCCCACTCCATTTTACTCAATGTCTACATGCAATTATAACCTGAGAAAATAGACTAAAATGCTTGAAAGAACTGTTTTTGCAGAAACTATAAGTAAGTTTCCCTCATAACAAGTGAGAAAAGCAAAACAAACCAAAACCAGTTGTAGTTGAATTCAGATGAAACCCACAAGGGTCTAGTTTGCAGCATGCTTGTTGCATGGTTGAGGTTGCAGGGAATTCTGGAGCTCATCTTGTCCAACCCAGGACCGTGTCTGGAAAGTCTTTTAATACCTCCAAAGAGGAAGACTCTACCACCTCTCTGAGCAACCTGTGCCACTGCTCAGTCACCCTCATGGGAAAAAACCATGTTTCCTAGAGCTCAGACAGAGCCTCCCGTGTTTCAGCTTGTGTCCACTTCCACTGATCCTGTCGCTGGGTGTCGTGGTTTAGCCTCAGACGGCAACAAAGGACCACGTGGCAGCCACGCGCACCCAGCAGGGCGCCAACCGCC
>JAOQGH010000001.1:132164445-132199147 GCA_025769975.1 Gallinago jamesoni
CGGCGGTTGGCGCCCTGCTGGGTGCGCGTGGCTGCCACGTGGTCCTTTGTTGCCGTCTGAGGCTAAACCACGACAATTCCACAACAAGGACAGTATCTGGAATATAGTCAGATGGCTATAAATGTCTCTCTATTTATTTCTCCTTAAAAACCCCCCACTAAATCAAACAAGTAAACAAAAAAACAAAACACACGGTACTTGAATAATCACCCGCACATTAAAAAAACATGAAATTATTGAGACACTGATCCATGACCTATAATTTGTTGAGGATAAAGTTTTACCTGGTACTCTGATGTGGTAAGTTTTCTTCTAATATGAAGTGCTATAGGTTATAGAAACCTGATTTTGAAAGTACTATCCAATCTTTTCCTTCTTCCAATAACGGGTACAGCTAGTTGTAGCCATCCATTTCTGCTGAATGCTTTGGGTTTGACAGGACTTTATGTATATAAGAAGAGAACATAGTATTTAAAAATCTGAAATTTTGGAAAGGTAAAAAAAAGGAACATATTAAAAAATCAATCAAATCAGGTTTCATCAAGCCTGTAAGGATATAGTCTTAATGTTTTCACAGAAATCAGTAAAAAGATACAAACCCTCAGTTCAAATTAGCTTGTCCCCCGTTTTCTTTTTGAAATACTAGTAATAGAAATGATGTTAAACTACTTAACCAAAGTAAAGTAAACAGTTTTAAGGTATTTTTCTGTCTGGAAATAGGGCTCAGACTCAATGTAATATTATATGGAAAAATAAGTCTAAGCTAGCTCAGAACTGAAAGCATCAGATATCATCAATGTAGCAAAAATTTGACTTCTTATTCTAAGACACAATACAAAACAAAAATACACCTACTGATATTCTGTATCAAAGTTTTATTTTGGTGTTGATTCCTTACAGGAAAACAGAAAGATGACAAATGTTGTAAAATCCCCGTGAACATTGTTAGCTGTGTAGTAGTAACCAATACATTTTATTTTATTGCTGCTGAGGAACTGGAATTTGCCAACTGCTGCTTTTGAACTAATTGTTGTGATAACAGATTGTTAAACTGAATTCAAAAGTTCAGGTGTAGAATCAGTTGTGTTCAGGGGTAGCAACAGTAAGGGAACAAATTGTTAGAAAGTCTGTCCTATCATTCAGCAAAATGTTAATTTTTCCTGCCTTTGCCTAGGCAAACATGGATATTACTGGTAATATTCTAGTCTTTTTTGGCTCTATGGAGACTTTGGGGGTTTTTGATGCTTTAGTAGTTATTAGAAAGCTTGTGAAGTGACAAATCAGGGCTGACATGATATTTTTATCACCAAGGCACAAGAAACTGAAGAAATAATGAATGAAAGGCAGCCTGAAACTAGAGGCCCCAGGCAGGAGGGAGCGGAAATACAGTAGCCTTAGGTGGAATCCACCCTATAAAGTACAAGGAGTTTTAGCATTATACTGGCACACTGTTGTCCCAGAGGGAGCAGTGGGCTTTGAAAGCAGAATTTGTAGAGCCAGTCTGGCAGTTTAAATGCAAGACAAGTGAGGGCCTGAGTCATTAGTTCTGGCCTTCTCATAACAGTTTATATTTCTGTTCAAGGTCCAAGGTTATCGCTATATATATACTGTCCTTTTACTGTCACTGATTTTAACATGAAATTGAAACAACAGTGCATTAGTCTTGCAGACTGACAGACTGGGTTAATTAATAGTCAAATGTATTTTTCTTCTTGGAGCAGGTTTTTCATGACTTTTTTTTTTTTGAATCATGAAAGAGTACCTCCTAGAAGGAGCTACAAGATACCATACAACTAAAGGCACAGTGATGCATTCTGAAGTAGTAACAAAGCTAGACAACCATTCAGGCCATTAATCTTAGTGTTTACAGTTTCTACTTCAAGTTGGTTGAAATAAATATTGAACAAAGAAAATTAATTTGTTTCTGCAGCTTTCTGTTTCACAAGTGTGAGGATGTTGAATAACTCTTCCTGTCCAGGCTAACAAAGACACAAGAGTGTCATGTACTGCACCTGCTGCTTCCTTAAAATTGCTTTCTCCCTTGTGTGTCCAGTTTTACAAGCAGTGTGAGTGTAAACTTAAATGTGAGAGTGTATGTCATGACTTAAAAACATATGACAGTGGTGACTTTAAGTCACCATCTCCCTGAAAATAAGAAAGAAAACACCTACTTTTTTCAATCAGCAGACAGAACACCTCATCAGCAAGAAATGAAAACCAACCCTTTAACTTTTAAAGTTGTGTTTATCATCAGGGAGGCTAAAAGTTCTGCAATTACAACTTTTTAGCATTATGACATACATTGCGAACTTTATGATATGGAAGATGATGAGCTGTGATATTCATCTGCATTAAATCCTGTAAATTCAGCTGAGCTGCTGACTAATGTCCACTGTGATTGCAAAAACCTCTTGTCCTGGAATTTCCAGTAACTGCTTAAAGAAATTTGGTTTCTGAAAATTGTTCTGTATATTTTCATATGTAAAATAAGATTGGGAATTTATTAAGTCTTCTGTGAATCCTGTGGAACCTAGATATTCTCAGAAGGAAAAATGAGTATAGGAAAGTAAATGAGTTTCAAACTTGTGGCAAATATTAGAAAATCCAGAAAAAATATCATGTAGTCCAGGCAGTATCAATGGCTAAAAAGTATGATGAAGAATATATAGGACTTTGCAGATCAAGGTCTCAATTTTGTAGCAGACAAAAATCATAAACTTCAATGTATAAATTTATCACTGAATTGCAGAAGAGTCAGACAGTTTACCATGTTTTCTCATAACAATGGCAATTTTTTTATCCCTGAGTATACAAAACTTAACAAAGCCCACAAATATCTACTCAAAAACAGTTAAGAGTTCTTAGGATGGGAAGACTGATCTAAGAAAAAAATAATAAATTACTAAATATTCATGAATTTAGAGAAAACTTTAGCCTTTCAGATACAGGATTCTTAATGAAACTTAAGGTCAGACTTAATTTAAACACGAAAGTCTTAAGTTGTACAGGATCAATGTAGTAATCTGTTTGCCTAGTGAAAGAAGGAAGTGGAACTTCTAGTCTCGTGCATTAATGAAGAAAAAGAGAAGCAAGATTACAGTGGTACCTCGGAAAACACTTGATATCTATCTGTCTGATACTTCACATTTTTCCCTAAAGCCATGTCAATATCTTTGGAGTGAAGGCAAATTTGAATGTTATTGTTGTTGTAATACTATTGGAGACATTTCAGCATTTATTTGTTATTTAAGCTTGCTTATATGTTCACTGAGAGTGACACAACTAGAATGTCACATTTTCTTTCTTTTTTTTTTTTAATTATTTCTAGAAGACTGTTTTTTATAGCACCCTTTCATGAATAAAATTGCAAGCAGCCTCCAGGTGGAATAATTAATGTTTACCCGTATTTATGAGAAGATAAGTGAATGCACTTTGTATTTTGATGAATTTCACCTTTTTAGATTAGCATTATTTCTTTACTTGTGGATCTTATAATAAATTTTAAAAAAAATTTTAGTGAGTACAAACACCAAGCAATCCTTGACCCCACCAGAGTCAAATATTTAAGCATGTCTTCAGCTTGAACTGTATTTTTTAAGTGCTCTGCTGATATGGAGTAATGATGAATTAAATATTTCTTTTTTTTTTTTTTTTTAAAGACAAATATGAAAATTTTAACCAAATGGCTTTGGCCACAAATAAAAATCACTCAGCTTCATGGTCATACATAATACATTTTTATACAAAGTGGAAAAACTCAGTAGCATTTAGAATCTGCCCAAAGTCTTCCTAATAAATTAGGTCAAATTAATAGCTGATGTTATGCATACTGACATCAGTGAAATTACATTAAATATTAATTTGGGCCACTGCTTAAAATTCAGTTTTGAACCTCTAGGGTTAGACAATTTGCATTATGAAGAACTGATCCTGTATTAAGGTTAGTTTTGTATGTTCTGAAATCTGATTCGAAGCTTGGACATATACATAGTAGAAATTATTCATTTTCAAAAGGAAAAATTGTAATAATATAAATAATAACTACAGTTCAACAATGTCTCCTTTTCAAACAGGCTATCATTGCTTTTTTGGACATTATCTGAAGGCACAACTTGTTACACACCCTCATATAATGTGAAGAACATGACAGGTGATGTTTGGTTTGAGATAGCGACTCTAAACAACTCTAAGGTGACTGCGTATGAGGGGAGAGCAGTGGATATCATCTACCTTGACATTAACATGATCAGAGAAAGCATCTTGGTATCTAAGTTGAGTTGTTATAGTTTAGCTAGGTAGACTACTAGATGGATGAAAAACTAGATTGTTGTGGTTGAAGTGGAGTGATGAATGGTTCACCTCCTACCTGCAAGTCAGTTACAAGTGGAGTTCCTCA
Source organism: Gallinago jamesoni (assembly GCA_025769975.1). Taxonomy (NCBI): domain Eukaryota; kingdom Metazoa; phylum Chordata; class Aves; order Charadriiformes; family Scolopacidae; genus Gallinago; species Gallinago jamesoni. The sequence continues at coordinate 132,168,842 of JAOQGH010000001.1, forward strand.
GTAGTACTTGGAGTTATTCTTTTGAAGGACCTGGTGGGATATAAAATCTAGACGATTTATAAAGAGGAACGGGGCAACAGAAACCTTTTAAATTCAACAAAGGTAAGTTCTGCACCTAAGATGGACTAAAGCTGGGCTGGGGACTGATTAACCTGGGTGCAGGTTTGCTGAAAAGTGTCTGTGTCCCAGTAAACAACAAATTGAATGTGAGACAACAGTACATCCTCTCAGCAATGAAGGCTAACAGCACCCTGGGTTGTATTAAAAGGAACATCACCTATATATATTGAGGGAAGTCACTATTCTCCTCTTCTAAGCAGAGACAATATGTGGAATAATGTGCCCAGTTTTAGTCTCTTAAGCACACGAATGATATCTACAAATTGGAGTGAACTCAGAGAATGGCCACCAAGGTCATGGAAGTCCGGAGCACTTGCCATATGAAGAAAGGCTGAGAAGCTGGGAAAGCTGGGCTTGTTCAGCTTGGAAGTTAGTTGGCTGACTAGATATGTCAAGTACATGAATCAGAAGACCATAAGTAGGTCGTTAGTGCTATTTGAGGGCAGGGTATTCAAGACATCCATGTAGCTGATATGGCATAGGATCTATAGAAAACCTACGTCCTCCTGGACCAGCAGGTAGAGGCCAGGTAGGATATTATTGGATGTCTAAAATGGACCTAAGAGCTTATGTTTAAGTAACTGGTTGCTAAAACAGTAACTAATAAGTAGTTATAGGACCCCAGGTGACTAATTGGTGGTAATAAGTGCACATATAGGTAGAAATGATGAGAAAGGGTAAATTGGTAGATTAACTGAGAGATACAGCAGTAAGGTAACCAGAACTTACTACATTTTAATATGTGATGCTCAGTGCTGCCCAAAATGTATAACTGCTGTCATCTAGGAAAAAATTTGAAAGGGAAATAAAAAGTACTGGAAAGATATGCAACTTACTAATAGTTCAATGTACTGTTAATAGTAACTTCTTATCAAGAAAATCTAAGAACTGAAAAAGAACAAGAACAGAGGACAGGGTTAGCTAAAAGAGCTTTTATTTCACAAAGCTATAAGCACCTGAAAAAGAAATCTAATAAAATGGTTTCTCAGCTATAGCTGTAAAGTTATTAACTAAAAAATTAATTGTCCTTATACTGACATAAAAAAACATAGTTCATTGTGAAGCCAGATTTCAAATGTAATTTCTGATCATACGCCTCAGATTTTTTTCCTGCTATGACCTTTTCTTCAAAGTGCCATAAGTATCTTGGAGGAACACTGGGAAAGTGCAGAGAATTACTGAGAAGATGATGGCTAAAAAGTGTGAAACAAATAATAAATTACTAATTTATAAATCCCATTTCCTGTAAACAAGACTTTTTCTGAACTTTGGTGGGTACAAAATTTAATAAACACATTGGTACTCTGAAAACAAGCACATCAATTTTTCATCGGAGAAAACAGTATATGCAAAAATTAAGTGTCGTATATTCAAACTTCTAATTCCACTTACATTATCATTTTATGTCAATAGTGCCTACAATGCCAAAGAAATCCAAAGGTGGTGTTGCTATAGACATTGAACAAATATTTTGTAAAACACATTCTAATGCTTCCAGCTGAAGGAAAAAAAATTGAGACAGGAGTATAACATTGTTCCTCTTTTTCCAGTGCAAGTATCTATAAATCTCTTAAATACCTCCAGGGATGGTGACTGAACCACTTCCCTGGGCAGCCTGGTCCAATGCTTAATAACCCTTTCAGTGTAAAAATTTTCAAAATATCCAATCTAAACCTCCCCTGCTGAAAATTGAGGCCATTTATTCTTGTTCTATCACTTGTTACCTGGGAGAAAGACCAACCACCACCTCGCTATGACCTCCTTTCATGTAGGCGTAGAGAGCAATAAATTCTCCCCTGAGCCTCCCTTTCTCCAGACTAAACAACCCCAGTTCCATCAGCTGATCCATGTAAGACTTGTTCTCTAGACCCCTCACCAGCTTTGTTGCCCTTCTCTGAACATGCTCCAGCCCCTCAATGTCCCTCCTGTATTGAAGATACCAAAACTAAACACAACACATTATTCAAAGTGTGGCCTCACTAGTGCCAAGTACAGTGGGACAATCACTTTTCTAGTCCTGCTGGCTACACTATTTCTGATACACCTGGGCACACTACTGGCTCATACTTAGCCTGTTGTTGACCAACACCCCCAGGTCCTTTTCTGCCAGGCAGCTTTCTACCCACTCTTCTTCAAGCCTGTAACACTATGTCATAGGGTTATTGTGACCTAAGTGCAGGACCTGGCACTTAGGCTTGTTGAACCTCATACCATTGGCCTGAGCCAATCAATCCAGCTTGGCCAGATCCCTCTGTAGAACCTTCCTACCCTCAAGCAGATCAACACTTCTGCCCAACTTGGTATCATCTGCTTGGTATCAGACTTGCCAAGGATGTACTTGATCCCCTCATCCAGGTCATTAATAAAGATATTAAACAGAACAGGCCCCAATAAATGATGGAAAGTGGCTTGATGAGCACTTCAGTCAGGTCTCTCAGAACCTTTGGATGCATCCCATCCGGCTGCCCCTCCTTCCTGGAATATCCCTTCTGAAGAGTTTATAGCCATCCAGTGCAGCACTCCAGTTGTGCACATCATCGCACCATGTTTCTGTGATGGTGACTATATCATAGCTATCCTACTGTACAATGGCTTCCAGCTGCTACTATTTGCCAATGCTGCATACATTGGTGTAGATACACTTCAGCTGGGCTATTGATCCTGTGACCTTTTTGGGGTGAGAAGCCCTAATTCTTACCTGACAATTCCCAGGTGCTTCTGTGATTTCTATCCCATCAGTATCTCCTCTAGCTTCCACAATTCTTTCCTCTCACCTATTTCTGACTCTACATAGCTATCCTCTCCTATCCCAGTAAAAAGAATGGGGATAAAGAAAGCAGGATAAAAATTTTGGTCAGCTTCCCAAACAAGCCCATTTCATTCACAGGAGTGACAATGGCAGTAGAAGTATGGGTTTTCAGAAAATGTCATAGGGTAAAATTACATTTTGGGTCAGTGTTGGGTCCAGACACAGTCACCTCAATTCATGCATCTGAAGCATAAATTTCTACATATCATTCTAAAGTCTTTAGCTCTCATCGCAGTCAATGGAGATCTCTGTTGGTCTTCAGTTCCAGTTTAGATTGTGTGAGCTATCCACCTTTGCCTCATAACAGGTTTCAGAAGAGCACGGGTTTCCCACATGTTTTATGTCTGCCAGTCCTATCTATCTCAAATACCTAAACACATCCTGAGTGGCACTACTTACCTCTGTAAACTCAGCTTGTACTCCAAATAATAACTGGTACCTAGAAAACCATTCATATGATAAAATATAGATAATAATTTCAGGAGGACATAATAGCTTTCCTTATTCTTCTAATTCTATCTCCACTGGCTGAGACATAATGACTGCATATAGAAGCCTTTTACTATCAATTTATGTACTTACAATATGTTGCCCTTCAAGTGTCTTGATAAGGAGCTAACCTTACCCATGATGTTTTAGATGATCTAATAGATCTTGGTTGTCTGGAGGGGTTTGTCAAATTACTCACCAAATGAAAGATTAACTGAAAGAGGATATAGATCCTTCACAGAAAATCTTTTCTTTGATTCCTACAGTAGTCAGAAAACCATCCATTTCAAGCAGAATTACATCAGTGAAATAGCTTAATGTACTATTAGTGTTTCCTCCTAATAAACCACAAGATCCAAAAAGTAGCTAATTATGCAAGTCAAATAAGAGTAATTGTTTAGATATTAATTCTTCTAGCAAAATGAGTCAAATAATCTAGCGACTGCTACAGCAACTGTTAACATATAAAAAGATTCTTAGGTAATATTCCTTTCTAGTAAAGTAATGAAGTTTAAGATGGTCTTCCCTTGACCTTTTCCACCTGACCGTGGGGAATCTCTCTCCCCACTACTAGAGCCTATTGGTCTTTATCTAAGTGAGGTTTCAGTGCAATTGCCATACTTGCATTGCTACTAAGAGAATGCAATCACTTGTTCTTTGCATGGTTATGTAGAACATACATGTCTCAGATATACTGTCATTCTCATTGCTCCATGATTATTTATACTCTAGCAGTTCATAATGTACCAATCTAGAAGCACAAACTTTAACCACCTCTGATATGGCCATAAATTCACAAACACATTAAGGCACATGTTGTGGAGTCTATGCTAGTTGGAAGCGAGGTGATTTTAGCATAGACATAACCCCCAGCAAAGGGTTAACAGTTTGGACCACTTAACCACTTCTGAGAAGTTAACAGTTTCAGACCAGCACTGAAAGTTTTTATTTGATCAACACTCATCAGCTTTAGGAAGAGGCATTTTGAATACAGAGCTAGGAAAATGAGCTCATGAACCTGCAATATGGCAGCAAGGGAAAGGACAGAAGGGGACTGGAGGTTGGTGTCATCCAAGTCTTTAAGGCTGTCAGAGACAGACTAATTCTCTTAGAAAACTTTGGGTCTTCAACCTGCTCACCAAACCTCTATCTTATTAAATATCATTGCTTATGTAATTGTATGTGATTTGAATTATGGTTTTAGATTAAATCTAAAAGCAAAACATAGATTAGTGTGTTTTCTTAGGGTGTTATGAAATAATGTGAGCAGAAGAGTAGTAGTGAGTTATGGGTATAGTCTTTTGACATGATAATATATATTATAAACTGAATATTAAACAATAACCTGTGAGATTTCATATTACTGAAATTGTGCTGGAACAAACTAAGGAAAGCTTTCATAGCAAAGCTAATGGTATAGCAATTGCGCAAATGTCTGAAATTTTATTTATTTGACTGTTCTGTGGATCAAAAGTCACCTGTATTAATTGTTCTAAAATTAATTGACATATGACTGTCTGTGGGCAAACATGCAACAAGACACAGAAATAAAAATTAAAATGTCATTCAATAGTGGCCATGCTCTGCAGGGCACTTTCCAGGTAGGTACTTTGCAGAACAAAAATGATTGTTTGTGTGTTCAAATTCAATCCCATCATGTTGAAGTCAATTAGAAAATCTTCCCCACACCCCACCTTTATATCTGCCAGTCATTGCTGCCACATTTCAATTGTGGTTACTAAAAATAATTCTTGAGTGTGTATACAACTATAATACCATGTCCACTCTGCAAAAAAAAAAGATCAGTTTTGAAGATATAAAATGTACTTTTAACATTCAATTTTTTCTTGGAAATAATTAGAATTTATGAAGTTTCTCTTTGCTATTCTTAAACTAAGGCTTTTGGAGGCATGATGCAAAAAGGTAATTTCTTAAATTGGCAGAAGTCATATTACTTCTGGAGGGACATCACATTTATTTCTTGCTTACAGACCATATTGCATGTTTGAATGATTGACCAAGTTTAGCAGAAACTTAATTCAGACATGAATGTGCAAGAATTTAATCTGTTCAATGACACCTGACTTCATCATTCCAATTTTGCTAAAGGGATAACAATTCAAATAAGTTAGGCACAGACATAAATGTTTGTGAGACAAAGGCTTTGGGGACATTTGTCATGGAAGAACATTAAAACTGTAGTAAACACAAAGGCAAACAAGTTAGAGACATTAGTAAAATATTAATGTTGTTTTCTACTCAATATATTATTTATGCCTGTGTTTGTATTTATCAAATCAATTTCACATCTCCAAGAAACCTTTTCTGCAATGAAAACTTTTTCCTATAGTAACACCTGTAATATTTACTGCACAAATATTTCTGTAAACTCTGGTAATGAGATTCTGAAACAGGAGAGATGAAGGATAATGTGTAATTGCTTTTTTGACTCCAGAGATTCTTGATAAATTTTAACATCTGGCACCAGACTATATCCTGAAAGACTAGAAGCTTTTATGGGTGAAGCACTGTCATGATTCTGTAAGTCCAGGTCATGCTTTGACATCTGTCTTATTTTTGATTATTTTTATTTTTGTTAAAATGAGGTACTTTTTAGCTTGTTTGCTTTGCATAAATTCCTGTGCTATCCTAAAAATAATTGCAGTTAAAGGCATATATGCTTCTCTCAATTATTGCAAATAGAAAATACCCAACTTGCCTTGCTAGAAAGATTAATGATTAAAATTTAATTTTTCATAATGTCTAGTAATCTGTCCTCTGAACCTACTATCCTGAGAGTGGTTTATTACTTTCAGATAAGTGGTCTCATATTATGTACTTATTCTTATTTAAGTGTTATAAATACCTCAGATGGTTAAGTTAACTTTGGAAGATAATTTTTACTGGCACTTTGAAAGTTGTATTGTTTATCTTTTTCTACTTTTAAGATTCAATCATCTGCGTCCAAGAGGTCATCAACTATTACATCTTTCCTTCATATTAAAGGATATCATATTAATATGTTAATATATTAAAAGTGTTATCTCACTCAGTTATGAGATTAATTCTTTTTTGTGTGGTTTTATTATCATTTGGCTATACTCTCACTGTTCTCAGTTATGTTCTGGTAATGTATTATCTTATTATAAACCTACGATTAATCTAAATTTCAGTCAATAGCAAAAATTAACCTATGATAGAAATGAATTTTCACTGAGTCATGCAGAAACAAATGGTCTTTCATCAGGGACCAGATTTATCTTGCAGCAGAATAAGATAAATATTTTGGTACTGATATTTCTGGACAGGAAAATCTGCTATTTGCCTATTCGCAGTCACTTCTCTTTTGGCTCCCGTGACTTTCCAAAGAAAATTTTCTTTTCTTGTTTTTTTTTTTTTTTCTTCCCTTTTTTACTTTACTCTCACACTCTGATTCCCTGAACTTTCTACCAATATGAAGACTCCTTAGTGACTGCTACGAGTTAATGCATTGGGAAATGTGACACTAATGGACACATCTTAACATCCCAGATCTTGTCTGCTAAACATAACTATTTTATTATGAGACAAAAATAATTTACTTTTTTTAAAGAACAATGAAAAAAAAAAGTTCAAATAAATTTGAATCCTGTCTTCAATATATACTGAAGGGCCCTCCCACTAAGCTCAACTGGTGTCATTCCTGCATGAAAACAAGATGTGGAAGCTGGTGTCATTTAAATATTTTATTCCTTACACATACTACCTGTTCTCATGAACTGTGGGTAGGAGGTGGGTAGGGACTATAAGGCTCCTTGGATAATACTATGACAGTTATTAATCTATTTTTTCAGGATTTAAATATATTTAATTCCTTGCAATGAGTTATATGACAAAAAGTCCTGTAGAAGTGCGTGTACCTGTTGGCATCCTACTTAATTAATAAAAAAGAAATAAAAGGAGTACTGATTGCCAAAAACCACCCAGTAGAGTTCTACATGTGTATCCATAATGATATAATAGAACATTTCTTTCTGACTGTGAATGAATGTAGCATACCATGGGAGTGACGAGGAAATTGAAATGCATGTAGATTTCTAACAGCAAGATAGAAAAGATGATATTGATGGCAACAGAATGTCTTCAGATGTGTGGCAGTGAAGTTTTAAAGGACTCCCACAATATAATATTGATTATTTTTTTTTAAATAAACTTTATTTACTCTTAGTTCTAGTATGGTTCATTATAGTTTTGAAATTAACTGTAATTCCACTCTAGCATTCATATCTAAAAAGGACCAAAACCATAAGCATTTAATGGTGTTTGTTATCAAGAATCTCAAGTCTTCCTTTCAATTAAATAATGGATTTTTCAATATGTTAATTCACAAGGCATGAGATACAGTTTATTCCTAATAATAATAATAAAAAAATACATATATATTCTGCTCAATTTCAGTCTTATTCACAGCCAGCCAAAGGCAATTGAAAGAACTGTCAAGCCCTAGCCATTTGATCAGGTAATCAGTGAAAGTTCAGCTGTATGTAATGTTTTTCACAGTTCTTGATGAAGACGGGTTAATGTGATAAAATATCAATTTCTGATGACATATTTTGAGATAATGTGGGCTTAGATGTGACATGTTGTAATCTATTTTCTTTTTAAATAGTTGAACTGAAGCCAGTATGTTTTATGCTTAGCCTTTAAAATTACTACCTTTAAAATTAGCCTAACTAAATGTTCACATTTCTAAATGAATAATGTTAAAAAGCTGGTTAGTGCAAAGCTTCATATATAAAATTGAAAACATTAATTTCTAAGTACTAACATATTAAACACAAGTTTTAGATGATGTTTGAAAAAATGTTATAGTTTTCTTCTCAACTGGAATTCTTAAACAAAAAAGAGCAAATAAACACATCTAACCCCATCCAGTATAGTAAGTTACACCAGGCAGGTACACCTCCAAAGCAGAGACTACAAATTTAAATTTGTCAATCTTGACAAAACCATGGTATTTTTGTTGTCTGGTAACATGTCTCACAGGATTCCCTGTCATTAGCAGCTGGGTGTTGCTAAAAAATATGCATTAAAAAGAATGGACTAGTTAAATGCTACTGCAGTTAGTGAAATTGCATTGCTAAAAGTTTGGTTTCTTTTATTTGTTTTTAGCTCTTGGGTCAGACAAACAGATTTTTTTTTCTGCTGATTAATCATGACAATTCAGATATTGAGAATGAAGTCATTATATATTAGCAACCCATTTTATTTTCTTAAAGCAGGCAATTTCAGCTATTGAAGAATACCACATGCCCATATTGAGCCAGCAGAGACACAAAAGATTTTTCTAAAAATGACTAAATTTGTCTAGATGAACCAGGCTTTTTTTGAGAGTCTGAGATTGTGTTAAACTGAGATTTGAAATATTAGCATATGGAAATTCAAATTTCATCCCCTTTTCCTCCTACTTTCACTTATCTAAATCCTGATAATTATAGGAGAATTTGAAAGAAAAAGAAATGTTAGGAAAGACGGAATATAAAACAAATCCTACACATCACAAAGTGCTAAATGTTTTCTTCCAGCCCATAAGAAATTCAATAAATACATTGCAAGTGAAAACAACAACATCAGTTATATAGTATAGAATAGAACAGATCAAGATCACCGTTGACGTTCTATGTCTCCACAGTAACAGGAAATTATTTTTTATAAATAGGTAAATAATCTTGTGATAATGTCATACATTATTTGGGTAAGCAAGAAACCAAATCAAGTATCAACATCAAATACATTAGATCTCAAGCCTCTTAATAACCTTACAGCACTTCTTGGGGTAGGGAAGGATCTTTCTTGATTTGAATTCATATTTGCAGTTGGTTAGTTATAAGCAAGAGATGTTGCAAACAAATGGAGAACCTTTGGGGAATCAATGCGCTGTCACTAACATTGCATCCTTAGTCTTGGCTATTAAGACAAAAAGTACCCTAGAAATTTATCTGAAAAAACCATTCTTCTGTTTCCTGTGGCAATTATTGAAATTCTTGAAACAGGGAAGTTGAGACAACACATATAGAAACATTAAGATAAAAATATTTCTTGTGGATGCATTCAGGTTTGAAATAAAAAATGTTTATTCAAACTTCATAGTTCTTGGATCAACAGAATCTTTTCCATAAATTTTTTCAAATACTCTCTTAGAACAATTTAATTAATTGTCCCTACAGTCCTGCATATAGGTTTATGTGCAAATTTACTTATGATTATATATATATATAGTTTCTTATTCTGTCTGAAAATATATTCAAAATCAATTTATAGCTGTTTGCTTTGCACTAACATTATCTTTCAATTTAATTAGTTCTTTCTTACTTCCAAAGCCCCAAATGTTTAGCTTAAAAAAAATTAAATGACCTCTCATATAAACAAGTCAAGTCCTTTAACCTCTTTTCATAAGCTTGGTTTTCCATTACTGGAAATTATTTTGGCATTTCTCTGAGAGTGTTTCAATTGAAGTTCATTAATGTAGGTAACCAAAACTGTACATTACATTCTGTATAAGGTCTTAACTCTACTTTTTACCGTGTTATAAATATAAACCTGTGGAGTTTTTTTTTTTCCAATCTGTCTTTTCTTTTTAGAAGTGTGATTTTTTAAAAAAGGCTTGTTACACTGATAGCTCAAAACCATCTCACAGGATGTGTGATAGGGAAAGAATTGTTAATCTTAAATTGAAGCAAAGGAGACCTAGGTTTGCCTAAAGGAAAACACTAATGCAACATCAGAGTAAATGATTTAAAGAGGCTGTAGAAGAGAAGAATTTTAAGAACAGCTTAGACAAATACCTGTCAGAAATGCTTTAAGTTTAATTCATCTTCCTCTTAGAGGAAGAAAAGATGATATGACCTCTTAAAACCCTGTAATTATTATGGCTCTGTAATAAAATATATTTCTATACAATTTCAATAACTATTTATGAATTACATGTATTATTATTTACAGTATCAAATACTAGTCTTAATTTTGAAGTAAATTCTATTGCAAATTACTTCTCACAATTAAAACTGTGACAGGTGCCCAAAACTATACTTTTCAGTTATAAATATGATAATCAGATTCATGCGTCAATTTATTAATCTGTAATTTCTCTAGCATTTGTAACAGATGTGATCTAACAAGGGAGACACTCTCTTCCCTTGATCTATGTGCTGTTCCCCTGTAACCATGATGTTCCCACAAGCACCCCAGAGCCTTATCCACAGAGCTGCTCCATTCCTCCAGCCTTTCTGGATCATCTGAATGGCAGCCCTGCCCTCAAGCATATCGGCTGCTTCACCGCCTCAGATTCATGTAAAATGAAAACTTGATGAGCATGTTCTCCTGTATCTCCTCTAGTTTTCTGATGTAGACTTTAAATGTAACAGTACCTGGGATAGACTCCTGTGGTAAAACTAGAAGCATCTAGGTAGAGTACAACTGATTACCATCTGGGTCTAAGCATCAAAATATCACAGCATCATAGAATACCAGGTTGGAAGGGACCTCAAAGGTCATCTGGTCTGGTCCAACTTTTGCTGGCAAAAGCATGGTCTGGAAAAGATAGCACAACACCCTGTCCAGCTGAATCTTGAAAATGTCCAGTGTTGAGGAACCCACCACTTCTCTGGGGACATGATTCCAATGACTGATTGTTCTCATTCTGAAAATTTTTCCTCTTGCATCCAATCGGAATCTGCCAGGAATCACTTGCACCCATTAACCCTCATCTTTTCCATGTGACTCCTTGTAAAAAGGATGTGTCTGTGACACCTCCTAATCTCACCTTTCCTTTGTATTGGGATAATTTTCATGAAAACTTGTAATATTGTCTTTTTTATAAATATCACTTTTTCCTTCAGACTACTTTCTTCACAAAATGTTCTCTCTTTCTTGAATTTCAAGAATTACTTTTTCTTTACTTTCTTCAGAACTGTGAGGTCTTTAATTTTAATCTCTTTTGCTTACTTTACTTTCTTCCTTTACATTTTAATTTATTATACAGAAATTATAAAATATTTGTGAGCCTATTTTTGTACTTTTTTTGCAATAAAAAAGTAATCTCCAATATATTCCAAGAACTCACTTGATAGTTTCAGTCCTGTGACAGTACTTTTTCAATGCATCAAATAGTTTAAGTCTTCCAAACTGGATTGCTCTTCAATCAATAAGTGGTGTTTGTCTTCTGCTAAATTTGACTTCAAAATTTTCATTTTGACTTCAAAATTTTCTAAATGAACTTCCTGGTTTTATTCAAAAACAGATAAAATAATATCAAATCTAACAAAAATCATATGGCAACTATAAAAGACTGTACAAAACATTTGTACTAAACCAGGAAGTTAGTAAACTTGGTTGGCATTGATACTTTCCTAGTACTTCCTGCTGCATTACCTCCTTACTGGGCAAGTTTATACCAGACCTAATGTCTTGCCACCAACAGACAAAATAATATAATCCATAACAAAAAAAAATACAGCAAAACATTGATCAATTTTCTAGAAAATGTTCCTTATTTCTATGTATAGTGTAAACAGATTACCAGACGACTTCAAGGTGTTACTAAAAAAACACTTTAGAGGAATTTGTAGACATATACAATTTTGGCGTTAGTGACTTTACAGGCACCACCACAATTACTGTGCTTGGTCACTGAGGCTTCCATATTTTTTGCATTGTCTCTGTTTAAAAATATGTCACTCACATATTTTGTCTTTACAGGGAATGTCATATATTTCAAATTTTTGCACAGTAGATTTATTGTTAGTGTTCCATTAAAGAGGAAAGAGGATAGACTGATGTATCTAAACACATGACTTGCACCATTTTAAACACCTGCAGGCCATTAATTTCTTATGTTCTCCAACTATTATTCTAGGATGGCATAGTTATTTATTGGGCTCTATCTGCCAGCCCAAGAGACATATCTGAGGTAGTCTACTGGATCTAGAATGGCACTAGAGGCCAACTGTTTAACAACTGCTTTACTCTCAGTTTTTCGGTCTATCATCTGATTGTTCTCCTTTTAGCTAACATGTGTGGCTTATAGATGAAACTTCATTTAAAATTCCTCCAATTACCTTTCATATTTCTGGACAGCTGCTGTGTTTTCCCTTAGTTCCTTTCAGTTGTTCCATTCTTCATTTATCAGTCAGGCAGGGAATGAAATAGAAATATTGTCTCTGCTAGAGGTTTTTTCTATGTACTGAGCTTTAACTTCAGTATTGTGCCTTCATATACATAAAGACAAGAGGTGTCCCATGGATTGAAAAGTGGCAGGAGATGTAATTCAGAGGAACATGTAAGTCTGGCTACTTTCTTTGGTCCATCTCCTTTTAACTCCCATAGCATCTACAACTGTTGGATCAGGGATTGCAAAAGGTATAGCACTGCCTAATCCCTTTATCATCTGTTCATGAGCTTGTTAATAACCCTGCTGATTGTGGTGATAGATTCTGGAAGTCCACTATCTGCTGGGAAGAAAAATTTCTTTCTTGTGTTTGTTCTGAACTGGTCTTTCAGAAGTTTCAGTAAGTGCTTTTATAAGTCATGATCCTTTCTTTCATTGACTCTTTCTGATGATGCACAACATTTTGCCACCTTTCTTTGCTGGCATGCATATTAAAAAAAATACTTCAAAGAACCTTAGGATCTCTTACCTGAGCTGTAACCACCAGGCATAACTGAGAGAGTCCTGTGAGATACTCTGGAAATCACATTTGGCAGTAGGGATATATATTGGATTTGGATTGCAAGAAGAAGTTATGAACAGGAAAAAAAGCTTGATGTTAATTTATTAACAGAGTTTAAGTAATCTTTTTTAAACATTCTTAGATCTTGTGAACAAATATTATTACTGGAGTTGTTGCTTTAGAGTTGTCTCTAGAGTTGTCACCTCATCTAGTGAAAGACACCTTTGTTTACAGGATGTGCATTGAACCAGATGAAATTTGAAGATTCATTCCAACCCAAACCATTCTATAAGGCACAAATTACGAAGGGACTGAGTAGGAAATCCTGAGTAAAATCTTTGGGACAACCAGTGTAGCTATAAAAATAAAATGTTTCTAACTTGCTGAAGCAATAATGAGCATGAAATTGTAAAAGTTAAAAATCTTATAACAGTCCTAATGGTCATATGGAACTGAAAATTATGTCTCAACAATCATGGCTAAAATGATTACATATCTCTGGTAAAGTAACATGAGATCTGACATAAGAAATATAGAACTACTGAAGTTTGGAGATAAAAGATAGGCTTGTGATCAAACTTGATTAATAGAGCCAACTTTTTAAAAAAATACAAAAGCAATTATGCTAATGAATGTATACTTGATGAATTAATATCCTTTGACAGCATGTCAGCTGGAAATGAAGAGACAAATAAACTTTTGCCAAATGAATTATCCTTTCCTTTTGAGACAAGGAAATAAAATGTCAGGAGCCCCTTTTACTATGAAAGCTGAGTATAGCCAAAAGTTGTTTTGTTGTTTTGTTTTATAAGATATTCAGACAGCTGAGGCTCTCCATTGCTGAAAGAAAACTCCTATATTTAAAATCAGAAAAAAAAAATCTTTTATGTCACAGAAGAAAAACAAAATGTTGTGCAAAAATTGTAACAGAACTTGAAGATCTACAAATAAAAATTGAATTAATATATTATTACAAACAGAACAAGTGTCAAACCAGAGCAAAAATAAGTTGCTTGCACTTTAAAATATTCTCTGCCATGGTGTTGAACAATGCAGAATGGGTGACAGAAGAGAGGTTGCTGCATGTTTTAATTAAATATGGAGTCAGAATATGAAAGGAGTCTTTCATATTCTACAAATCTACAGATCTACAGACATGACACATCCCCTAAGTTATGTATATTGTGTAAAATAAAAAGAACCAATATTAGTTCATGGCTCTGAAATCAAGGAGTATGGACTTGTTTACATCAACACTATGTTCCTTTAGTAGTAGTATAGAATTAGTCTAGATATAGCCCCTGAATTTTGACTGTCACTAAAGTCAAAGGTCTGTGTTAGTTGCAAAGTAAACTTCACTGCTTTGTTTGTGTTTATCTGTTTGTTTCTCCACACAATTTTAATGTGGGAGAACAAAACCAGTATCCTCACTTCTGTCTGACTTCCTCTTGTGACAGCTGGGAGGTGTCACTGAAGAGAGAGACGTTTTGAGAACAGCTTCATGACCCAAACATGACTCACAGTTGCTGCATGTAGAGAAATGGCCACATGAAACAATTTTATTAATAATTTGGCCTTATCTCTTCACAAATGCAACATCACTTACTGTCATTTTTTTTCACCCTCACATTCCTAATTTTCTGCTGGTGTTCAAAAAATCCATCGTTAACATCAATGAAATTCAGCAAGACTGGTTAAATAGAAGTAAGAGAAGAATTTGAGTTATTTTGTACTCCTCATGTTTGGAGAAGAGTGCTTTAAGGAAAAAAAAAAAAAGAAAAAGACAGGTGCTATTTACACTTTTTCTCTAAGGTATTAGCATTCACGTAGAAGTCAGATCAGAAGGAGATACTAGCAAAAAAATCTAATCTGGATTCTTACATTCCTGATATATTTATGAATATTAGGAGTTATGTAGGAAATACTTCACTCTTTCAAATTTTATAGGCCTATTTCTCCCCTCATTCATAATAAAATTACTCAACACAAGTGTGGAAGGGAATTGAACTCATAATATTTACATTGGCACAAATTTTTTTGCTTTCATTAGTAGAAAGATATTTTAAGTATAGACCTGTATATTATATCATATCATTTATTGATATATAGTAAACTGAAATATAAAAAGAATGGGAAAATGAAAAATTTCTGAGCAGCTGTTTACAAGAAAAAACACCCAACAAGAACCAGTTGATTACTTCAAAGTGAAATAACACAGTGAAAATTATATTAACACTCAAGTATGACTTTTTTTTTCAACAGAAGCAAAAGTATCTGCCACAAGCAACAGTTAATCAACAGGGAAGAACACTCTTCCCTTATTGGAAACAAGAACTGCAGCTTTTTGATAAACTGATTAAATTAGATTGGAGAAAAATATATATCCCTTGTGTATCACTTGTCTAAAATGCATTATGCTTTAATTAATTGCTAACATCTAAGCAGGAGAATTTCTGGTTTTAAATATGTCACCAAAATAGAAGATGGCACTTATTTTCTCTTCAATTATGCCTACAGTGATACAGCTACAACTTCTGTTCCGATTCTCATGGTAATTTAATGTATGATCCTCTTTGCTCCTATATCTGATTGTTCCCAAACCCTAACATGGCACATTGCTAAGAAGTTTGAGTCTGCTTGTGGTGCACTGAAATACTTTCTGCAGAAGGCATTGTCCTCTGTGACTGGGGAGAGCTGATCCAGACAAGAAGGATCTAAAACCAACAGAGAACGAATTAGCATAAACCTGAAGAAAGGAACTGAACAGAATTCATAGCAGGAGGTTTAAATGTGTATAGTAACAGCAGGTCCTTGTCTCCTGTCTGAACTTCTAACATGTTTGAGAGGGTTACACCCAAGCCTTGCTGTCTTAGCCTGGATTCTGTCTGTGTTTATAAGGACCGCAGCCTACATTTTCATGACAGCAAGTGCTTGTAAGAATGGGTTAAATAAAACTGGCATACGCTGTCCTTGGTGATAGATTTTCTGAAGCAGCCTGGAACACAACCAGAGCAAGAAGTCAGTTTGAGAAGCATTGGGAAATCTGAGCACTCCGTTAGTATGAAAGAAATTTTGGAGCACCAAGTATGACCTGATGCTAGGAGGAGTGGCAAGGAAATCTGTGAGGTTACATGGAAATCTGTTCTGCATTAGCCATTTAGCAATTTTCCCTTTGCATTTTATAGATGTGGTATGTATAAAGACCTGGGAACTGTTGTAGATTTTGCTGCTTGTAAATAAGCAATTACTATAGATGATATTAGAACCATGCTAAATCTAATATCTAACACCATCTAACACCAATCTAACACTTGTCATTCCCCCTGTGCTGCACCATATAGATGAACCCAATGAGGAGATAGTAACAAATTATATCAGATAAGGATATACCAGGATAAAATCACCACAAATCTAAAAAAGATCTAATAACCAAGAGGAATAATGATATTGATTATGCAGATGAAGAAGAGAAGGGATAGTCAGTAAATCTGCTGCCAACATTAGCCTTTTATTTACCATTACAAAAGGATGAGGAACAGTTCTAGGAAGAAGTAAAATCCTTAATACATAATTAATATTAGAACTTAGTTGGTGTGATAAAGACTAATGGACAGATTTATGTCACTTAATTTCAGGAATAAATTAATTTCCTAAACTATCTGTATCTAGCGCCATTGAAGGCACCCTGCTATATATGAGATAGCAGCATGGGACTCGTAGACATTACATAGGAACTGCCCTACCCTTCTGAAGCAGCAGCTGAAGGTCAGCAGACAGGGGCACCAAAAATTGCAGAAGATTGATTATTTATATTTCTGCAGTTGAATTGTGCAATGAATGAGGTTCATATACTGAGGCATTTATAATGTAGTTATCAGCATGCAATTAGGTATTACATGAGCTACGTGCCTGCAGTAGGTGCCTGCAGTCCCACTGTTGTTTTTACAGATCAAGACAATGTAGCGATACATTAATTCATTCCCTTATAGACATGCACCTCTTGCTATTTGAAGTAGTGTCCAAGGCTGTCCAAGACACCTGTCCAGATATGGCAGAAATAAAAGACAGCTTACTAAAGACCTGGTAGATTACATGAGAATGTCTTAAGGAGAAGCGTCAGTTCTTCCCTTTACACAAGTGAGTCATGCTGAGCAGAATCAGAAGATTTACTCAGCTGAACAAATGCATCTTAGACATTTCTGGGATTGTTTCTGTGAACGTAGATATAACCAGACCCTAGGATTCAAAATGCATGAATGACATTTTTGTATACTGAAAGGAGAAATAGAGGCTAAAAATAAGGTTTTCATAGGCTTGACAGAAATCACTAAGGAGGAATTTTGGAAATTTGAAAGTAGGAGTAACTTGGATGAAACTAATTTTGAAATAAAGGAATTCCTGAAAGAAAAAGCAAACTAATGACAATGCACAATAGACTTCTGTAGAGTCATAAGAAGCTCTGGGAAGCCAGGTCCCATAGGAAGGAAGTCTGAGGAATAAGATGTTCTAGAGAACCAATGATTCCTTAACAAAACAATATTAGAAACACAAACAAAGAATTGCTGTGAAGAAGAATGATAGGAAATGTAATAAGATACAATAACATAAAATGTTACGTTTTTTCAGGAAAATAAGAAGAAACATGTACTTTATATTTTGAGTTTACTAGGATTCTAACAGTGTTTCTCACATATGATGTGAGATATGGAATTTGCAGAAACATATTTCAGATGAAAGTTTGAAAAATGCATAAAACTGGGTAACTATTTGGGGGTGGTTATCACAGATGTTGCAGGGGTCTTTCTATCAGAAAACAATCTAGTGGTTGTAGTAATTTGCATCATTAGGAATATCATGTTGTTGTGGAGGAAAAAATATTATTCAGCTGATGTATGCATATACAAATGCAACTATTATAGCAAAAGTTATACTGTATCAAGATTGGACTCATTTCCCAAAGAAGGCTGAAGGCCAAATAATTGAAAATATCTTCAGGAAAACAAAAAGAATGATCAATGGAAGCTTAGGAGAAAAAAAAGAAGACCAAAAATAAGACCAAAAATAAGACCTAGTTGGTTTAAATTAAATTAAAGAGATATTAAAATAAGAGGAATTAATTATTTTCCATGTTCAAAGAAGACAGAAGTTGCTGTTGAAATTAATCACTCCAAGAGGTATTTAGTTTTGACATTTAAGTGAAATCTCCTAATCAAAACTACAGTTATCAGCAAATTAACTTTCTCAGGGATGTTGTAGAGCATCCCACAGGAGACATATACATACATAATAAAAGAAATAATAGGTAAATATCTCTTAGGAATAGTTAGATATGGTTGATAGTGAATTTAGAAGCAGCAATGCATCCTAGAATTCAGAATCCTTTATGCATTGTTTTCCATTCTTTGTGTCTGTAAAGTAGATATTTTCTATCTCAGTTCACCTGAAGTAATTGGATGTAACAAGATTTACTGAAGCAATGTTACAGAGATGAATTGTATGTTGGTAAACTTCTTTGACACCTCAGATGAAAACTGCAGCAAAAGGGCAAAATATTATATTGTATTACTAACTCCACGTATCACAGACATTTTGGGGTGAAAGCAGACCATAAACAAGCTCATCAGACTGATAATCTTTGCAGACCTTTCTCCACTCTGTCAACCTTATTTAGAATTTGCTCAGTGTGTGCTTTTGGAACTGCTGAGTTTCAAGAACAGTTCAAAATAATCTTGCTGCTCCACAGTAGGTGTTTCTTGCACTATAATGTTTCTTAAATATTGTTGAAGAAAAGGACAAAATTTTGTCTATTTGAATGTTAAACTCTCCACTGAAGTTTAGCAGCTTCCAAAAAGAGATTAAAACAAAAGAGAGGATAAAAAATAACATCAGTGAGAATAAAAAAAGTACAGCTAGTTTTCTTATAACTTCTGAGCTGATCAAAGCTATATAAGTGTAGAAAATAATTTTTATTCACTAGAAGTCTGTTGGATAATACAGAATCATGAATAATACTGAAACAAAAATTTTACTTGAGGACATCCTAAATGAAAATAGTCTCTTATATGTAATTTCTATACAAGCTTATAAAAAGAAATAATACTGAATTTCAGTTATTCAATTAGAATTAGGACATATTTGCTATGGTTTTGTTTTCAAATTGGACGTTCAACTGTATGAATCTAATATAAACAGCAGCAGATGGAGGAAGAAGTTGCTATGACCTCATAAAAGTAAGTAATATAGTAAAGAAACAATGACAAGATGCTTTTCATTCAGTATTTCTTCATAGTTACAGGCCAAAATATATGATCCTATGATTCTTTAGCGGTAGCTCTGCAGATTACAGTCTTTATGAAAGGACAAATGCTGCAAGTTGAGTTCTCAATCAAAACTAAATGGTACATTTTCTTTAAATAAAAATTATTACTAAATCTTATTGAACTTAACACACTATCTTATACATAGTAGTAAAATATTTTGATTTTTACCGAAATGCCTTGAGTTCTTTCTTTTCCTTGAAGTATGAGAAAGACAATTGGTGTTTTTCATTTCATTTATGTGACAGAAAAAGTGATGGTGCATAACTGGATGCTAATTTTGTCTCAGAGTTAATCTTGCCAATATTTCCCTTTACTGACTTACTATCAAAATGTTAATAGCGACTGGAGTTCTTGGAATGCATTATAAGCTTATTAGGGAAGAATTTCCTGTTGCTCTTTTTTAAAGCCTTATATGGCAATTAGATGGCAACTCACTTCTCCAGGTTTTTTTCTATCTCTTGTTCTGGTAGGACAGCTTCTATCTTTTAATCTTTGGTGGTTTATTTTTGAAGTTTTTGGAAAACATGAAATAATTGATGAAAAGCTCAGGGTAACACGCTAAGCAGAATTGCTGGTATGCAGTCTCATATTATTTTGCACTGGTTTTTTTATGGGAGAGTACACTAATAAATTCAAGGCAGGTTTTTAGCAGCTATGACAAAAAAAAATGCAGTTTTCTCCTCATGAAAAAAACCACAAATCCTTGACATTTTCATAACTTCAGTATTGCAGATTATTCCTCACCCTATCCCTGAAAAGAATGTTCATTTTCTACCAATCTATTTTGATGAGAACATCAGAGCTGAGTCTCTGTCCCGTTTCCACTCTTGCCAGCACCTTCTCTCTCTGATTTATCATACAAAGCTGTTTCCACACAGGCCGTTCTGTTGAATGATGGTTTGCTCTTTGAACCTTCAAACACTATTTTCAAAGACAAGGAAACAATCATGGTAGATTTTTGTGTGTTCATTGAATTTTCTTTTTTAATGTCTTATTACAGTGTTCATGGGTTTTAGATGTACTCGGCATAAATCTTTTTTGTGATTATCTGCTTTGCTCTGATGTAGTCATCCATAAAAGCCATTTATTGCCTTATAAAATTTTTCATAATAAATACTTCTTGGAATCCAGGGTAACTAAGTGTAGCCTAAAGGACAAGAGTCTTACACAAGTTCTGGGTCATAGTACTGAACATTATCTACTATTTATGCAATTTAAAAGCCAAATGTCTTTTAGAGAAAAATATTGGCTAGAGAATGGTGAGTTAGGATGATAGTGCCTGCATGGCACGTTTTATTTAGAAATTTTAAAAGCTATGAGCTTCTGGTTCAGATCACAATGCTCATATCACCTCTGATTACAATTGCTACTCTACAATATCAATACCTCCAAAATCTTACTTTCAAATAATAATATATTTTAAATATATATAAAATTATATTTATATGTATAATCTATATTTAAGAATTTTGCCTTTTGATTTGAAGCAGGTGTCTTACAATCAAGTTTGTATTAGCTGTGAAGAGATGCAAACAATGTTCCTAAGCCCTAAATATTTCATAATTATCCTGGGATGTTTCTTCAGTCAAAACGTATGTATTATCTCATGCACTGCAACCACTGTAAAATATCTGTGTTTTGCAATTTATGTTGATCTTAATGTTCTTAAGACTGAGGAAAGCTTATACCATTTCAAATTACAATGCCTTTTAATATATTTCTTTTTTCACTTTTACCACACTGAACTTCTAAGACATAAAGGCACATAATACAATATTTTTTAACTTCTTTAATACACTAAGGTTTTGTATTAGAGTTGCAAACCTCTGAAGCTTGTAAATGGTGCTTTTAATAGAGATAATTTGCACAAAACCAGTACTGTACAATTAGATTTATTTTAAAAGGGAAATTACTGAAACTAGTATTTTATTTTAGATGCAAAACATTTGATGCTATTGTCAAAACCTCTGATTATTGTCACCATAAATATTAGTCTTTTTTTTTCCTTACTTTTTTTTTAGGATAGATTTTTATGCTAACAGTGACTTGGAAAATAATGTTTTAAATCTCTCCGGATTGTCTCAAGATATTGTATTCTGTCTTGGTAAGTATTGTAAATAGTGTAATAGCTCTGTTTGCAATCATAATACTAGATTGCAATTTAAGGTCAACTTGGATTTGAAAAATTTAATACCAGGTATAAGAAAACAGTTGTTTGCTTAGAAGTCTTTGCAGGTACCTTTGAATATAGTATTTAATTGCTTTGGAAGATGTATTGGGAACTGTCCTTTTATTTTAAACTTTGGAAGGATAGGATTGTGTTAACTTACAGGAGTAGATAGAATTGTTATCACCTATAAAATAAGGAAACCTTTTCTTTGATCCACCATAGGTGTTTGTGACAATCAACCATTACGGAAGAAACAAAAAAGTCCTTCTCTGAAGTTAGGCATAGATAAAACAGGAACATATCTTTTCATCTGGAAAAAGCATATTTTTGAATGAGAGTCTCATAACTATGCAAGCTCTGAACAGATTTTTTTATATATATTTTACTTTTTAAAACAAATGTTTTGATTAGAACTACTGGAACTACTGAGATGTTAAATAACAGTCTCTAGTTTCCTTCTTTTTTTTATTTTTTGATTTCTGAGGCATGATGTCACAAGTTGTTCCATGACACAAATAGGTTAGAGCGTCTGAAAGGCATAGCAAAAATTATATATAAGCAAAAATTGTGCAGATAGAACAGGTTGATCATTATTGAGGAGAAAATGACTGAGAGGATTTTTGGAGAAAATGGACTTGAGGGACATATCAGAAATAGATAATCATTACGGTGGTACAGGAAAGGTGATATCAGACTGGGAAAAAAAGGCTAAAGAGACATGAATGAGAGATGAGTAGGCATACAACAGGCAAGTGATGGCTGATTATGAAAAATCAGAAAAATAATTTAGAGGAGCTATAGCTATATGCTCAGCTACATGCCGAGGAGTTTACATTTAACACGAAAGATACAAAGAATTTGTGAAACTAGGGTTGCAGTGAGAGTAAGAAGTGTGAAATAAGTGCCTTTCATATAATTTAAGGAGGCAGATGTATAAAAATTGCCAGTAGTCCATTGTAACACTCACGCCTTAGGGAAATGTGGAGTTCTGTATCTGAATTTGTGTATGGAAAGGATTAATACTGGATGCAAAAACTTGTATGTAGAAGTCTCTATGCATGAACAATTTCATACACTGGTTAGCTATGCATGGACAACTGAACGGAGTGTCTAATTGCTGAATTGTGCTCTAAACTCAATGACATATTATGCTTAGGTATCCTTTGACTTTAGCATGCTCACATGTTGGATGTTTATGTTTGGATGTTTACATCCAAATTTAGGCATGTTCATCTTCCACTGAAAGTTTTGTCTTTCTGCTTATAACTCTGTTTAGTATTGCAAGAGAACAATCCTTCACCTACAACTTAATAACCAATGTTTTTCTCTACACCCTTAAAAACAGATGTTTAGAGGAGTCTACAAAGGGCAATTATGTAGAAAAACAGAAAATACCTTTCCACTGTTAATCCCACCTTTAAACATTGACCTTTCAGCATAGTAGTGAAGAGTCAGTCTCTTTACAGTCTTGCACTTCAGTTCATCACTTATTGTTTTTGAAAATGCATGACTGCATGACTGATGTCCAATGAGAAAATTTCTAAATTCTCAGTTCTCTTCCATGAACAGAGAAAACATTTTATCAACCAGCTCCTTTAGAGAGATTAGCTGTTTATTGCATATTATAACAACTCGGAGATGGTTTTGGAAAGTTTGGGGGTTTTAACCCTAAGTCCTCAATGACACGAATGACAGCTTCATAATCCCCCCAGAGAACAGGAGCTTATTGAAAAACAGGTTCTAGGAGGCAGAAAGGAATATTTTCAATAATTGGAAGTGCCTAAAGTTCTAATTTATATACAAATGCATATATATATTTATATATCCTCACTGAAATAAATGATGAGCAAATGCTAAAGGCTGTGATCTGTTTCTCTTCCTACTCGCTCCTTATCTCTGAAGGATTGCAGGGTAGCATTATGTTAAATTACTTTCCATATACATATTCTGCTGGGACCCAATCAAACAAAGCCCATGTCTCTAAGCTTAAACAACGAATCTCTGTTAGCGTTGTTGGAGTGTTGACTTCCCCATCAGTCAAGCTCATGGCTTTAGGAGTATAAAATGTTGCTAAAGAGCGCTGATGGGCTGCAGAGGACTTTGCTGCAAATGAACCTGCTGCAGCATTAGAAGGAGGAAATACAATTTAAATGCATCTGGTTGAACCAGAGAGCAAGGCAGGCAGAGGGGCCTTGTGATTTTAAAAAAGTGTAGGGAGTTAACAGGAATAGGACCCTTCTTCCTTTTCAGAAACACAAGTAATTGACTGCTGGAACTGTTTCTGTTGCGGGTATTGATCAGCGACAGTTAGAGATGTTCTTTGCAATCACTCGTCCTGTGAGGCCTAATTAGCAAAGACTGGCTTGCTGAATTAGATAAAACTCAGTGTCCACTGAAATTAATGTGATGCTGTCTAAACGTCCTTCAACTATTAGGGGAAAATCAAGTTTAAGTGGAAGAAACGAGGAAAGTCCTGTTAAGGGCTAAAACAATTGTGACTGGAAAAGTGGATTAAGACAACAGTTTTACAAGGACAATGCAGAGGCACAAAAACACTGTCTTAAAAACCAATTCTCTCTTCTTTTCCTTCATATATTTTTAATGGTGTTAAATGATATTTTTATACCAAAAAAATCATCTTGGTTTGTTGGTGGGTTTTTCTGTGTGTGGTTGGTTTTTTGTTTGTTTTTTGGTTGTTGTTGTTTTTTTGTTTGTTTGTTTTTCCTGGGAATCATCCAATTACAGAAGAAGTAGAGAACTAGAGATCAAAACTATTAAAATGAAACTATTTCTTGGTGATACTTTACAACCCAGCATATCTCCAGACATTATCTTGCTGGGAGAAACTGAGGTTCAGTATTTTGCATTTTGCTGTAAAAGTAGAATGATTAATTGTAAAAAAAGGTACATGACTGATGAAAGGATGACTCAGAATCAAGAAAAATGGGTATCATAGAGACACAGAGATCAGTTTTCTTCACCTGTCCTGTCAGATCATAGTATGGGGTTCTTTGCTTTAAAACCAAGATTTCTCTTTTAAAACATGGAATCTTTCACATATTTTTTTAAGTGTGTTTTAAGATAGGTTCAGTATATATTTGTCCAAACACATATCACATTCAGAGATTTCCTTTTTCCCATTTTTCCAATTTCCTGGAAATTAATGTCTCATTACAACAGTTAAAGAATATGAACGCACATACAGTGCATTTCAATAATATCTCTCAATTTATGGTACTTTTAAAGGTAGATGTTGGGTTTTTTCACTTAAATGTATTTGATTTTCATCAGGCTACAGTGCCTGGATTCCTGACATTGTTAGACTTCTTTTCCCATGGAAGATGAGAATCTTTAGAGCTAGGGCATAGCTCTGGAAATCTCTGTTCTGGAGCCATATGCCCTGAATCCCAGCTGGTGAACTATCCTCCTGTCAGGGGCAAATCCACAGATGTAGTGCATAAGGAGAAAGGAAGTTTATACTTATATTGATGTGCAAAATCAGTACAATTATTTATAGAAGTAACATTTAGGTTAGTATGAAAACTCAAGTCTGCAATAATGAGACCCGTAAGCTAAGGATGAAGGAAATGTTGCTTCAGAAATGCTCTGGCTTTAGAACATACTTTGATATCCAGCGACAGCTGCTGAAGTTTTTTATTGTACTCCAGGGAAGACTGCTTGGCAGAATGGCCCAAACCCTCATGCTTTCAGAAGTCAGCATTGTTGAGGCATGCACTAGGTAGACCCAAAGTCTACCAGCTATAAACTAGACTCTCCTTTTCCCTGCTTTGATTTTGGCAACAGTTAATGAAATCTGAAATTTCTTAAATGATACTTCATCTGCCAGTTTAGAGTAATTGCTTATCATCAGTAAGAAACTTCAAGAGAGGAAGGAATGAATGTCTTGTCATATTCAGGATAAAGTAAATTAAAAGTAACACAACTTGGAAATTAAAATCAGTCACTATCAATACCTTTTTTTCTGTCTGTAATCATTGTGCATTCATGTGTAAAATCCTCAAAGTTTAATTTGGAGAAAGCATTTGCCCTTTTGACAGGATATTGGAAAGCAAAGCTGAGAGTTGCAGTTGCTTCATCCTTTCTAATACTTTTTGAGAGAAAAATCTCAGTGTTGGAGACAGAACTAGCTTTGAATCTAAGAGACTGCCCATGAACTTCAGCACAAGAATCACCCCAGTAGATCTCTGTTGCTTATAGGGTAAATGACATAAGCTAATGTACATCAATGTACATCCGTTTCCTTAATATTCACAAATATTCAAACAGCAGTTAGTTTTTTAAATACTTTGAAAAATTATCTGCTCTGTTCGGTAAGTATGGAAATGATATAGATGCTAGCTGTCAAACGATAACAATTTATGTATCCTCTTCCTTTTATATTATCATTTGTCAGAATCAGGTTTTTGTTATATATAAAGATGTTTACATAAATAGCTAGAAATCGGCTTATATTGCATCAATTTGCTGTGTAGATTATATATGAAGATGACAAGTGGTTATGGCTGACAGACTGATCTCTAATTGACTAGTGAACGTACCACTTCTCAGTGAATTCTGTGAATATAATACAATATCAGAAGTATTTTAAATATTTTTACAGTATGTTTAGTGACAAAAATGTTACAATGTGGAGAGCTTAAACTAGAACCATTGGCATGAGAGCATAGTTTTTATTTTTTAATCATCACTTAGTAAACAATTACTAAGTCAAAGATGTGTAGGAAGCAAACTAGTGACTTGGTATATTTGTAAAAATGCATGGATAAACAACAGATACAGAAAGAAAATCAGCAAAGAAATCAGCAGTGAAAGGGTCTTATGGCAAACATAAGTTAAATAATGGGAAAATGGGACTATGGAGCATAACGGGTGCTTCATTTGTGATACAGTGTCTAAGCTCCATTTGTCCATCTCATTTTATTAACAAACCTGTAGCCATTCTTGGCTCACAGCAGTTGAATAAATGAAGTTGAAGCAATGAAGACTGTGTTTCTTTTTCTTCTAATTCTTATCTTCCCATTGCCAAGTATTTTCCTGAAATATGTTACTATTTTTGTATTTTTAAATACTGGGTTACTTTTTTATGGCCTAGCCAATACAACATAAGAGAATAAGGGAGTAAAGACTCTAATGCCTTAGATGATTATAGTCATGCTTTTTATGTCACATCTAGAACCACAAATTATTCAGAAAAGGGATTGCATTTCCATCTGTTCAGGAAGTAAAAGAAAGACACCATAAAAAAAAAATATGAAAATTACTTGAAACCAAAAAATTTTTGAAAATACATGAATCAAAAAACCTCAAAAACTGAAGGCATCAATTAATAGTAAAAAGTTTTAAGAATTTGAGTTTAATTGCTGCTTGTTTTCATTATGTTAGTGAGTATAATTAAGTATTCAGATTCTATGTTTTCAACCTGTTCTGCTGTAGGAAAACAGAAAGCAAAAAGATGTCCAGTGGGAATTTTATTCATTGTGTAAGCAACATTTTGCGCTAATGGAAAACTGAAGGTTGCATTATGGAGATGTGTTGTAACAATACAGAGGACTATCAGACTTTATTAATTGGAGATAATGAGCCATTACTATAAGAGAATTTCTCATACTTTCTTGTTGATGTGTATGAGATTGCAGTACTGAATCATAAGGAAATGATGGAATCATATAGTCAACACAGATTAATTTATTTTATAAACATATACATATATTTATAGTTATATTAAATCATATCCATATCCATCTAATCGCTACAGATGTTTTTTCTTTGTTGCCATATGATGTAATGAACTTCCCTCCAGGCCTGTCCTGGTCCTGGAGAGGAAGAAGATTGGCTTTGTGTGGATTGGACTTGTCCCACTATTCTGTCATAGGCAAGTGTCTCACTGGTAGGATGATGATGGTTCTCCTGCCTAACTGTAAGTGAATTTCATTTGATTCCACCTCATCCAAGCAAGCTCTCTCATAACAGGATTAGACAGAAAAATAATGCATTGAGCTTAAATTCTAAGTCAAGATGAGAAAACAATCTGTCCCCATCACTTCTGTGTATCTTTTAGAAAATATTTCTGATATCTCTCCAATGTTTAACTACTACAGCAATTTTTCAAAATTCTTGATCAAGTCTCATAAATTCAGAGAGTTAACAGGGACATTTGACCCTAAACACAAAATCTAGAAGTCTCTAGACTCCAGTCAGAATTTCCCCCCCTTCATTTTTACACAGATAACATTTTTCTTCAGTTAGTTGGTTATTTGATTTGTTACACTATGATTGCTACACACAACCTGTAACTTCTCTCTAAACCAGTCTTGAAGAATGAAAGGGTTATGAGTAATAATAAATTAAGGTTTAAGAGTATTTTTTTCTTATACGTGGTTCTCTCACTCCTTTTAGAAGTATTTTTGAAATAGGAGTTTAGTGAGAAACAGAATATGATGAATGTTTTGAAATGCAATAATACAGAAAATCTTATTGATATCTATTTTAAAATCTAGCATTCTTCTACTCACAGGGATAATTAGTGTCTGTCAGATTTTCTTTTTGGAAAGGTAACATATTGAAATGTTTACCTTAAATTATTTTTTGAAGAACTGTTGCATTATAGGGCTGTACCAGATATTTTTTCCTGAATTTTAGCAGCATGGGCTGAAAAGCTAAGGGAAAGTAAAATACATTTCTTTAAACAGGCAAAAATCTCTAAATAGACATTTCAAAATTATGTTTTGGTCAAGGGCACTTGTAATACTCCATCTTTAGACTAGGAATACTGCCTGGATCTATCTGTACATCAAAACTGTTATCTTCAATATGCAAAGCGGAAAAGACAATTCAAATGAAGAATTTTTACAGTTTTCCATTTCCACCTGTGTTCCAAGACTTTGGCTGAGATCTTCAGTGATATTGTACAGTAGCTCCTATGATGAACTGTTCTCTCATACCCAACATGGCTGAGAGGACATGTTGTACTAGATTTTTATATTTTTTTTCTCCTTGGGTTTTCTGTAGACTGCCTATTTTTACCTTCTGCAATAAAATAACTGAACAATATGAACTTATGTAAAAATATCTCACTAATGGTGCTCTTTGTAAGTTTTATAATTGCACTAAGAAGAACACATTTGCAATGCTGAATAGTTAAGTTGGTGTCATGCGTGAAAATTATTCATGCAGTAATACATTTTCATTGCTTGTGGACAGGCCCTTAAAATCTTACTTATTAAAATCAAATAGAGACCAAGTAATGACTTGTGAACTTTGTGACCATTAAGCATTCATTTTCTTTAATACCTTGACATTAGCAAGTAGCTGTTAAATATACATACATACTGTCTGTTTTCTGCAATAGAAAAATAATAAAATCATTACATAGCAAACAATCATTATGTTAAATTATGTCATTATCAAGAGTTGAACAAAATTATGGTACAAAATTATCAATAATATATGATGAGGGGACAGGCAACTCAGGAGGAGTACAGAGATCTTGTTAGGTTATACAGAGAAAAAATTAAGAAGGTAAAAACCCAGCTGGAATTCAACCTCACCATTAATATAAGGGGCAACAAAAAAAGTTTCTATAAATACATCAACAAAAAGAGAGTCAGGGAGAACGTCCAACACTTACTGGATGTGGGGGGAAACATTACAACCAAGGATGAGGAGAAGGCTGAGATACTTAATGCCTTCTTTGCTTCTGTCTTTAATTGTCAGACCAGCTACCACCAGGGTATTCAGCCTCCTGGGCTGGAAGATAAGGATGGTGAGCAGAACAACTCCCCTGTAATCCAGAAGGAAGTAGTTAATGATTTGCTTATGAACCTGGACATGCATAAGTCTATGGGGCCAAATGGAATTCACCCAAGGATACTCAGGGAGCTGGCAGGAGAGCTCACCAAGCCTCTCTCCATTGTCTATCAACAATCCTGGTCAACAAGAGAGGTATCAGATGACTGAAGTGTGGCCAATGTGACGCCCATCTACAAGAAGGGCCGGAAGGAGGATCCAGGAAGCTATAGGCCTGTCAGCCTGACCTTGGTACCGGGAAAGATCATGGAGAGGATCATCCCGAGTGAGCTCTCAAGGCAAGTGCAGGGCAGCCGAGCAATCAGGGCCAGCCAGCATGGGTTTATGAAAGGGAGGTCCTACTTAACCAACTTGATCTCTTTCTATGACCATGTGACCCGCTTTCTCAATGAGGGGAAGGCTGTGGACATTGTCTACCTAGACTTTGGTAAGCCCTTTGACACCATCCCCCATGACGTTCTCCTGGAGAAACTGGCAAACCATGGCATAGACAAGTGTACTCTTCACTGGATGAAAACTGGCTGGATGGCCATGCCCAGAGAGTTGTGATTAATCCAGTTGGCGGACGGTCACCAGTGGTGTCCCTTGGGGCTCAGTTTTGGGGCCAGTCTTGTTTAATAGTTTTATTGATGATCTAGATAAGGGGATTAAGTGCACCCTCAGTAAGTTTGCAGATAACACCGAACTCAGTGGAGGTGTTGATCTTCTTGAGGGTCGGAAGGTTCTACAGAGGGATCTTTGGACTTTCTAATCTTTTCCCTACATAACTTTGCTACACCTTTACACCTTCCTGAGTGGCCTGCCCCTTTTTCCAAAGGCCATACACTCTCCTTTTTTCCCTGAGCTGTGACCCTATCTCTTTGT
>JAOQGH010000001.1:132205796-132226007 GCA_025769975.1 Gallinago jamesoni
GGTGGAGTCTCCTTCTCTGGAGACATTCAAAACCCACCTGGACAAGTTCCTGTGCAACGTGCTCTAGGTAGACCCACCCTGGTGAGGGGGTTGAACTAGATGATCTCCAGAGGTGCCTTCCAACCCCATAAGATTCTATGATTCTATGATTCTATGACAAGTGCTTTACAGACAATGTCCTGTTGAAGTATAAAGAGAATCTTTGCAGCTAATGAACTTCACATGGTTTTTCACTTCACACTTGTTTTTCACCATAGAAAATGCTAGTGTAGACAGATTGTTCTCTGTAGAAAAGACGTACATGTAGTAAATAAACTCTTTGTTCTAATTGTCAACTAATATAACAAGGATTTTATTAGTCATTCTTTATGTCCCTTCTGACCTGCATATTTCTATCTGTAAGCTAAATCACCATAGAATTGTACTGCTACACTTCTGTCTGTTTCTTCTACCAAATCTATTCTCTACTAAGGAATGTGCCTCTTTAATTTTTTGTGTACTGGTACACATTATGATTCCATAATTCTTTGATCTTCTTTGAGAGATTAATCATTTTAGTCTTAAGAAAAGGTCAAAATGTAAAATGGACAAAATTTCATTTTTTCAAATTCACTGTCTTGTGATTTCAATGTTGATGCACTTATTTCAGCTCTATTATCCTTAAGGTTATAGAACTAATTTAATTTAATTTGATTTAATTTGATTTAATTGTGTTTAAGCTCAACACTCAAAAACCAGAATCTGCAGGTCAGTTAAGGTGAGTAGGTAACGTGTAGAGAACAGATACATCCTGTTTGTTCTTTATTTTCTGTCAATAAAACTGCTGCAGCACAGAGTGATAATACAACAGAACAAAGAGGTAAGAACTAGGCAATTATTCTGTTGTAGGAGATGATTCAAGAAATTGAAGTTCCTGAGAGATTAGTATTAAGTGACCAGCTTACTCCTAGAGGTAGTAATATAGGTATTTTGGATGTTATAAGTGAATATCTGGTAAAGAAATACAGTTCAGTGATTAAATACTAAATGAGGATGTGGATAGCTGATTTCAATTTCCTCACTCTACCTCAACTGTCCACATTTCAAGAAATTCACTAATTCAGAACACCTAATTCTAGGGATCCAAACGTGCTACAGTTCTAGTAGTCCAAACATATATGTCTTACGCTATTTGTAATACTTCCAGAGGTACCTGAGACATTCACAGATGTCTGGCAGATACAACAGGGGCTATCCTTGTCCTCCTGGAGTTGCAGCTTAAGGCTGGAGAAGTTACTCAAAGGCCTTCAAACCAGCAGTAGGTATCTTCATGCTTAGACACTAAATATCTACTTCAAGCTAGTCACCAGGGGTTCAGTCGTTTCTCATGCACCATTACCCAGTGCCTGAGATTCCCTGCAATTTGCATCCCTCCAAAGCCAGTTCTGAGATGATTTGGGAAGTTGATACCCACATTCCTCCATAGCACCCTACACTAAACAGCTGAACTACTGTGTAGTAGTGCCTCTTTACTTCCCTGAACTGAAACTGAGTCCTTAACTCTCTGTATGAATATAGGTGTATGAGATAAATACCACCATCATTCCACCATTTTTCTTTCATATTGTTTCAATTGACTAACTTACCTCACAGGGTGCTATAAGAATAAATTCCCTAAAAGCCCTGGAGCTGTGGCAGTGATGAGTGCAGCATAAATACTTCTGTGAAGCTGTGCTCCTAAGTGAGAATGAGAGACAGATGCCAGATTAAAATGTCTTTCCAATAGAGCAAAAAAGAGCAAGTAAACTCAGATATATAGATTTATTAATTTTAGTGCTGAAGATGACTTCAGCAAGAAGAAAGAAGAAAGGCATTTTCTTTCTTTTATTGTTTTTCAAATATAGATTTTCCCCTGGAGCTCGGCTCAGAGGATCACTTAAATCATATAAATACGTGAAACCATTCTCATTGCTCAAAGAAACTGGAGTACTTTTAAGAGCATGTGGTACTTTATTATAACAATTTGCATGTGCAAATGAGGGTACAGTTGTATCTGCAGTGTGGATACATGTTCTCCTTCTTTAATGATTTGACCAAATCATGGCTACATATCTATTAGGTAAGCCTCAAATATTAACTGACAATACCACATATTTTTTGTTTAGAATCATGATTTCCCTTCTTCTAAATTTTCATGTGTCAAAAGAAGCAAAGCACTCTAACTTTCAATTTAGGAAAGGACATTTCTATTTTTTAAAGCACTGGTGGCAGATAATTACTGATAATAATGAGGCTATAAAAAAGCCAAAGGTGTAAACTCACTATTTAAGATATCAAAGGAGAATAGGCTGGAAGAATAAAGTATACAAGTACCTGTGCAGTTGTCGAGGACTACTACATCTGATAATTTTATTAGTTGGTGAAGATGCCGCTTCCTCTATGATGTTCAGTAGAAGAAGACTGCCTCCAGAGATGGGCCTTCTACAACTTCCCTGGGAAATCTGTGCCAGTGTCTTAACCACCCTCCCCTCACAGTAAAGAATTTCTTCTTAGTATCTAATCTAAATCTACTCCCTTCCAGTTTAAAACTGTTGCCCCATGTCCTATCACTACACTTCCTGATAAATTGTCCCTCTCCATCTTTCCTGCAGGGCCCCTTCCTGCTGGGCAGTTGCTATAATTTCTCTTTGAAGCCTTCTCTTCTCCAGGCTGAACAACCCCAAATCTCTCAGTCTGTCTTCATAGGAGAGGTGCTCCAGCCCTCTGATCATCTTCGAGGCCCTCCGCTGGACCCACTTCAAAAAAGTCTATGTCCTTCTTATGTTGAGGGCCCCAGAGCTGGACACAGTACTCCAGGCAGGGTGTCACTAGAGCAGACTAGAGGGCAGAATCACCTCCCTTGGCCTGCTGGCCATACTTCTTTTGATGAAGCCCAGGATGCAGTTGGCCCTCTGGGTTGCCAGCACCTATTGCCAACTCTTGTTGAGTTTCTCATCAGTCAACACCCCCAAGTCCTTCTCCTCTGGGCTGTCCTCCAGGCATTCTCCACCAAGTCTGTATTTGCACTTGGGATTGCCATGACGCAGGTGCAGAACCTTGTACTTGGCCTGATTGAACTTCATGAGGTTTGCACAGGCCCATCTCTCAAGTCTGTCCAGGTCCCTCGGGTGGCACCCCTTCCCTCCAGTGTGTTGGCCACACCATACAGCTTGGTGTTTTCAGCAAACTCAATCCCACTCTCCATGCTGCTGACAAAGATATTAAACAGTGTCAGTCCCAGTATTGACCTCTGAGGAATGCCACTCTTCACTGGTGATCACTTGGAAATTGAGCTGTTGACTGCAACTCTCTGCATGCAGCCATCCAGCCCGTTCCTTATCCACTGAATGGTCCATCCTTCAAATCTACGTCTCTCCAATTTAGAGACCTTTGCACAAGTCTGGGTAGATGACATCAGATGCTCTTCCCTTGTCCATCAGTGCTGTAATGCCATTGTAAAAGGCCATCAAATTTGTCAGACTTGATTTTCCCTTAGTGAAACCATGTTGTCATCACTGATCTCTTTTTTTGTCATGCTCCTTAGCAGAGTTTCTAGGAGGATCTGCTCCATGATCTTGCCAGGCACAGAGGTGAGACTGACTAGTCTGTATTGCCCCACATCTTTTTTTTGTTTTGTTTTGTTTTTTAAAAAAATAGGGTAATGTTTCTCCTTTTCCAGTCAGAGGAAACCTTACCAAACTGCCACAGTTCCTCAAATGTGATGGATAGTGGCTTAGCAACGTCATCCTCCAGTTCCCTCAGGACCCGCAGATGCACCTCATCAGGCCCCATAGACTTATGGACCTTTATGTTCCTTAGATGATCTTGAACCTGGTCTTGTCCTACAGTGGGTAGCTCGTCATTCTCCTGGTCCCTGCCTTTGCCTTCTGCAACTTGAGTGGTGTGGCTAGCGCGCTTGTCAGTGAAGACCAAGGCAAAAAAGTCAACTATCTCAGCCTTCTCCATATGCTACGTAACCAGGTCTCCTGTCTCCTTTCTGAGAGGGCCCATATTTTCCCTAGTCTTTCTTTTGTCACTGACATACATAACTGTATCTGGGCTTTAGCTTTCCTTACCTGATCCCTGGCTGCTTGGACAATTTCTCTGTATTCCTCCCAGGCTACCTGCCCTTGCTTTCACCCTCTGTAGCTTTCCTTTTTGTGTCTGAGTTTGTCCAGAAGCTCCTTGTTCATCCATGCAGGTATCCTGGCATTTTTGCCCTACTTTATCTATGTTGGGATGCATTGATTCTGAGCTTGAAGGACATAATCCCTGAATATGAACTATGGAAAAGGTATCAAACAGAAAACAGGCCTACCCGTGTGTTTCTGCCTGTCTACATTACTGTTTTCATCCAGGAAATCTCTCCATTGCTCTCCCTCATAGCACTTTAGCACTTTAGCACCACAACATGCTCCTGGGGAATGACAATGAAGTCCCTTTCAGATGAAGCTAAACCAAGAGGTCTGCTCCAGGCATGTACCTAAAGACTTCCAACTGCTAATGTCTATTAACTCTACAGGACTAGCCTAGAGGTGCAGAAATGTAAAACTGCGGAAATGCATAGGTGAATGTCTAATCCGTAATACCAACCATTTTGTAGCACAGATCTGCTGCCAATATGATGACCTAATTGCTACACTATAAACATAACCCTTAAGATCTAGGTCGTACTATAATGAGTGAGACAGCTGGCATACATTGTTGTAAGTCATAGAATTAATTTTACATTTATTATATTCATTCAAAGATTTTTTTTTCTTCAATTTTTCTTTTCAAATAATTTTTCCACTCTGCTTTCTTGTTGCAGAAAAATGATCACAAACAAAAACACATGGACATGTATTTATGTACTTCTTTGGTGATTCTGTGATTCTGTAATTCATAGATGGCTCTTTTCTGTCTCCGAGTGCACTGCAATATTTTGATTATTTATTATAAAAATACATGTTATTGAAAGGAATTCCCCTACAACTAAATTGCACATCACCACCTTGCTGCAGCTTGAAAAGTGAATGGGTGGTATGGGTAGTAGCAGACAAATAATTTGTGATAAAATACAGTGGAAAAATGAAAATAATCCTTCTTAACTGTTTCAGTGGGAACTTTTTCTCCACATTTCCACTAATTCTAATATCTCCCTCTATTTTCTCCCCAAATCTCTCTTCCCAGTCAAGCACTTCTTGTATTACAGTGCCTGGAGATGGACAAGCAGTGAGATACAACAGCACAGAGGGTAATGCATCACCAGCATGTAAGTACCCTTAGCAGTACAGTAGCTGCTTTGACAGACTTCTTTTAAATAGAATGTAGGAGAGAGGTGTTTGCTGAGCTGCAAATATCATTCTAAGATCCTAAACATATAATAAAATCAAAATTTTATCAAACCTTGTGATTGTTGTGTAGTGTAGGATTTAATGACAACTATGAGTTAACCACTTATGGTAATAATCCTCCTGTGTTGTTTCTGGGACAGCTAGAATTTGCTGCTGAGGTTATTCCAATCTCATCCATTCCAATTTTTTTGGTTGTTTGGGAGATTGATTTGGCTAGATTCCCCCCCCTCCCCCTCCCCCCAGTGAGGGATTTAATTCCTTTCATGCAGCAATACAAATTTCATGAAAGGAGTTTTTGCAAAATTAAGAGCAAAATTAATGGGGCAGTGAGAGGAACTAATAAAACTTATGAGACTGGAGACAGACTGAAACATCTTGTCAGGAGTACCTAATGAAGCAAAGGTATAACTATCTACAATTCCCACGAAACAGAAAATTTAAGTGGACAAGAAAAGAGAAGTTCTGTTAAACAAGAAACTGGGTGAGGGGAAGGTCTAAAGAAGGGGAATGGTAGACATATGTGTATGGATTTGAAAGCTAAAGGAAATGTTTTTACCTTGTATTTATTTTAACAAGAATAAGGATCAGGCTTTTCATTATATCAGTACATAAAAAAGATAGCAGAAATATTAAAAGATATGAAAATGACAATACAATGTCCATATTTTAGAACATTTAGAGAAAAAGATCAAAATCCTACATAGGTTAATTCTGTGGAGACCCATAGTAACAGTATGAAAAGCAAATAACTAAAAATGCAAGAAAGGCAGACATGAAGAGGTGTTAAAGAAAGATAAATGAAGGAATAAGGTGTAAGCCCCTAATTGTCTCACTCAGTAAACTGTTCTGCCTCTTTTCTAGGTTAAAAATTCTAGAATGAATGGAAGTAAAAAATCAATGACTGAGGAAGAAGAGGGGAAAACCACCCAAACAAACAGCCTATAACTACCAATATACAGTACTGAATATTTTTTTGTAACCACAGATGAAGAATAATAAAACAAATTTACCAATGCTAATGTTTTTTCCATAAAATTTTAGAAAATTTATAGACAGAAGAATTTATTTCTAAGGCTCCCATTATGATCTCTTTGGGGTTAAAAAAAAGTAAA
Source organism: Gallinago jamesoni (assembly GCA_025769975.1). Lineage (NCBI taxonomy): Eukaryota > Metazoa > Chordata > Aves > Charadriiformes > Scolopacidae > Gallinago > Gallinago jamesoni. Next base: position 132,212,263 of record JAOQGH010000001.1, read on the forward strand.
AATCTCAAAGTACTTTTTTGAAACTCAGTTTTGAGATTAAGCAAAACAACCCAAGGGAATATATCATGAATATCAGTGCAAGCTCCACTGTTACATGTGACAATATTTGTAAGAAATTGTTCTTGTATTGGAGATGTGCTCAGTAGATTTTTGTAGCTATTTTCTGTTATTTCACAGAGCTGGGTTTTTTTCCTCAAAACATGGAAACTTGTTCCCTACCATGCAGGGATTTCCCCCTGCCCAGAAAATTACATTGGTACAGACTCCAGCATTATTTTTATTTCTTTCTGTCATGTATGCATTTAGAGACAATGTAATATTTAATTTCTGATTTGAGATATAAATTAGGAATATTGACAGTATTTATTCTTCCCTTTCAAACCATCAGTCTGGGAGGGGAAAGATAACATAATTCAATAAGAAATCCTTTTTTCTAATAGGAGTGATAACCACCATGACTTCAGAGCCTGTGGGTCCCAAGGCGCCTAGGCAAACATAACTAAAACAACTAAAAGACAAATGATAACACAATTCAGTAAATTTCAGAACCCTTAGGAAAAATGAAGGAAAAAAGCACAACCACCACTCTGGAATGACACAAACTAATTATTCAGTAAGGAAAAATCTTATTTCTTAATCATTAGCAGTATGTTATGAACAATTAACGTGCTATGCTCTTAATGCTTTTGGAAAGAAAGTAGCATCGGAAAGAAAGAAACGGAAACTACACTGAATGGTTTTCTAAGATGGGGATATGATTTCATAGATCCTTTTTGCTAATGGATGATTAAGATGAATTTTGGTGTAATCTGCACAGTGTTGTAAAGCTGTAACAATGAAACATGTTGCTTTACCTTTGAGAGTTTTTCACTATGTATTGTGCACAGAAGTGGATTGGTTATGAAATATCTCTTTTTTTTCCTCGTTATATTTGATTTGTCAAAGTGTTTGACACTATATTTGGGGCAAATTAAACTTTTGATAACTACATTCTGCTTACAGAAATCACCTTTAAGTTGAATAAAGTATCATTTTCTTATTATCCTGTGTTACCACAATCTACTGCTAATCAGCTGACATGTTCCACTAAAGAACTGACTGGAGTGCTGTAATAAATGAGATGAGCATTTATTACGTGCAGGAAGTTCCATGGAGCTTGACATTGCCCATTTCAAAACTGGCAGGAAAAGACAATTTATGCAACTCCAGTATTTATGGTATATACTTAATGATTTGATACTACTGTACAAACAATTAACTGCAAGTGTTACCTCACTGGTAAATGAACATTATTATTATTTTAGATAAATGTTTTTGAGGTCAGAAAACTGCATAATGATGATGACAATTCCCCTCTCCCACAGCTTTTCATTCTTGAACATTAATCTTGAACATATTCCTTTTTAAACTTAAAGGACTGGATTTCTCAAGAAGAACATACACAAATAAATAGAACAAGAGAACCAGTTACAATTTAATACTAGCTTTAAAACATCCTAATCTGCAAACATAATCAGTCATTAGCATCAACTATTACAATAGTTTCTAACCATTTTTCTGCATCAGATGTTTGGGCAATGATGTTTTTTCTGATGTGTTTGGTTTTGTAAATAAAGGCTAAAACATCTTTTATTTCTAATTGGAATGGGAAGGACTCCCACAGAAGTTGGGAATACTGTGCCACTTGTTCTTTTTCCTTTCTAGGAGAACATAAATAGTTCAGCTAGAATCTGTATCTCTTCTGCACAAAGTAGCTCATCTCTTTGTTCCTTAAGCTACAATTTAGGATGACTTAATGCACACGATACTATTCCTAAAACATGCAATGAGGTTTTTGTAGGTTCCTATTGCCTTTGGATGCCCTTTCCGTGAGTGTCATGCTTGCAATATCTCAAGGAACTGAGTCCAGAGTTTTTAGGATATGCAAAGGAAGCTGCTGCCTTCCGCTCTGATCTGAACAAATCTTATTACAGGGCAAACCATGAGCTCACACTAAAGTAGATATGAATGCAGTGCAAATCCAGCAAAAACCTTGGCCAATTAATCTATTTTTCTTCCTTTTCTTCTTTTTTTTTTTTTTTTTTACTTCCCCTCCCACCTCCCCCCAGTTTTTATTTTAAATATGCAATCAGCTCTTTCTAGTTTACTGACCTGGGCAGAGCAGGTTATATTTAATAGTAACAATTTAGCATTCTGAGATTAATGCTGTTATTCTTATGACACAGGGACATCAAAAGCAGTATAAAAACATTCAGAGTGACAGGTGGCATTTGCTTTGTTACTCTGCTTTTGCACATGCCTGTGACATCTCTTCATAGACACAGTAGGGCTTTGATTCCTTGGTGTTTTGTATTCATGTACTTTCGACAGTGCTGCTATGGATCTACAGTATGTTAGGAATTGCAGAAATTCAAAGCATGCATGTAAAAGGATAAATGATAAATTGTTGGTGGGGAAAAAAATGGCTGTGGTCAAGCATGGGAAATAATCCATGAGAGATTTATATTCCAGAAAGAGTATAAACTCCCATGGGAACATAAATGATGACTATTGTTTGTCCTACAATTTTCAACTATTCCAAAGAGATTTCCTACTAATACTAATCTTAAAAATAGATGATACTTAGCAAAGGCCACAAATGCACCCTGTCATAGCTGGGTAGTATATTTTAATCCTGTAAGTGTCATTGTGCCACTCTCTGGTTCAACATTGGTTTCCCAGTTTAGTATTCAGAGAGCTAATTCATTTTGTTGCTGGCAGCAGTGCATTAATGATCAAGCTACGACAATGAACACTGTCTGCATAACAAATGAGTCTTTCTCAAGCTGCAGTAAATACAAAGTGATTAACATGAAATAACTGCTCCAGCAAACTGCTTCTCTGCTTTTAAATAGATACTAGTGTTTTTATTTAACCCTGCGTTTGTCAGATATGTCTTGAACGGGCTTGTTAGCATTTATTTTTTGGCTGAGCTAAAAGCAAGGGGGGGCTTTCCACCTTGGAGCTTTATTTTACAGAACATATTCTCTTGGAGATCTGCCGTTAGCATACTGGATGCAAATGATTATTAATACTCTGTTCCCTGCTTCTGACATTTATTAAGGCAGAAGCATCAAATAGAACTAAATCACTGCATGCTCCCTGCAACTAGCTAAATCCTGCCATCCTATCTAGGCTAATGAAAATAAGGTCTGAGCAGGTTAATGTTGCAGTTGTTAATAACCTTTAAATCTAAAAGAGCACAAGGTGGAGTAGGTTTGCCTCCCAAGTCAGATGTGAAAGTACAAAGAGGGAAGGTGGTGGAACAAAAAGAATCAAACTGAGGTTGCTCTCCCCTTGCAGCTCCACCCCTGTTTTTCTCCTTAATCCCGGTGTAATGCAAGAACCGAGCAATGTCACTGTATTATGAAAAGATATGATATTCTATTCTTATAAGGAGTAAGACAGAGACAGAGATGGAAACAGCTGATTTGAGTGTCCCTTATCCTCATTGCCACTCAATCCCTGTTGGGGGAGCCCCTACCTGAAATGTAACAGAGAAAACCAAAAAGTATAGCAGCCTCCACGAAACATTTTAAAATGCTTCTCTTGTCATCCAGACAATCCTCTAAAGCTGTTCACGTTCCCACTGTCATCTCACTTCATCTCATTATAATGTGCCAGTAGCGTAGGCTTTTTACTCCACAACAGCCTTTTAGAGAGAGAGTTTTATTGAAAGATGTAGTACGAGAGCTCAAGTATTTTTTTTTTTATTTTTTTTTTTATTATTTTTTTCTGCTAAGGCTTTGCTGTAAGGATTTACCGTTTGCATGTATTTTTAAAGGACTAGAAATTTTCCTTGTTTAGATCACATATGAGGCACTGTTACAATTAGGTCATAGAACTTGAGTGGTTACATATATTTTGAAAATATGTCTTTTTACCATTCTATGAAGCTTAGTTAAAGGTACATATCAGTGAAAAATAAACAACATCACGCCAATTAGAATTCAAGAGGAAGAGAAAAAGAAAAATCAGAAGAGAAAATTTTAATTTCCTCAAAGAGAATCACAAAAAGTATTAACAATATATTTTTGGTGTGTTTTGGTATTTTTTTCCCTAAGATATACTGACCCACTCACGATGAGAATCAAGTAAAATTTAGAAAAGGGGACATAAAAGAAATACTTTCAGACTCTGTTTAAAAATTTTGAAACAGTTTCTTTTTCATTCTTTAAAAATAAGTCAGGTTCATGGGAGCCTTAAATCAAAGGAAAAAAAGAATCCCCTCGGTTCCTAAGAATTCAAACTCTGCATGGATTATTAAGAAGATGGAAAGATTTGGGAAACATCTTTGCCTGGAACGGGATGCATATGGACCTGTAACTACAATATAACCTACCAAAGACCATGAGTTGAGGAAAAGAAAATGACTGGTAAACAGGCAAAACAAATTTCCCTTGAAAATTAGAGCCTCAAATGTAGTCCCATTTAAATACAATAAGATCAATACAGATGTTCTGATTCAGAGGCACAAAAATTCCCATAACTCCAGCCCTCATCATCCATTTTTGTAAGTTACAATAGTTCGAAGAAAGTAGCATCCAGATAATGCAAGGATGGGGTGTGCCTGCTGTGCTCAACAGAGTAATATCTAGAATGCTTATAATCAGAAAGAGCCACTGATATTTAAGTAATCACAAAAGAGGTAATATCTTCTACCTCCTGTTTTTTCGGTACATTAGGTGTACAATGAACCTGCATAAATACTTGCTTCCTGCTACTTTTCTCCCACATTTTAAATCTCATGGTATGGGACTATAGACAAACTCTCCTCTGCAGCAAAGCTAGGTCCAGGAAGCCTGAGAACACACATTCATCTGGCTCATAGGTAAATTTTACAGGTCCTGCTAATCTCTGTCCCTGCTCTTTCAAAATTATAAATATCAATATTTTAAAAAGATATTTAAGTTGGTTAAATCAGACTCACATTAGGGCCATTTAGCTAAGACCTTTTTTTCTCATGTTTCTTTTATTAAATTAGGGGTTATATGCTAGGATTTAAATTACAGACCACTAATGAAAATTCTGTAATTAATGAAAACATAAGCTTTTGTTTAAAATGGTGAAAAATAGTATTATATCATGAAAACAAAGCAAGAATGCTGGCTCAGACTCACAGCTCTCACGTCAGTTAAACCAATTTCAGTTGATTATCAATTAAATAATATAACTGACCCCCGAACAGACTCAATTAATAAATGAGTGAACAATAAAGAAAGCATAAAAGAAGTTATGATTGTCATGCACTAATGATAAGATGAAGGTTTCAAGCCAACGTCAATTTTTAGGGTCAGTTGATTAATTAACAATAAATTGCTGTGGGGCAACAATCATTGTTTGTGCTCTTTCTTATTGCAAGATCCAGAAATTCCCATCAAATCAAGGTACAGGCCTTGAACACAACATGTGAAAACATATATAAAATAAAATGTCTATTGCTTTATACAGTCTAGTTAAATTTTGCATTAGTAAGGTAGCCCGTATTCTTTGCCTAAATTATTTGAGCAGTTTGTTATGGGGTCAGAAAAACAATGGCGTATGAATTCTCTCACACCAAGAATTAAATTAAAACCATACGTAAACCTGCATCCTATGGTTTCTTAAGAGGTATCCTACAGCTTTATTTATGGTAAGATCATGAAAAAAAATTACAATGATAGTGATGGGATTTTTTAAAGAGGACTTTACCGTTAAGTTTCCATTCCTTTTCTCTGCTCTAGCTTTTCACTGGATCAATGTTAAATAATAAAAGCTATGCTTGTCACATCCTTTACAGCTACTTAAGCAGGAAAAACAGCTCTGTAATGGAGCTAAGGTAAAGAATTTTAATCATAATTTTACTTCTACTTTTCTAACTTGCTTCATTCACATAGTTCTTGGTTTCCTCTTCCTTTTTACTTGTTCACAGGAGACTTTAAGTGCAAAGAGAAAACATCAAACAGGTCAGAGTTTAATAAATAGTTTTGGCCTTGTGTTGGTAGTATCAGTGTACTTTCTCCAACTACTTAATCTTACACTGTTTAATGCAAACATCTTTCAAAATCAGATTCTGCCTTCTGCAACAATCCTCCTGCATTATTTAGATTATTGGTTCTGCTTTTCCCAAATTTTGTCCAAAAATACATGTTATGTAGTTTCTTATTTCAGCTGTATTGCCTGCCTATTAACTTACTATTTACCTTATTTATCACTGAAAAATATTTTAAGTTAAAATTTAAATTGCATGCTATATAAAATTGCATTGTTTCCTCTTAAAGAATTATGTCACCTGGATGCCAAACTATGCTTTGCTTATACAGTCTCCACTGGAGTTCTGCAGTGCGTGGCTGCAGCTACATAGCATTTGGGGATAACAGATTTTTGAACAGCTTTTGGCAACTGCTCTAAAACATTGATAAGCATTAAGGAAGAAAATAGGAATAGAACACCACATGGAGTTTGCATTAGTAGAGTTGTGATAAATTGACAGTTTACTGCTTGCTCTTTTATTCATGCACTATCACTGGGGAGCATCAGGCTGCTGGAGTAAACATCATGGATGGGAGAAACACACAGAGAAAACTGCACTGCTACAAGGAGGGAATGTTTGGGGGACTTATCAGCATATCATTTTGTCTTCCCTGGTGCCAGGCAACAATTTATGTATTGAAAGTTCTTATTATCTGGTTTATAGCATTGCTAAACTAAAAATAGGGAAATCCACAATAATTCTATGTCTTTACTAATATGAAATTATAGTATTAAGAATGGTTATCATACTATATGATGTATCAAACCAGGAATATGGATCTTTAAGGAACATCTTGTGCCAAAAAGCTAATATAAGTTCAAGAAAATTTTAAAGGACAGAATTTCTTCATGTAAGAATGTATTATGATGATTGTGCTCTGATTCATTTTACGTATTCTTATAAAGAGGTATCTATTTACTTCAGTAGCCAGTGACATATTTACATTGAGTTCTGAACAGGAAACTCTTTACAATAGGTCTATAAAGGAGGTCTCTGAGCATCAAAAAATGCTGAAATTATTGTATGGCTTTCCAGTTTTCTCCTATATAGAGTACAAATGCAGATCATATTATCAAGAATCAAATAAGAAAGAAAGAAAAGAAAAAAGTAACATTTCCCTCCTCCCAGTAAAATCTCCGCTGGTTGTTTTTTGCTTTACTATTCTTACTTATTCAGATAAAATGGAAGGAAATAAGGCTTCTGACAGCCTGCTTTGATGCTGTTTGATACTGAAGTGATGAAGAGCTGTTGGATTCCTATTGGTTACCTCTGTGTATTAATGAAGGGTAAGACAGAAATTGCAGAGCTGCCATGCAGAATAACCTTACCTGATAAGACTGTTCTGCCTTCACTGCAGTAGGTGAGAAGGGCAGGCTTATGCAACAGGCTGTTTTTTTCTGTATCTTAATGAGAAAATTGACCTGTTTATACACCAGCTGTCTTCTTTGTTTTTGATTCAGGCCATTTTTAGAAAACCTTTTTTGTTCTTAAACACAGAATTCAAGCAGAATCCTCCAAATAATGGCTGATTGTCAGCAAAATCTAGTGGAGATTTCCAACTATGGAAAAACACTTGCCAATAGATGGATTTGTAAGACATTGACATTCACAGGCTACTTTAAGAAACATATATTACTGACTTGATTTATAAGATATATAAATTAACATATGTGTGAACACAGACTCCTTTTTCCCACACAGTAAACTGTTTTCATTGTCTTCTACACCCCTTATAGCTTAGCTTTGCTTTTTATTTTTGTATTGCATCTTTAGGATATCTTTCAGCAAAAAAGTAAATTATGAAAATCTCCAAATTTCAGCTTTTTTCATGTAGGAAATTAGCACTTTGATAACATAATTTCCCTTGGCTTTACTTTAATGATAAAAGTATTTTCTAATACACAATAGAAACTCAACCTCTGTGTGTGTCAGTCTGTAAAAACAAGGGAAGTATCCTTCAAGGTTACTGAATTAAACATTCAAAAGGTAAGAAAATTCAGAAGTAAAGGTGGATTGAAAAATTAAGTTAGAATTAAGATAGAGTGAAAAATTATCTATTCCACTGCTCTTTTTCTGTTTTTCACAGTTCTTGGATCTAGTATCTTTCTGCAGTTTGAATATCTCCCCAGATGCTCATCTCCACATTTTATTCCTCATTCAGCCATTGGACTCCTGCTGCTCCTTGATTTTCCTTACTTGTTTCCAAATCATAGAAAGGTAACAATCTTTCTCTCCCCAGTTTGGTATCATACTCAAACTTTCACTGTTTCCAACAACCAGGTCATCAATGAAAAAGTACTTACATCAGTATTTATCCCTGAAGGATACCACTGCTAACCATTAACCACTGGGACTTCTCATTGCTGATCACAATCCTGATGATCCAGCCAATTTTCAATCTACTTTTTAGCTGACTTATCCAGTTCATACCTCAACAATTTGTCTGTTAGAATACTATGGGTGACCATATTGAAGGCTTTATTAAAGTCAAGGTGAACAACACACACATTTCTCCTTTTGTCCACGGGCCCAAACATCTAACTGCATAAGGTAACCAGGTTTTCAGGCATTAGCTCCTGTAGTGTAAATTCATAGTGGATGATCCCAGTTACCCCCTTGTCTTTCATAAGATTGGCAACCACTTTCCAGCATTATCTGGTCCATCATCTTCTCAGGTACTGAGATGAGGCTAACCAGTGTTTCTCTCTAGACACTCCTTCCTGCCTTTCTTGAAGATGAGTGTGAGCTTTGCCTTTTTCTCATTTTCAGGAACCTTCCTCTATCACCATGATCTTTCAGATGGTAGAGAGTGGGCTCACAGTGATGTTGGCTGCATTCCTCAGCACCCTCAGATGTACCTACTTCACCCCATGGACTTGGGTATGCCCAACAGTCCAAAGTGCACCCTCACTCCATCATTCACTGCTCTGGGTAATGCTTGCTCCTGCAGGCTGTCATTAGTCCTGCAGGCAAGCTTTCACCTTAGCAATGAAAATAAATGCAAAAGCATACATTGAGAACCTTTGCCTTTTCCACGGTTCTTTTCATGTCATCCCCAGTCCCAATGATCCATGGTTTGGCAGTTTCTTAAGCCTTCTCTTGGCCACCACTTTTTTTTAATAAATCTCTTCTTTTTGCCCCTCACATCTCTCAGTGTTTTCACCTACAGCTGAGCTTTGGCATTCCTGACTCCTGTGTTTTTGTAGAGACCCCTTAACATTACAAGTTAACTTATAGCAGCATATCAGACTTTTCCAAGCACCCTATACTCTCAGACAAAGTCACTTTGTTAAAGCCTTAATCTGCAGATGGCTGATTCAGCCCTCAGCATCCACAGACCAACTACCTTTTACAGAATATACTAGCAGAAAGTAGACTGCGTTACTTGCTGTAGGCCATTTCCACAGCAAACAGCCTCCCTCCTACTCAAAACACAAAGATTTCAGTTTGTACAAATTGTTTGAAATGTTTTCTCACTGAATTTTTTAAGTATTTCAGTCCATAGGTTGCTTATTAATTGCGTCATGAGGGTATTAGTAGTAGCTTATGATTCAGTGATCTTTATGTAGCAGCAAATAATTCCCATCTAGCATGATGTTTCTGACATCCCAGTGCTTGGCAGAAATCATCCTTGACAGCTCCCTCAGTGTCTGGGACTGTGTGTAACATCAGCATTCACAAGGCAGTTATGTTCAGTTAGGAGATAGTGATATCTGACAATATTGCCATATTTCCACCACACAAGTATTAAGGAGAGTCCAAGACTCTTAGAAAAAATCACTTACTACTTTTTTGATATCTAAAGTATATTTCTTCCACATATGTAGCTGTTGTTATTTTAAGTTATGGTAGATCCACGGATACACCCCTCCCAAAGCATTTCCAGAGTGTAGCAATTCCACAGGGCAGCAATGTTTCCAGTAAAAATCTGAAAACAGCACTTTCAAACACTTTTGACTAGTCTCTAGGTTTAGCAAAACTCCGTCACACAAGAGCAAGGTGGTTGTCAAAAACAGCTTCTCATGGAAATGCTGCAGTGTTAGCATATTGCTTAGTATAGTTTGAACAGATAAAGATTGGTGGAATATAATGTGTATTTGATGTAGGTGACCAGTGTTGGTAGCAGGAGGCTGCAGCATGGCCTCTGTGAGTAGAGGCCAGGGGCTGTCCTGTGCAAGACACAATAGATGCCAGCCAGCTCCAACAGACTCAAGATGGTGGTGCCTCTGTAAAAATATATTTAAGAAAGCAAAATGCCATTCAGTAGTAAGCAGTGAGGGAGAAAAATGTGAAACAACCTTGTAAACACCAAGGAGAGAGAAGAAGGAAGGGAGAAAGTGCTCCAGGGGCTGGAGCATAGATTCTTCTGCAGCCCATGGAGAGGGCTGCACCAGAGCAGATACTCATGCTGCAACCCATGTAGAACCCCAAGCTGACACAGGTAAAGAAACTGCAAAGAAACCCTGAAGAAACTGCAGTCCGTGGGAAGGGCTGCAGACATTAACATCAAGTTCATGAGGTTCCCCAATCAGCACACAACTACATAGACCTAACTGGACCTTATCTAACTCTGAAGCTGTTGGCTTCTCAGTAAGTATGTCCTAGATGTTTCTTCTCCCAAGTAAGAAGTGTTAGGACAAGAGGAAAAAGCCCCATGTTGGCCAGGGGATATTTAGATTGGATATTAGAAAATTTCATTCACTGAAAGGGATATCAAGCATTGGAACAGGCTGCCCAGGGAAGTGGTTAAGTCACGGTCACTGGAACCATTTAAAAGATACGTAGATGTGGTGCTTAGGGACATAGTTTAGTGGTGAACTTGGCAATGCTAGGCTAATGGTAGGATGTGATGATTTTAAAGGCCTTTTCCAACCTAAATGATGCTATGATTCTATGTTTAGGTGGTAAGAGCAGTACACATACTCATTTGGTAAATCTCAGAAAACAAGACAGGCCTCTATAGATGACATATACAACTTGATCTATGTTGCTTATAGGCATGAGGCACTCTAACCCAAACTGTTCTTTTCTATCACCTCATTTTCTTCGTTCCACGAAAGATCACACCCTTTCACTCCAAACTCAATCATACCCTGACTCATTCAGAGGCATATGCCTCTGCATCTGGTCCATTAGAGAACAGGCCTTTGTCATCCTGAAAATTAGTGGCATTGCCTCAAGCAGTTTGGGGCAGCCTTGCAGCATCTCTGAAGACATTTAACATCATTTTTAAAGTTGTGTTCTGTATGCCAAGGGAAGGGCAGAAATCTGCAGTAGCTTGTTGGAGATAAGTCCCAGAGCTGGCCATAACTTACTGGCTAGGAAGACATCACTGGCTATGCCGAGGCATAGACTTATGACTGCACATCTATTTTAGGAGAGGAACTCCTGCTGGACAGTTAATTCTGAGTGAGCCCTGTAGGGACATATTACTTTCTTGGCAGCATCACAGTGGCAATCTGGACATGTTCTGTGAGAGACAGAAAGACAGATAAGGCAGAAAAATGGAATAGTTACTGCCTCACATTTTCAATAACATTTCTGGCCTGAACTAGAATCCCACACTACTCAAGTTTATTGAGCTGCAGTCTGACCAAATGGAACAATCGCTGGCATTTGCAAGAGCTCAGCATCACCAGTCATCTTTCTCCTGCATAGACATGCTATTGGGAAGTGTGGAGTTAAACTGAATCATTATATGAAGTTTTAAGACCATTGTTCTGTCCCTTTGGTTGCTGTGCAATTCCATCTTTTTTCCAAAGCCTGGGAATTTTTCTATGATATGTGAGCTGGAGTGGCCAGCATTGGTTAATACTATCATGGGAAACCCAAGGACTTGGGTTCCAAAGCAGACTTACAGACAGTTGTGAGATTTCAGGTTAGACGTTGTTGGGAGTACGTAGAGATAGACTGGTAGATCTTTACTTGGAGCAGTTCCTGAATGGTCCTGCTCACTGACTTCTTATGCTGACTTATAATCAGACATGAGGGACTGCAGCATGTGTTTTCATTCCCCTCTTCTGTCCTCTTCTTTCCCTCCACTCTGGGGTAAGTAGCTCTTAGAAAGAAGCATGTGGTTGTGATTTTTGCTATGTTGTTTGTATTAGTTTCATACATAACTTTTCCTATCGCTTCCCATGTTGCATAGACAAAATCTTTATCTTCTTCAGTTCTGAAGAAATGTGCATAACTTTTCTCTTTGTACTATAGTTTGTTACGTAGGAGATTTTGTCTTATTTGATAGATGCTATAATAAATTGCTCCTCTTTTCCTTATCTTATGGATATGAAACCTAGAAATGTGTGGTTCATTTTTGCAGAGATAATGACATCTAAGTTTCTTACTATCAATCAGTTATTAGGCCCCTGCTGAAATCAATAGGAATTTTATGTAAAAAAAGATGTTTTACCACATCTTTTTCTTATTAAAGAAAGGAAGATGTGGGGTTTTTTTCCATTTCTGCTCTCTCATTAGTTTAAATTAAGTTTCATTTGCAGTCTTTTCCAGGACTTCATTATAGTATTATGGAGTACCATATGAAAAGTTTTTTGTTATCTAAAATAATTTATATAAGTTAAATCTTTCATAACACACTTGTAAGGTATTGAAATGGGGTCAAATGGAAGACAGTAATGTACTCACTTACTGTAGCTTAATACTGATAAGGTGTCTTGCAATCAAATACTACAATAAGAAGTATCAGCTTCCATAGCTAATTTATTATTGTCCTCTGGCTTCATTATATGCATACAAAAGTGTTCTGTTTTTCCAGCTAGCTTTATATGCAATGTTTGTAATGCTGCTAACGAAGTAAATAAAAGGAAAACAAATTCCTGCTGGATCCTAGTTTGTTCACTGATATGAAAGGTCTCATTAAATGAATGGCTATTGTGTACAAGTATTCCACAACATTTTCTATATTAGCATTAAAATAAGGAGTGCAGTTAGGAGCATATAACATTTTCTAGCTTTATCCTACTACCAGAATTATGTTGGTCTGAAATAAAATTGAAAACATTTAATTATTAAATACAAAATTAACATTTCTGTTTTTCCATAGTAAGTTTGTATTTAATAATTAAAGATTTGTTTCAAGTAAACAATGCAAACATTGTTATTTAATATCTGATCAGCAATATTGCTTTGGCATTGATAGCCATTTCATTTTTTTATCTGCAATTATGTACTTCATACCACTTACACATCATCTAAAAGCTTCTGAAAACATTTTTCGTATCATGAAAACAAGAGGAATATATATAACAGCCTATCCTACTAAGCGTAAATATATGGCAGAATGTCCTTGTTATTAAATGGCTAAAATATTTTTAAAATGTATTTGATAGATGTTTATTATCATAGAAAGGAAGCATTCTAAATTTTACAGATTTCTCTGGTCAATAAACTGTATAATGGTTATGAAGAATTTGTGCACATGTCCACAGCATGTACATGCCATGTCCAGATTAGCTTTCTTATGTGTACCCATAAATTCGCTAAAACTTGGCTTGAGTATGAGGCAGTTTCAAGTGGGTTTCATCAATCTGTTTCTAGTCCTTTGCCATGCTCCAAGATCATGCAACGATTTCAATTAGAAGGGACCTTTGGAAGACAGTTCACAGAATCACAGAATTGTGGTGGTTGGAAGGGACCTCAGAGATCATCGAGTCCAACCACAAAAAAAAAAAAACCA
>JAOQGH010000001.1:132234957-132252774 GCA_025769975.1 Gallinago jamesoni
GGACCTGCCCCTCGTGAACCCGTGCTGGCTGGGCCTCATCACCTGGGTGTCCTTCATGTGTTGCATGATGACACATGCAGTTAGTCAAAGCAGGGCTAAATTCAAATTTAAATCAGGTTACTTACAGCCATATTCAGTCAAGTTTTAAATGTCCCTGGGGATGGAGAGTCCACAACCTTTTGGGACAACCTGGTCCAGTGTTTTACAACTTTCTTGGTGATGTCCCCAACTGCCACCTTATCATCAGTCACAATTTCTGATTTTTTGACTTGCCACTATTGCCTCTTTGTTTGGCTTTGTCTTCTCTGTAATCAGCCATTGGATACTGGAAAAGAGCGATTAGATTCCTCTTTAGCCTTTTTGCTCTCAAGGGTAATCTCTCCACCAACTATCTCCAGTTTATCAATATCTCTTTTGCCCATAAGTGGCACAATATTCAAGATGAGGACTCACAAGTGGTAAGTAGGAAAGAAGAAACATTCCTTCAACCTGCTGGCTGCAATCCTAATAATGCAGTCCAGTATTCAATGAGCCTTCATCTCTGCAACAGATACTGCTGATTCAGTCAGCAGAGTCTTTTTTTTCAGAGCTCCTTAGCTAACCAGTATCCAGCCTGCATGATATGTGGTTATGTTGTACGTAAACCTGTATCCAGATGTGTCCAGCTATTTCTGAACTGTCATTTTGTTTTCCCAGCATGACCTTGGACCTGACTCAATACTTCAACTTCTCTGATGATCACTGGAGCATTGAAAGACCCTTTTATAGAATCATAAAATCATAGAATTGTCCAGGTTGGAAGGGACCTCCAAAAGTCACCTATGGATTGTCATCATTTTTTCATTAATTACTATATGACTCTTGTCAAAATTTCTTTTGATGGCTCTATGGCAAAATGGTAGTAAGAGTTTTCCATGAGTTTTCAGGGATAATAATGGTGCTAATCTTTTTTTAGCATTAATCAAGATTCTGGCAAGGCAAGTTTTGTGCAGACTGTTGGCTGATCACATTTCTCTAGTTTTCGGCTTAAATATTTTTTTCTTCCTTTTCTCAGTTTTTGTTCCCACTCCTTCCCCAATGCTGAAAAAAACCCCACTGTGGATTTTCTCCTCCTACTCTCCTAGTTCTTCCTCTAAAATCTGAAAATACATATTGTGGTTTTTTCTTATTTTTTGTTCAGGTGCACTAAGAGTACACTTGTAACAAAAATATTTTGTATTGTAACACGCTGGTAATATCTATTACACTAAGTAGAAAAGTACCAAGAAATTTGAAAGGAAAATATAAATGAGAGTGGTGGAAAGATAAAAAAGAGTCTGATAAGCTGAAAATAAATTACTTCACCTTAGCACCTGTCAGTTTGTATATTAAATATAACTTATAAATTTGCTTCTTCATATAAAACTTTAGCCAGTGAAATGTTTACAGGAGAAGGAGGAAAAATATTTTTAAACCTCACTAGAAAGTTGCATTTTTCATTATCCTCATCTATTACTTCACTGCACCTCACCTCACTCACTTGCCTAACCTCAAGAGGCAACAGTCAGTAAAAGGACTACTGGCTAGCAGTTATACAGATGGTTATTACCTTCAGATAGAAATATTTTCTCTAAGCATAATTTCTGGGTAAAATCAGTTGTTCGCATAGAATCTTTTTAGCAGGAATTTTTTAATGGCCATATCTTGACTGACAAGTCTGGCACAGAGTGTTTCCTTCTCACTAAGTTAACATTAAGAACTGTTGCCTTTGGAGCTAACACAAAAAGTCTGCAAAGCTGAGAGATTGCACTTTCATTTGTCATCACCACATGACTGCATCTGCAGTTGTCATTTGAAGAGATTATGTCTCAAAGACATTGGGGGATTGACAAATTTTTCCAGTTCAAAGAACATTCCCTATGGGATTTTAAGGTTAACAGCAATCCCTCAAAAGCCCCACTCCCATCATGGTTGCCATATTGCCCAGCACCTGGAAACTCAACTGGGGAACATTCAAGTTAAATATACAGACTACCAAAGTTTGAACTTTAGTGAGCTGATGTATTCCTAACATTTTTAGAACAGGTTTGAGGAGACACGCAAACATCCTTGCATGTAATTGGTACACATTTTACTTCATTCAATAAAACATATTTAATTCCTACACATTTTTCTCTGTGATTTAATTGTTTTCAGATAACTGAAAAAGTCTGTTTTCTGTGATATTCCCAACAGTTTCTAGTGTTTCCCTGGAAACAAACTCGATCATTCTTTTCTAAAAAGGTAAATCACCATTAATACAGTTATATCCACAGGGTCAACTAGCCTAAACCTGTGATCTACTTATTAATTTGATTCAGACTGCACAGCATAGTATTTCTTTCCATGATAGTTTGTGTAGAACATTTACTTTTTCTTCCACAAAGTTTGTTTTTGTCCTGCCTTCTGACATGTAGTCCTGCATCATCATAAATCTTTTCAATTTATCAATCAGAGGTTTTCCTCAAAATTGTCTTAGCAAAGCCTTAAGCCTTTTCAGTTTTGGATTATAGAATTTACACACGATCCAAATTCTTCTTGTCTTTCCAAGCAGTTCCATACAAGAGCTTAACACATGTCCAAACATCTGTAGTGTTGGGTACCTTTTTTCCTCCCTTTTATTTCTATTTTAAAAGCTAGTATTCTGTATATATAGATTACAAACCTCTTAAGACCATCTGAAAAGGTGGATAAATAAATATGCAGCATTTAGTAAAACAGTTGCTTTGGAAAGTAGGTGTAACAGGGGGCATGATTTTGCATTAATAAGGCTCATCTAGTACTCAACTCTTTGGGTTTAACAAGTACTACCAAGCTAAGGTTAAATAAATAAAAATTAATTTATTCTTCTTGCAAAAACAATCAACAGCAGTATTTCCCCAACAGTCTTGTGTAGAGACACAACTTATACAATTCCACTTTCTTTGCAGTTCCTTTACTAGGCAGTTCCTTTACTACTGCAGAGCAAATGCCACAACTGTGTTTAGTTCACACTGTCTTTGGTCTCTCCTCTGCCAGGGTGCAGTTCTCCAATAGCAATGATGAAAATATCTCCATAGTCACAACACTCCTCTGCTGATTTCATGATGGTACCATCCCTGTACTCTCATGCAATGCACAATCTCCCCTTTCTCTTCCCTCTCAGTCTTCTTTCTGCTTAAGTTAAGCCAGCTGGCTTTGTGAAAGCAGTAAGTTGCACTTATGATGTTGTGTGCTAATGATCAGCCTTTTGAGCAGAAGGTCCATTATACATCACTGTTTCCAGAGGCAAAAGATAACTTCCTTGTGGTGTTAGAGCTCTGATCAATCCTTTGAAGGACTCTAAAAAATCTGATTTAACTTTACATTATTTGCAAGTTTATGCCTTCCTCCGGTATCCTGAGAATTCTCTTGAGACAGTTCTATGCCTACGGCTTTATTCTTTTGTTATTCTTTTTATTTTGTCTTACCCTTTATGTGACAACATGGGATAATATGCAAAGATTTGTATTAGTAAAGATGACATGAAAAATGAAGAGGCTGTGTTAACACCTCTCTAGTAAAAAAGTATGTGCAATCTTAAATCTTAATTCTATGCTATTTAAATATTGACTGAAAATACATTTTAAAATCATCTTATACTGTTTTATACTACTTATTAGTATTAAAAAAAAAAAAGGCATACAAGTATAATAGATCTAATTCACAATGCTCTAAAAGTAGTAGGAAGTTGCTTTCCAGCCTTTCCTCCCCTGTTCAAGATCTCCTTACAGCCTTCAGGGTTATCTTCCTCTCAGCTGTATAGTCTACACTGGCCTTTTGGGCCTCTTTTATCTGCCACTGCCACAGATTACTTCTTATCTCACCAAGTGAGAAGCAGATGCCATTAGAAATACGATATAATTTCCCTTTGTGGCAAACCCCACTATACTCTGAGGAGCCAAAGTTGTGCACTGCATTCAGCTGTGATATTACACTTTTGGCCATAATTGCTTATTTTGACCTATTTCTGCACAGAAAAAGACTTCCTATTCCATGAAATTTCTTTAGATTCTTAATTATATATTTTTTTTTCTGTCCTGAAATGGGACATATATGAACACACTCCAAACTGGAAAAGTTGATCAAGGTAGTTTAAAAATTTCAGGTTTGAAATACTTATTCTTTAACCTTTCTTTGTATTCTTTGTATTTGTATTAAGTCATTCTCAGAAGGAAGATGTTACAAATAGATGAATGAAACTTTTACTTTAAAAAGTTAAAATAGGATATTTTAGAAAATCTTTCCTCTTCAATTTTCTTTTTCTTTTACTAGGACACTCACTTAAATGAAGTCTTTCTGTCAAGGTGAATTATTTTTGATAGCTCCACATTTTCTGTTAAAAATAGTCATTAGAATATTTCCAACTTGTTTTAGAATCATAGAATCATTCAGGCTGGAAAAGACCCTTGGGATCATTGAGTCCAGCCATCAACCCTACTCTACAAAGTTCTCCCCTACACCATATTCCCCAACACCACATTTAAACAACTCTTAAACACGTTCAGGGATGGTGACTCAACCACCTCCCTCGCTAGCCTATTCCAGTGTCTGACCACTCTTTCGTTGAAGAATTTTTTCTATTGCTAATCACCTGTGAGAAGAGACCAGCACCAACCTCTCTACAATGTCTTTTCAAGTAGTTGTAGAGAGTGACGAGGTCTCCCCTCAGCCTCCTCTTCCTCAAACTAAACAGTCCCAGCTCCTTCAATCACTCTTCATTAGATTTATTCTCCAGGCCCTTTACCAGCTTGTACCTGTACATCCAATCATTCTTCATAGATAAAAAACAGGAAGGAATATACAAATGCTGAAGTGTAATCAGAAACTAGTAAAGTGCTTAGAATAAGATTGAAAAGAGAAAAAATGTCATCACACTTGAAATACAAACAAAACTGTTGAAAATACGCTGTAGAGAATACTGGACATGCAAAGAACTAAGATGACAAAACCCACCTATGCCATATTTTCCAGAACAGTAATCCTGAAATGTAAAGCATGACGGAGAAATCATATCTGAGAGTCATGCAACAGCTTCCAATGTCTGTAGAAAATAAAGGGTTTAGAACATTAGGAAGACACAGGCTTACAGGATAATAGTAAGTCTTTGCTTTGAAAGGAAGAAAAAAATTTAAAAATTAAAAGAACAAAGAAAGTTGGGAAAATGTAAGAAAACCTGAGAGGCAAGCCTTATAGAAAGCAGTCCAGAAGTAAAAATGAGATTAAGTAGATGCATAATTGCTACATGTGTAAGAGTCACAAACTAGGAAGATTGTGTTCCGTTACATATTGACTGATCAGGAAGTGAAAGAAAACAATTGACCTTAAAAAGTAGAAGACATTAAAAATAATCTGTGTACAGAGGAAGATGGTGTTATTTAATTTAGTTCTATGGCATTTATTAGGAAAATCTGTAGTCCTAATTGGTCTTATTTGTCATAAATTTCTGATAGCAGATCTAAAATGATGAAGAAAAACCAAAATTGTTAAGGGAAACTTAAGATAACCAAGATAACTAAGTAACAATGCTTCTCTCTGATTTTGTAGTATCTTTTGTAAAGCACAACTGTCTTGCCTATTTTAGTACTACTTTTCCATGTGCTGCTGGTGATATCAAACCCAGAAACAAGTAAACTGAAAATTACTAAATAGTTTCTTACCTGTATTTTCTATTTGAAATTTATATTTATCTTCCTCTGTTGTGTCCATAAGGTTAGCATAAAATTATTAAAATGCATCTTGACACTAGTTCCTCTATTACTTGGTCTTTCTGCTTTAAATCACTCCTCTTCTTCCTAAGTATTACAAGTTTGTCTGCTGCTCTTGTTTCCAATTAAGACTTTTCTGATATTTTCCCTATATATTTAAACATTTAAAAACTCTATTGCAGATCTCATGATCTTCATACATTCTCTGAAAATGGAAAAACTCTGGTTTTTACTCTGTGATTTTGCTTGGAGAGAAAAAAAAAATGAGTGTCTGAAGGAGAATTCATTGACTCACTCTTTAGTATCTCTGCCAAGTAAATCTGCAAAGATGCAGCTGTGCTTCCCCAGAGAGGTCATCAAAATTTCCATGTTTGGAAATTTCTAACATTTTGAAAAATCTTCCCTTTGTTACTGTAATGAAAATGGAAACCTCAAGTGTGGAAGGAAAAAAAAATAAATTCAAATTGCAATGGAAACACTTAAAACCTAACTTAAATCTTTCATTTCAAGTGCAAAGAAAGTCTTTATATAACATATTTGTCCCTCACAGAAAGTATTTTGAAACTCTAATTTAACTAACTCTATGACTAGCTCTATGTTAACTTTGCCTAAGACTCTCTGGAGAACTGAACACAACAAGTGTCATAAAGAAAGTTCTGAAAGAAACACTTTTAGCCATGTCATAGCTTGCAGCACACAAATGTTCAATAGAACTGAAGTCTCTAGCCCTCACGCAGCGGAGACATCAGCAATGCCATTTCTCAGGACAAGCTGCCAACTGCCCCACCCAGTGTCTGTCTCAAATAATTCTTGTCTTTTAGTAGAATTTCTTTTTGTTTTGCCAAGATTAGATTTTGCACCAAAAATGTGATGAGTATTTTGTTTGTTTATTTGCTTTGTTTCTTTGACCTATTCAATTTCCAAGGATATTTATCCAGAAGATAAGTACTGTGAAGTGGGGACTTCCCTGGGCCAACAGGCTCTGCCTTATTCTGAAAGTAGTTCAGATCAATATTCTACCTCATGTGTAAATAAGCAAATTAATGATCATACTCCCTAACTCATTAGCACAAAATAAAGCACAATGTTGCCTAAGACAAGATCTGTTTCTTCATTGAAACAAGTCTTTCAAAACATAAAAGGAGAGTCTAGTCACAATGGAAGTCATTTAAGGAGAAAACATCTTGTGCTTATTACTGCAATATATCCAACTCACCACACTTATAAAGTTACAGAATTACTGTGATACACTATGTTTCCTGCTTGTTAGTTCCAGTTATGCAGATGTGATCGCCTTACAGTTATCCTCACATCATCTGAATGTGACAGAAAAGTCAGTAGTACTAAAAATAACTAATTGTAATTGTTTCATGCTATCTTTATCTTTAAAGAATTCTGGATGCTGAGAATCAGAAGAGATTGCTCTTAAATTCAGCCAGGCCTAAAATTTTTAATATTGGTGAAGGGAAAAATACTTTCACCTCTTCTCCCATGTAAAGAAATGTGAATTACTACTTCTCTGAAAATCCATTAAATATCTGGATCAATACATGAACAAAACATTAAGCAAATGGAAGGATATATAGTATAACCATCCCTTAGGGATGCTACTTACAGATGCAAGCATTTTGAATGCTTGTTCCTGCTTCCTTACTTTCTTACACATTTTTTTTCTGGTACTTTGCTCAAACGAAATACATGTACAATCCTAGGATCAGCCAGTAAATCTTTATTCCCCTTTCCATGTGAATACTTAATAAATCAGACAACAAAAGACTCTTAATCCCTGTTTTTCCTATCTTTGAATGACTTTTCTTCTCTGTGAAGTTGCAGCTGGAAGAATATTGATTATTTCTAATATTGAATATACCAAAACCCCTGTAGCCTACTGGCTAGCTGACCCACTAGGAAATAGGAAAAATTTGAATTTCCTCAGGCAGAATAAAAACTCTGATCTTCCACATTCTATATGGATGCTCTGAACATTACACTAGACTATAAAAAGATCATATTGGAGAATCTGATTGAAAGTCTGTTTGTGAATTGGTCCAAGGGCATTTTGCTCAAGAAACTGAAATAAAAGGCTATCCTGCTAACAAGATTTCGCTGCAGCAAGCATAAGAAGAATAGGAAGGCCATCCAGGGCTTAAAAACTAACAACTTCCTGTGTATCAGCAAGAAGGCATCCAGTTAGTCCAAAAACATTTTTAGAAAGTAGAAACTCGCCAAAGGCAGAATCTTGGGGCAATTAAGGACTATTTCTAAGTCAAGTGACTTGCAGCATTTTCACTTTCTCTTCAAAGAAATGTTTAAAACCTCCAGCCCTGCTGCACAGTGGAAAGGAAGCAGAGACAAAAAATAACCATGAAAGACTGCTGGATTTTGGAAATTCACAGCATCTACAGTGACTGGCTTGCTGTGCACAAGGGGAAAACAACCAAAAGCAGAGTTCCCAGTCAAGGAGCAATCAAGTGTTGGCTATAAACTAATTGAACTAAATACCACGAAATTTTTTAAATGCCTCTCTGCCATTCTGTGCCACAGCTCTGCTCAGGAAAACTAGCTTAAGAGCAATGCAACCAATCTGCTATTCACTGTATGCTTCAGTATGAACTGAATAACTTTTTGACCACAACACCTAGATTTGTATGAACTGTGAAAGTACCTTAGACACTTAGCTCACATGCAACCCCTAAATGGATGAATTGGGATGATGTGAATCCTATTCACAGAAAAGATAAAGAAATGTAGTTATCTTGAGGGAAATATTCAGCATATTTTATATGTCAGGTAAGTGTATTAAGATAAGTGTAGTTCAAGGGCTTACAAAAGCTAGATTTACTATGGAATAGATTTTGCTATTAAATACTAATTATTGGAATAATTAGAATTATTCCTTTAAACTGAAATGTATAAATAACACCAGCATAAAATGAACACATTATTTTATTTTTTATTTATCATTTTTCTGAGTTCCCTGGCAGGTGTCAGAAGCTCCATTCCAAAGCTTTTGGGTTGAAATAGCTTATGTATCTGCAACAAAACATATAGATAACATATTTACTCATGTCTTTCAACGGTCTTCTCTTCCAGTATTCTTTCTTCTACATTACCTGAGTCATAGTCACTTTCCTGTTATTAAGTACTCCAACAGAGGTGTTAAACTAATTTTTTTAAAAAAGAATATTGTTAGAAGTCATGAATGTTTCTAAATTTTTCCTTGTATGGATTCCATTGTGTGAATCTACCATAAAACTTAATAAAACTTCATTCTCACTATCAAAAGGAAAGACAGGTATGACAGTAAGAGTATGTACTAAATTTTACTGTGCTGTATCATCAACAAAAGAGTACATCCATACAAATGCATCAGAGATTTCACCCAAGTAGCCCAGCCTCAAATTGAAAACTTAGTAACAAGATACCATTCATTCATTGTGCAATCTGAATATGGTAGAAATTCAGATATACGTTACTTTCTTTAGTTTCTGGAGTAACTAAGGTTCACCCATCCCGTATTTCAGGTAAGCAAGTGATATTTTATACATGGGATTGCTGCAGGCACAACTCCACACTGTCAATACTTTTTGCAAAAAGTCTAATGTTTTCTGAATGCAGAAACTTCAGACTCATCTCCACTGTTCTCTAATCTTTGTGAGTATGTAATTTGGTAACACTGTTCCTCAGAGAAAGAAAGTTTATTTAAATACATTTTTTTTAATTTCTGTGCTGAGTGGCTTTCAGTATCAGATTTCATTAAACTGTGAACATGAAAGAACATTTTGTTTTCCTCTCTTGGCTCTTAAGTCTCTTAAACTATTTATACTACTGTAGCATAGAAATGCTTGAATAGAAAACAGGACTACTTTTTATTAACATTTTAAAAGCCAAAACTCACTATGATTATCTTACGCTTTTGTGCATTTAGCTTTGAGGACTTGCAGATTTTCCCCATCACTACAGCTTTACCTCAATTAGTTCTTACTGTCTGCCCTACAAATATCAAGTTCTAGTTCTCCATTTACAAATTCAATTAAAACAGCCAAACAGAACTATTTTATTTTCCAGATTTTGCATTTTTCTGCTTTATGATAAACTCCACAATATTTTGTTGTATAAATTTTGTTAGTGAGGGTTTGGTTTTACTTGATATAACCATAGTCCTTGTCATACAAACCATTTCTAAGCAAACTGATTTTCACAGTGATCAGTAAGAAATGCCACTTATATTTTGACTGCCCCACACAATCCTTCCTTTTCAACATCATTAATTTGACATTATTCTATGAACAGCAGTTTTCCACATCAATCATTTTTGTCCAAGTATTTGTGTACCAAATTCATACAACATACCCTATGTATAATTAGCCATAGAATGTCTGTATCAGAAAAAGATGCAACTATGGTTATAACCAAATCCTTTGTCTTTTCCAAACATTCCATCATTTCCTAAATGATTTCTTATAATTTTTTAATTAAGTCATCTGTTACTGTCATGGTTTTGGCTGGTTTAGAACTAAATGGATGAAAATGTAGAGTGAAATAATTTATCCTGTGAAATAAGGAATATGAATGTCAGTCACAATGTGTTTTTAAGACCTGAGCTCCATGAATATTGATATAACATCGTCTTCCTACTGAGAAGAGGTTTGTGTAATACAGAGATCTTGGATAATAACAGTTTATAAGCCCCTAATATATGATTCTAACATTACTGTTTTCTCTCTTAATCACAAAAAATATTATAAAACTAGAATTACAAAAAAAAAGCAATAGATTTTGATAAACAGGATCGATGAATTGGTACATATAAAGTACAGAACTTTGGTTTCTGGTCCAAGATAAACAAATTATTTCAGTTCCCTAAATCTCACTATGAATGTGTTTAAAACAAAATATTTTTAAAAAAACCAAAGATGTAATTTATTACCAGTTTACAATAGATTACAATATAATCTTAATAACTATATTAATTAACAATAAAAATTGAAATGTTAATAGACATTTAAGTCCATTGCAACTGCTTGGTACATATTTGTGAGTCTGATATCCTCCTGTGTTTAGAAATACATCTGTATATTATTGATGAATAACATTAATGTTACATGAAAATTGAGGGAGTGGCTCATAAGTGCCTCAGGTATGCCTTGTTAGAAAACATGTGAGTTATCCTAGAATTTTTACAAAAGCTGAATATATTAATAACATGTCACCAAAGTAGGATTTTAACGAGCTGTAAATGTAGTTGTAATGGACAAATACTATGGTATGATGGTATTAAGAAATATGTGCAATATCATAATTGCTTGTGACAATTCCTTGTAGAGACCACTTGTATATATACAGACCAATTTATAAATTCTGAGAAATGGGAGGTCACATGTCTCAACTGATCACTGTGTGTGTAGTCTCAGACATAAATCAATAATCATTGATTCCCCCCAAAAAAGGACCAGTGGAAATGCTAATGTTTCATTTTCTGGAGAACTGTGTTTTAACAGCATCAAATCAGGAGGGCATATGGAAGCAGATGTAAAGAATTGGAAACTATAAAAATACTTTTGTTATCTTTTATTATGCACTGCCAAGTGCTGGTGTATCAAATCCAGATCCCTCAAAATGATTTCTGTCTATCCCTGCTCTTATGACCAACAGGTTATGGATGCAAAAACCAGATTATTTTATCAGGATTCATGAAAGTGCTTTTGCGCTATGTGTGCCCAGTAAATTGTACATTTTTCAACCGCACCAATGCAAACATGCCCTTTAGCAAGCATAGAATCTTTCAGTGAGTGAAGGAATAGGTGAGTTCAGCAAGTAGAAAAAATTTGAACCAGAAATGAAGAGGACAAGAGCGAAGGAGAGAGTGAGCCAGTCATCCATCTGACGTACATTCAAATCTAGAACGGTTTCTCAAACACCTGCTCCTTGGAGAGAAACAAGCAATGGTTTACACCTGCCACAGGAAATGCCTTCCCTGAAGTCAGCACAGTAGCTGATGATCAATTTTAGCTCCCAAGTTTCTTTGTTGCATTTTAGCAGGGAATATTCTTCATCTCCTTTAATTCCCAAGGCAAATGCGCAAGTTCATCCCAGATGCTGGCTCAAACTACTTTGTTTGAACTTGCTGCTTCAATGCAGACAGCACAACATGGGTTTGTCAGTCTCACTCTGACTCAACCTGACCCTCTCGACAGAGAAGCCTTACTTGGTTAGAAAACTGGACACACAAAGCCACATGGAAAGTTAATAACAAATGATATTTTAATTGCAACTTTACAAACATATATGTTCCTTGAGTTGTTAAATCTCTCCTCCCTACAGTCTAAGTTGCAGGCCAAAAAGCAGATCTGGTGCTCAATGTTTAGGGTAATCCCCCATGTTTCTAGCTATTCTCTTCAGTTCTGAATAAGCTTCCTATCTCCCTCACTTGCATGCTTTCGGAGTTTTGTTAGGGATATAGATCTAATTGCCCTTGATGATCAAACATGGAGAAATGAGTCACATGGCTTGATCAACTATTGAGCTGAACGATATAACATTTTACAAATTATTTTCATTTTTGTTGAGTCAAAAATTATTTACAGACCAAACAAAATTTTTAAGTTTCCCAAGTCTGCATTTTTGGCCTATGGGTTTTATATTCATATAAATAATCACAGGTTTTGGTAAGAAAAAATAGTCAGATTTACCTTAGTTCAACCTTTTTCAGAGATAGTCTGCAAACAATATAAACTCTACCCATTGGAAAAATGCAATAATATATTTGGATTCATTTCCCAGTATCAAGCATATTAAATCATACTTGGAAATGCTACAGCTAAAGATCTATCATTCTCCTCAACTGGCACCCTCCTGACCTCTTCTTACCCTCCTGACATTATCAAATTGCTCTTGAGGGATTAAGATGAAAAATATTCCCACTCAAGTGTTTGGACAGTTAACGCTCTAGAAATGAGACAACTGAAACTTTCCTGTATATTTGATAGTACTGAAGTTCTGTTGTAAACACAGTTCTAGGTCTAGTTGAGGTTAGTGCTTTCAGTCTGTATATTGTCTCACACAATGTAGTCTTTTTCTCTTAAGAAGGACTCCTATGAACGAATATATACAGAAATGCAGCAAAATCTATTAAGCCCTGAGAATAAAGTACCAGATGCAGAGAAAGTACTGAGAGAAAATTCATATTGCTAGCAAAATTAAGCTTAGTATATGGAGGTTTTTTGGTTTCATTTTTTGTTTTGGTTTTCGGTTCTGTTTGGTTGGTTGGTTGGTTGGTTTTGTTTTTGTTTTGTTTTGTTTTATTTTGTTTTTTCCCTCAGGGTATTTCTTAAATTAGAGTAAAAAGAAACAGTTTTGTTTCAAGGTCTTGATATTATCCACAGGAAAGGATTTTAGTAACAGCACGACCACAGACTGGACCAGTACAGAAGATCTAGACTTTGGGGATTTTGTTTTCAATTTATTTTGACTTTTGTTGTTGTTGTTGTTCATAGCCCTGTGAACATTTCTTCACCTCAACTTTAGTAAAGTTTAAAAAGAATCAAGCTACAACAAGAAACTAACATTCAATGTAATTTGAAATATCTAAGGTCATCCCAAAATATTTGATGTTTTCACCTATGGCTATTCTGTTTTCACATGCCATTTATATACCTGTATTTCATTAATTCACATAGATTCTTATGTAATCAAATGTGCACATTCAATTTTAACTTTTTTTGTCTAGGTATTGACAATATCTTATACACAGAATTTAGATACTGTCATGTCTTTCCCTATAACTTGATCTTAATAGCATCACAAGTCTACCAATTATTTTTCGCAAAATTAGTTTTTGTATAATCTAGCATGTAATATCTTACATGCTTTGCTTTTGTGAATAGTGAGAACTTTTATGGACAGTGTAAATAATGTGTATTTCATACAGCTTTGCTACACCTACAGAAACATCAAGGTTGACTTGAGTTAATTTAGTCTCCCTTTCACTGACTTTTGTAAGCCACTGTAAACTCTGAAGAGTGTAGCTGTACTGCTACCATTGCACAGGACTGATTACCGAAAGCTCTGTCTACAATACACTGAAGGCATCTTTCTCATTGTAGCTACACTCTGAGCCTTGTGGAAATGCACAAAGTCCATCAGAAATGTCACATTGAAGAAACTGCATCAGTATTCAATGTTTAGTTACTCCATTAAACCATGATTTTCTCTATATAGATGTATTTATTATTGAACAATATTTCAAAGGAAGTCACGCATCATGTAAGTTTAATAATTTTTATTGATTTTAGTGATTAACATATAAAAACAATAGAAGCAAATATAAATCAACTAACAATTAGCATATATAAAACAACAGAAACAAACAAATAAATATAATCAACTAGTTACAAATAGAAATAACGTAATTTAAAATGTGGCAATCATTACACTTTACTATTTGAAGCTGTGTAGGTCCTTAACAGTTTGGGACAAGAGTTTTATTAAGGAATTATTTACAGCATGAAAAGTTTTAGATGCAAACTAAGAGTTATTTTACCATGAACAACTGGTAACAAAATATAACCCTCTTATTTTAAGAAAACATATATATGTTCAGTAAAGGAGTATAGAGATTAATAAAAAAAAAAATAGCAGCAACCTGTAAAGTATTAAAAGTGTGAAGATCAGTGTAGGATCCTGGCAATGTCATTGGATCAATTGTCTTGTTATGTCACAAAGCCCAAATAAAAGCACTTGAGATACCGCACATCTGAGAAGGAACTCTCAGGCACTGGAAAAAGCAAAGTTGGTAATGTAATAATTCAGTCTCAGGGAGTTTGTAACTGTTTTTTCTCAGTAGATCTAGTTATCTCTGAAATACCAGTATGGATAAAGATTAAGGTAGTCTTTAGTGACTCATGACCATTCAGAACTTTTCAGATTTTAGTTTCAAAATTAAGATAACCTTAACATTTACATGTATTTGCAGAAACTTTCTGAGGAATTTTCAGATATATGTTCCCCAAAAAAAGTCCCTCAAAAAACATTTCAGTCAAGTTTCAGAAGACAGATTTTGCAAAATTTTCCATCTCCTATACGGACAAAATGAAAAGGCAATTGCACTCACTCAAATTACAGGAAGTACAAGTATGGTACAGTTCATGAGATCATCATCAAATGCTCTGCTGCTACTATGCAGTAGATTCATTAGGAACTTCAGCAGAAATTGATTTTCAGGACCACAGTTCAGCAGTATTGTAGAACAATGGTCCAGTAAGTTATTGTCTGAGAAGACAATTCCTTCTTAGTATCTATTCTATAGGGCTATTCATATATTCTGTTTTCACTCCCTAAACGTATATAGTAGACATCTGATTTACAGTAAACAGAGAGAATAAAACTATCTAAAGTGTGATTTATTTAATTTTAAAGAGATATTGGACAAGAATGTATAACACATTCCCTATAGGAGTGCCCAGGTTGATTAGCTCTGATGTGGATGTCTACACTCTAGATGGCTATTTAAACTAATTTTAGTTGTTGCATTTCTAAAGCTTTCCGTTTCCGATTCTCTCTGACAAAGTGTCACTTCACAAAGTGTTTAAAAAACCCAACTTGTTGCATTCCTAAATGCAATTCCTGCATTTCAGTTGGGTTTTTTTGTGGTTTGTTTTTTTCTTTCTGAGTCTGCATACCACACATGCACCAGATTACTACCATTGCTAAGTGTGTAGATTCCAGAAGATCATAAGATATTAATAATAGAGACATTGGTGTCTACATATAGAAATAGAAGATATTTACCTTGTGACTACTTTGGTTTAGAAAAAAATCCTGACTCATTTAGATGTGTACTGTCCGTCAAAGACTATGTTAATCAGTCCTTGTCTGTGGAAGCAACATCCACAAAGACTCTCTTATCACCTTTACCTACCACTATCCACTGCTCTTTCTGGCCTCATTTTGAGCTGATGTCTCAAAGGTATAAACGTCTTCTTCATGACAACATCCTTTTCCTATTCAAAAATTGTGTTTCCTTACAAGAAGTTATTCCTGGACCTATGACATTTATTTCTAAATAGAAAAATATTCAAACAATTTAAAATGCTTATATGCTTTGACTCTTCAGAGTACAAGACATATATATTCCCATGACTGATCATAGTCCTGCCAGTGTAGGGTCTCAGACTGTATCTGTGTGGTGTAAATATTTTTAAATTACACGCTAAATGAAGTTTTACGTAACATTCTGCTCTCTCTTCAGCTCATCTGGAGACATGTGTGCATAATTCTAAGCACTCAGTGTTTAAGAATGAATCATAGCTCCAAATGTTCTCATTCAACTCTGAAAACTCAAAATACTTGCTCTAGACATGGACTTGAGAGCAATATTAGGCAGGATTTTGGTATTAGATGTCTCTGTAGCATCCTAGAAGAACATGACAGTAATTACTTTATTTCTTCAGTGTCAACACATTCCTATTTCAAGAAGATTTTATTTTCTTCATTAGGTAAAGCAAATAGCGGAATGTCTGAATCACAGTCCTATTGCCTAAGAATTTAAAAACAGCCATAGAATCCGACACAACATACACCAAAAGTCAGAGCCTGAAGCCCTGCCTAATTATTATTAAAGTTTGACTCACTCACTGAAAACAGTGTGCATAATGACAAAATCATTGCACCTAAAACTATACTTTCTATGATCAGAGCCCATTATCTGCATCATTAAAGTTATTCTTTCTTATACTAGTTGTTATCTAAAAAAAACCCTCATTATTCTAAATTTTGTCTTCTCCCTACCTTAACTATTCTAAAAAAAAAGTTTTTTCTCTGCCAAACTCAGATGGCCTGTTCCTGCTCATCTTTCAAAAACAACTGGACACATTCTGTCTTAAAGGTATTTTACATACCTGGAAGTGATTAACTTAGAAATGCAGTGTAATTGAAGATGCCTTATTCAGATTATTGCCTTTTTTTTTTCTTTTTTTTTTTTCCCACACAAATGCTTTTTTTAACAGAATACGGAAACAGAAAACCCTGTCAATTTTCTGTTTTATAAGACATGTAATGCCCTGGCTCAGAAGGGTGGTCAGTCTAGGCTGACATCTTTTTTCATTTGTCAATAACTTGCCAATGGCTTAGTGTGCACCTGCTAAATGAGTTTCCTTTCAGAGAAGTTTGAAGAGGAATGAAGTTGCCAGATGACTATTTAACTTAAAAGCTGTCTCTGACTGAGGCTAAAAACAACTGGCAAAACAAAGACAATTCTCCACATTGAACACACAAGCAGATGCAGGACAAGCACAACAAGAGCTCTTTCCAAAAGGAAAACACACAGGTCAAATAGGAGAAAAACAGAGGCTAGACCAATTAGTGCAATATAACAATGGGACTTATTATGATGACTCTATCAGACGTGACAGTTTCTACTTCCTGTCCCGTCTGACTACTGTATTATCTGTACTTCGTACCTCCATTATTGCTTACTGGAGTCCAAGATTTGATACATATTTTTCTTCACCAGTTAGTTGGTGGCTTTATGCTATAATGACATGACAGCCAACTAGGCTGTTGGAGCTCTTGAACTGTACCAGTATGTGTGGTACTGGGAAGATGATACTCATGGCAGCATAGTACTGTTAGACCTGATTATTTTCCAAATCACTTAACAGTCCTGTTTCAATGAGGAAGACCCACCCCACAGAGTAGTGTTCCTAGTATCCTCAGTGCTAAGGGTCTTGTCAGTTCTTCTGTGTCCAGAAGTTGGACAAGATGTGACTACTTATTTAGACTGTATTTTAGCTGAGAATAAAGAAGTATTGTAAAACATAAAGTTCCAGTTTATTCAAGTATCTTATGAGAATTGAGGAGCCTAACCTTCAAACTAATAAAGGGGTATTAGCTTTATTTCAAAGAGATGAACGTTCTCTCCCTCCATTTTCTGATCTTTTAATGTCTTAAAAGGCATAAAATTTTAAATTCCCAACAAGACAAGATTTTTTACTTCAGGTTCCAGGATCTGTCGTGGTTTCAGCTGAAATCACTGCAACCAGACTGACAAATGGCCCGGGGGGGGGGGGGGGGG
>JAOQGH010000001.1:132256862-132288332 GCA_025769975.1 Gallinago jamesoni
ACATGGGATGGAATACCTGTGTCCCTGCTAGGTCCTGGGAAGAAATTAACCCTTTCTCCACCAGACCCAGTACACCTACAAACTTTGACTAGTCATTACAAGACCATTTTTGAAGGAGAGATTAATGTTTATATGTTAATAAAAAAGTTTAAAAAATACTCCCTAATGTTAAAAGTCTTGGTTCAAGGTGAAAGAGAAATATAGTAAGAGAATTTGGAGGTTAAAGACACATAGGTCTTAATCCACATCTTGTACTTTCAGAATTGAAAGTACTTTGTAATTAGCAGGAAAAAAGAAAACTATCTACAGTGTTGATGAATTGTATTCTCACAGAAACTTAAAATTATAGCATTTGAAAACTTCCATATGATAAATTTATAAGAAATACACTCTTTATTTTAATTGAGGAAAGGTAAGGCTCCATGCAGAGAAGAGTCGTCTTTCCAGCAACTAGAAAGTTCGTTTGTCCAGTTAGTAAGTTACCTCCTTTTCCTCTGGAGAATGCTACTGAGTAACTAAATGCAAGCCCCCGGTTTAGGAAACTGGCTGTTAAATACAGTTCAAAGAATCTGTGAAGTTGCTCTAAAAATTAGGGGTGTCACCTTCATTTATCTACACCCTATGCTGATGTACAGGCAGCTGTCTATGCTGGTTTTCAAAAGAATTTGAATTTTGATGTCAGGCTGCCGTTTACTTAAATAAATTGTTTCATCTCAACAAAGGGAGGAGGTGACCTTAACATTGAGATACTCTGCTACCCATGTGGTATGACTACTTGCCACAGAAATCAAAAGAAGACAAAGTGGACCTTGCACAATAAAAAAGGGCCTTCAGCTAGACCTTTTAGGAAGAACCATTGATCCATAGGAAACAATCTCACCTTTACCTACAGCAGAGACATCTCCTGCAGCTGCATGTAGATATGCAGTTTCAAAACTACAAGTGAAGAGAGGTGGAAAAAAAAAAAAAGAAAAAGAAGATAATAAAGAATTAAGAAGTGTCTACATGGAAAGGAAATCTTAGACTTTCTCTTTGTTTGTCAACTCTAAAACCAAAGACTCAGAGAGGTGACAACTGTGCATTTTATATCTACAGGATATCTGTGAAGGGTCATTATTACTGCTTTTTTGCAAGCTTTTGAGTTAAGTCTTTCTCTGAAGTGAAAGAGAAATAATAATCAACTTTTATTGAAGAGACTTTATTTCTTCTGCAAGAAACCATGTCTTCATAAAAGCCCACATTTTAAGACTGAATTAGTACGTACATCATCCTCTGTCAGTCAGCTTTTATTTCTTCTTGCTAGCACTGAGGAGCAATGCTAGTCTCTACCTCTGCACGGAAGGAGGCCAAGCTCTCTGACAGAAGGATATGTCCCATGGAACATATGGAATGAACGTGTCACAGGGAATAGTAACTCACAAGCTCTGTGGAGCTCAAACTTTTCCATTAGCTGAAAGCATTTGATACTTTGAATCCTTCTTCAGATTAAAAATAGTACCCATTTTTTGAGAATTTTTAGAATGCATTGACTCTTCCCCTGTGTCTTGGAGACATAAGTTTCCATTTAAAATTTGCATATTAAAGTTATATGATTCCTGTTGTGCTTCTGACAACTCTTTTTTTTTTTATAAAACACATATAATTTTCAAGACTATGTGTAGTTTTTGATAACTGACCTGGAAAAAAACAGTGCACAACTATAATTTAACTTTGTGACATCTACTCAAGTATACACAGTTTTTCTAGGGTACATTTCTAAGGATTGTTATATGCATTGCTAAAGGTCCTTGGATTGCATAAGCATATGAAGTTCTGCAAGGTATTATTTTGTACTTCTGAAGTACTATTGGCACTGAAGGTTGTATTAATACATTAGCACAGAGTATCATATCGTCCCTGAATCAAAAGAGATTGCACTTATATGTTTCTCAATTTGAAAACGGATGTAAGCAGTAAAATTCAGAGTAGGCTTTCAAGACTCTAATCCCTCAAAGAGGGACGGTAACTCTATGCCTCACAGAATGCAAGTAGTATTTGCTTTGAGTATTTTACTCTTTATACATGAAATAAAATTGTATTAACTTCACTGAATTTAGAATCTCTCTTCCCGAATACTTAATTCTAGTGTCTTCACTTTGTAAGTCTTATCTGTATGATGTCACATTTCTATTCTTATTTTAGTTAGCCATTTGCTTTTTTAAACATTTAATAGCTCTACATGCCCTTAGGAGTAAGGAGTTATGTTTTCAGCATCTTAAGCTTTTGCCATGCTGTCCACTGAAAATGTAGGCACTGATTCATAAGCTTTCTGTGCCTTCCTATACATTACACTTAGTGATTTGTCCTGAAATCTGCATACTGCAAAACACTACTTTATTGCACAAATCTCCCTTTGTAATCATTAGAAAACTGTAACAATCTATCATATTTATGATAAAGCTTTCCCCTCATTGACACTTAGAAAACAATGAAATGTATTGGATATATTCTCATGCCACTTCACTGCTATGAAACTGTTCCTGAAAACTACCAGTTTGAAGTACTCCAGGTTTGATTGCCTTAACACTGCAAGTCCTAAAGTAAACTCCAGAGGCCCCTACGGGCTTCCTTGACACAAGTTTCTGGTCCCATCAGCTACTCCAAAGCCACGGAAGCATCCAAGAAAAGCTCTGTAACTCTCTCAAGCTCATTTGCCCGTATCCCATAAACCCATGATACACCTCCAGGTGAAGGGCCCTTGAACAGCCACCTGATCTGCAAAATGATCCTATTGCAATGAGATCAGGTGAAACAATTTGTAGCTCATGAACCTAAGGGAGAATGAAAGAAGGAAGAGTAGAGAAAGAGAGCAGAAGAAAGAGAGAGTAAAAGGAAAGGTTATTCTCTGCAGGTTATTCTCTGCTCCAACACCTGGAGAACCTCCTCCAACTCTTTTTTTCACTGACCTGGCTTTCTGCAGGGCTGTTTCTCTCACATTTTTTCTCTCCTCTCTCCCAGTTGCTGCATAGGAATTTTTACCCTTTCTTAAATACATTACCCCAGAGACATCACCGTGCTTGCTGTTGGGCTTAGCTTTGGTCAGCAACAGGTCCATTTTGGAGCTGGCTGAAATTGGCTTTATCCAACGAGGGTAGATCCTGATCTTTTCTCACAAAAACCACCTCTGTAGCTTCCCCACTACCAAAAACTTGTCATGCAAATTTAATACACACCAACAGAAGAAAAAAAACAGTCCCACAGTGATGGGGAGGATTCTCAGATATCTAATGTGAATAGCCAGGTGCCTGTTTCCAAGTAGATGTTTTGCAAATTTACCAGTCCTTAAATGTATTAAATAAACAGATTAAAATATGCCTAATCCAGACATTCAGAGTTGTGACATATATAGGAAAATATTTTTTCTGGAAACAACAGAAATGTTAAAAATGAAAAAGAAAAAGAAATGGAATGTAAGGAGGAAAAAAATACATCCTACTAGCTCATTATAAGCTGTTTCCACTGGCTTGTGAGCAGAGTTGAAGTGAAAAGTGATAAGCATATAAGCAAGAATTGAAACTGGCCATAAATCAACCTCCATCCTCTTAAAGAAATGCACTACAGTCTTCAGAACTGAAACTAGGGCTTCATTTTTGTTAGATGAGGCTAAAACCAATAATATATTTTTATCATATAATTCATTGCATTTTGTGTCCAGATCAGAACATCCTTAAAATTCATGCCTTTCAGATAGTTAATAATGACTAATGAGGAACGGCACCTGACACATCCAAGGTCTACCTTTTATCATTTTGCTACATCTGCTAGCTGGTAAAATGCACTTTGTACAAGATGACTAAATCAGTTTGGTCTCTAAGAGAAATTACTATTTAACACATTTTCTAGTTAAATATTGATCAATGGATGTACATCATCAATGGCATACTGTGAAATTTTCATTGCAAACGAAAGTGAAGGAAAATATGTTTATATTTAGAAATAAAAGACCTTTTTGTAAATAGGAGAATACTCAATTCAAGTTCATTCAAATGAATGCACTGAAGAGTTGAAATATCTTGGCATAAGCAACATAAGATTCACACACAGAGGGGAACTTTCCACAGCCAGAATTCTGGCTTTGAAAAAATATCATATCAGAACAATAAAGAGAAAATCGAGTGCCATAACTTTCAGTCAGACCTTTTCACTAAGGTGGTGCCACTCTAAGTGTAAAATGCCTTTCTCAAAACCAGTGTCTTTCTTTTTGAGTAATTTTTAGTAACTGCTGCATGGCACTTGGATCTTATTAGAGAACAAGTCAAAAATTGTCAGTCTTATGATGGTTACCAGATTGTGTTCTAAAGGACCGAAAAAGAAAATATTGCAGAAAATAAATAGAGCTTATGAACACGAGTGGCTTGAGAAACAAATGTATAAATCTGTATTTTAACTCTTCTTTTTATTTATTTTTTTTAAAAGAATCACTTGAGATGAGTCAGGAGCAAAGATAACTTGTTTCTCATTATGTCAAGGAAAAACTTTATAAATATAAGGTACTTCAACAACAGAACAAGAAATAGAAAGGCTCTGAAATCACTGTCTTTGTAGTTGCTTATGGCAAGACAAGGCACCCTATCAAAGAAATCAATTCCCCAGCAATTCATAAAGATTCACTGAAAAAACAACCCATATGAAAGATATAAAAAGACCTGAATATTCTGTGACTTTAGAAAAATCTCAGAAGTTAAAATTATATACTAAACAATGGGAGCTATGCACACAGTTGAACACATCCAGTTTTCTAATCTTCTCACTTTTGAAGTAAATTCTGGTTAAGGAATGCTTAAGTTAACGGTAACCTCCTTTGACTTATTTCTCTCAGTCCTGCAGAGTCCTGCACAGAGTCCTATTCAGACAAAACATACAAAAAGATATTTTCCCCTCATGATCTGGAAATAAATTGAACTTTAAGGAAGATGAATATTACAGATAAATGGAATGTTTTAGAATTGCAGTTTCATCCTTATTTCCATTTTACTTACATGAGACAAAAAGATGAAAAGAAAACTAAAATGTATTTGCTGTTAGTAGTATTTTGGCTTAACTGAGAGATAAAGGTCTGACAGCTATGAAAGAGGTGTGACTATCTATTTGGGGTAAGATTTTTTTTCCCTATTAGGATCAATTTGGTTAAACCTTAGTAGTTTGTCTGTCTCTTTTCACCTCAATTTCAGCATTATTTAGTTAATTATGATTAAAATTAAATAGGCTTGTTAGTTCTTTATAGAATGTATCTAAAACTCATTGTGGGCAAAGAAGCCAGGTCATACAAGTATAAGAGCCCTGGGGTATCAGTGACCCACATAGAATGTCCCACACTGCAATGCTCTCTCTACCACATCGTGGCATGTTCTTAAGGTTCCTCCAGGCCATCCTAGTCCCAGTCTCATTTCAGGCCACAGAGCATATTCCTGTAGATTCCACTTGCATATTCGCACTCTTCTAAGTTCTTCTGCTTCTCTGCTTCATGGACTTCTGCCTTCAACTTGTAGTTTAAAAATAACTCATGGCAGAGGCAACACAGTGCATTTTTATTCTATAAGAGACTAAATTCTTGTAACTTTGGATGAAGGATGAAGAATTAGCACGCTTTGTTTAAAATACAGTTACAACACTCATGGAACAGGCATTCCTGCTTACTTCAGGCAGCAAAGTTTATTCACCTAGGAAGTATCTTGACTACTAATACCTTCTTCCTTCTCTACTTGCTGTGAACATGCACACACTGCAAGTAGCTGAAAAACAGTTCTGACACAGGATGTCCAGTGATAGTCCTGCCTTTCTTACAGGATCTCAACCCCTAGCTGCCACAACGACAGTGACGAATGCCATGGCTTAGTGGAAAGGATTCAAAAATGCCTTTTTTGAGTTCTTTGTAATGTGATATTTATAAATTGTCATTTAATAACTCTGAGTCTCTGCATTGACTAATATTTTAAACTTAATAAACAGCACAAAGCATCATTGTTTCCTCACTATTTAGGGTTTTTATTTTATTTTACTCTATATTTTCATGAATTTGGAATTCTGAGACTGCAAAACACCCCGTTGCTCAAAATTATTGCTCGGTTAACTAGATCTACCATACTGAAAATATAAGATAATGTATAACAAACATTCATATATGTGTTCTGTCTTCAGTAAGAAATTGTTTAAAATTTTATGAGTATATTGCAAAATATAATCTTAATTTGACTAACTGCTGTAAAATAGTAGTTTTTTAATTCTTGTCCCTATCTGTTTCTAACAAAAGCATTGAATTGTCTGCTGTATTTATTTCAGGAATATATCTCAGACAATTATTCTTGTAACATTTTCCTATTTTTCAACTAAACAATAAAAATATGGTTTTGTGTTTCAAAACAGGGCTAAGGTTTGCAAATCCCTCTCATGGCTTTTCACTCTGATATCTTATCAGGAAACTTAAGTTTCTCAGATCTTTGGCTGTAAAAATTCATATAATACATTATATGCTCTATTTTATAGTCTTGCTTTCAGCTTGTACCTTGTACTTCCTGAAAGATTCATTGATAGGTTTGGTTGGTTTTTTTTTGTGAAAAAAAGAGAAAATTCTTATTGTCAGTAAAATAATAAACTAATTTATTTTTAAAAAAAACAAAGTTCATCAGAAAACTTGAAGGTTTTATTAAAGCTGAAAAATACATAGGGAAAAGCACATATTTTCAACATAAGACATCACTTTTTCATCAAAATACTAGTAAGAATGTCTGTTGACCAAACCCACTTGTAGTACATATTTATAACACAAACAAATAAGAAGTTCAAATATTTAAATCAAATGTCATTCTTCTCATATATGTTAATTTCCCAATCTTCTACTTCATCCTTGCGGTGAATATTTTAAATTAAGGTTTTCTCATATTGGAGATATTAAGGGCTACAAGTTGTTACTCTGTTTGTAGTGTATTTTCCAACACTTCTCTGCCTTTTTATTCTTGTTTCATTCTCAGAGGTGGCTCCATTTCTGTGCTTTTGTAAATATTTGAGCAGAACATTTCTACATAAATTTGTGTAACTGCAAAACATGTTATTTTCCAGGTGAAAGTGACAGAATTGTATATACTGAATGATATATATGATAGAAATATAAGGCCAGTGAGTACAACTGTGAAAGGACATTTAGCTCCTGCTTTCAGCACAATAACTATAGGTTCTCTGAATCAGATAGTAATTTTATAGTAAAAATTATTTTAACTGGTTTTGGTATCATGTGTCTAAGAAATTAGTTAGCTTTTAAACCCAAAGGTGTTTTAAGGTTTTGTAGGGAAGAATGTTTAATTACTTGAGTTGTACTGTTGGCTGGTTATGTGAGGTAAAATTGTTTTCTGACTTGTGATGAATATAGAGTTATTAGTTTAAACAAAGGTTATATTAATATTCCCTTACTATTTGTCTTATTAATGCTAAGTCCATAGAATTCTATTAGTTGTACAGCTCCTTTTTAACAGAAATTTGAATAATGATGTTTGCAACAAACACCAGCTCAATAACAAAAGAATAAAAGATTGCATTCAAGTGATGGGAAAACTATGTCAAAGAAAAAGAGTGGTCTTTCATTAAAATGAAAGTAATATAAAATCATGTCTATTTCTTTTGAAGAGCATTCTGTTGCACAATGTGTTTGTACTAAAAATAAATTCATACTTAATTTTCATAGTAAAGTAAAATGCAGCCTCAAATAGCTAAAATAAAAATGTTACTAAGAATCTATGCACATGTTCCATCTCACCTGAGTTTCAGACGTTTATTAGGGAGGAAAGAGATGAAATTGTGCACATGCAGTTATCTACCATTGTGTTTGACCTATTAACATACTCTACCTGGACTCCAGACCATGCACCAAAAAGGTGCAGGAGTCCTGTAAATCCTGGTTTGTATCTGTCAGTCCCATCCTGAAGTCTTTGGTACCAACTCTAAGTGCACAGGTTTAGGCCACAGAATCACTTCTTCAGATGTCTGCATCACAGGGATAGGATTCAACTTGAGAACAGATGCCCTAATTTAGGCATGTGTAGGAAGGTATTAGATTAGCCAAGTGTCTACGTTCTGATTCAACAGAGATGTAGCTAATACAGATAATGTTATGTAGGTACCTATCAGATAACACTAAAACAGTTACCTACTACTCAATTTAACCTCCTATACATAGCCTTTTAGTAATATTTGAATTGGCCTAATGTATCTTGTCTGCCCTTCGTTTCACTGGTCTCCCATAGATCTTGTGTTTCTTCTGCTATCTTAATATCCTGGATACAAAATGGTATTGCAAATATCATTAAGTTCTTCTGCTTAGGGAGTTGAACCAAACTTTGTAAGTTTGTTAAGGTAATATATCTCAATTGACAGCATGAGCATCATGCCATTTAACCTGTGGATTTTTAACTCTACACTTCCTGCTTTGAACAGTGACATAGTTAACCAAAAAAAGGAAAATGCTCTGTAAAAAAGATGAATTAGTACTTCAGGTGAGATATTTTGCAGTGCTCTCTTACCCTTACTGTACAAATATCATCTCTTACATGCTTAAGAATACTGAAGGACAGCTTACAGAAGCTTTCAGCCTGTATTTACTATATACATTACTGGTTGTTAGTAAACTATCCAAGATATTATTCAATCATCACTGAAATACTAAATTCACCAAAGTACAGAAAATAGTTCTGATTCATTCCATACAAACTTTTTTTCCAGTTTGTATAGGCTAGTTTCCATCTCAGAATAGACCTATTTATAAGTTATTACCAGTAGTCACATTGTTAGATGTTGGTTGCTTTCAAGCAATCTAGTTGTAATTTCTGTTAATTAGCTGGCTGGGACAGACTACGGCTCTCAGTTTTATCTGTTTAAAAAATTAAGCTCACTGTCTTGTTCTCTCTAAAGACAAACATGGGAATGCCAGAATGCAATTTATTCTACCTTATCTTAAAAAAAAAAAACAAAACACCATGGTAAGTTTAAAGAAGAGTAACACCATTCCCTATGTTTATCTTAAAATTGCAGAAATCAAGATACTGTTTGTTTCTGTAGTACCTGCAACATACTCTGGTTCTACTTGGTCTTAAAGTTCCAGAAATCTGCATCTAGGCAGAGCATAAATTAATTTTGCTTAAAAGGGAATCAAGGGAATGGCCTAACTTGTAAACTACAGAGGAATTTTTTTACAAAAGTTAAGAACTTAAGATAGGCAAATAGTTTTTTACTATGGAGATTCACATAGGCATTTATTCATCTGTTGTGACAGTGAAGATAACTTAGACATTTCTTTTAAGAAGTTTACATCTGTAGAAATCCAGAACTTGGGTTCAGATGTCTGCATAGTAAAGATGTCCTATTAGTAAAAAAGTAAGCTCGATTAGACTGAGAGGAATGACATTCTAAAAATCTTGGAAGTTTAAGGCCTGCTGTTTTTGTTGTAATTAACTAACATGAAAATTAATAATTTTTCTTCATTTCATATTTGCTTGCCCAGTACAGAATGCTATTTCTGGTGTTTTTTATGGGTACATACTACAAACCATCAGCTGCATAAACTTACCTGTGATTATGTGGGCTACATCTTTCCAAGGGGTACCAAAGACCTACTCTTTGAAAGTCAATATATGTACCCTCAATTC
Source organism: Gallinago jamesoni (assembly GCA_025769975.1). Lineage (NCBI taxonomy): Eukaryota > Metazoa > Chordata > Aves > Charadriiformes > Scolopacidae > Gallinago > Gallinago jamesoni. Next base: position 132,266,534 of record JAOQGH010000001.1, read on the forward strand.
CTGGATACTTTTAACATTTCACTGATAATACAGATTGAAACAGTGTTTCTTTTTCTCATGAAGAGCTAAGAACTTTTATAGTGATATTCAGCAAAGTTTACAAAATCTTCAAACAGCTAGCACAGACGCAGCCCCTTCAGTAAACTCAAAAGACACAGCGAGGCTCAGAATCTCCTAACTCCTAGCAGCTGATCTTTAGAAAATTTGAAAATTTCATTGCTGGAGATCACAGGGATCATAAGCACCAAAAACTCTAGCTCCATAGATAGTCTGCGCAGAGCAAGTAAACTTTGTAGGCTAAACGTCTGTGATGTAAGGGACTTGAAAGTTTTAGCCACACTTGACTAAAAACCTCCATATGATACATAATTTAAATAGCTTAAAGCTTTTTGGGCAATTCCAAAGCCCAAACATTTATTTTCAAAGAGCTACAAGTGATGAATGGAATCCATAGTTTCACTGGTCGAAGAGCTCAGTGGCAACACTCTGTCACAGTGCCTACGGCTTGGCTTTTCACTCCCACGCTGTTGTGTGACACCTCCCAGTTGTGCCAAAGCAACTGTTTTTGAGTTCAAGCTGGGAGACAGGCAGGGACTGATACATTTACAAAGAGATTTTTCACTTTTGCCTCTCTTTCAAAAAGATTTTCTTTTTACATAGACCAATAACTTCATCACACAAATACTGGTGTCAGAATGGCTGAGAAGTGGTGCTCCTTGACCAGCAACACCCAGTTCCACCCCTCGAACAGAAAAGTAGGAACTCCTTACACTGGAACTGACACAGGTATCCCGTTTTGTAGATCAATGGTCTAAGATGGGCAGTCCAAGGCCTTGCTCTTCTGGGTCTTGGACCAATTGACCTGAAGGCAAAACTAACCAATCTTTCAAACCACAGACTAATTCACAAAAGCTTCAGAAAGTTGTCATTCAGATTTCCAGAGCATTCAGAAATAATGCATCATTTCTTCAATTCTTAATACTTTTAAATGTATTTAAAAGTAACCTTACAGTAGTGAAGTCTAGTCTTGAGACATTTCCAAGGCTAGAAAGGCAAAAAATTTACCTCTACCTTGCACTTGTAAGTGTACTTGGTTTGCTGAGGAGCAAATCAAAGGACATTCAGCTCCATGCTCTTCAAAAACTTCCCCTGGGGCACTTACTGTCTGCATCATTCTGTAGCGTGGAGTCTTACTCTCACTATTTCAGTCTTTTGGGTTTTCTATTGTCTCTATTTTACAAAGACCTTACCCATATCTTAAGCACTGAAGAAAAGCACTAAGTAAAAATATTTGTTTGTTATTCTTAGAAAAAAAACAAACAAGACCAAGAAAACAAAACTCCACATCCTCTCTCTCCCCCAAACAAACAGTGAAGTACTCGTTATTTTGTTATTATTCAAGCAAGTTGTAGCATTAATAACTTCCCAGGACTCCAAACTACTTGTGTTAAGCACATTTGTTTGCAGTTATCACTAAAGGAGCTTATCAGGAACACAGATTAAAAAAAAAGAAGCAAAACAAAAAATCTCTAGAACATAAAAAAAAGTGGAACAACATGAATTTGGAGGACACGTTATGGAGCCTGCTTTAATGTTACAAGAATGTCCAGGGAGCCATTGCCTTAACTAACTTAACACTTCACGCATTTCTATACCAGTGCAGATAGGACAAACTAAAATGAAATATTTTCATGCTGACTAATAATCGGGTTATACTCTCAGCTATCTACATATATGAAAGTGTATGTCTGCATTGCTTTATTGATTTTATTATTTCAAGAAAAGAGTAAATACATTATTAAGCAAATAACAGTCTCCTTTTTATTAAAAAACATCAAGTGTATTCTATGCTCATACAATAGATGGGTCTCCCTCTGTTGTTATTAAAACAAGATATGTTTTCAAGCCCAAAACACTGTTTCACCACCCTCACAGTAAAGAATTTCTTCCTTATATCTAGTCTAAATTTACCATCTTTTAGTTTGAAACCACTAACCTTTGTCCTGTTGCAACAGACCCTGCTAAAAAGTTTGTCGTCACCTTTCATATAAATTCCCTTGAATTATTGAAAGGCTGCAATAAGGTCTCCCTGGAGCTTTCTGTTATCCAGGTTGAACAACCCCAACTCTCTGATTTTGTCGTCATAGGAGAGGTCTTCCAGCCCTCTGATCATTTTTATGGCCCTCCTCTAGGACTGCTCCAACACGTCCACTTTTTTGGCTTAAATTCAGCTTTTCATCTGCCAGTACCCCCAAATTCTTCTCTGTACAGCTACTCTCAGTCCCTTCACCCCCCAATCCGGAGGTCTGGACTCTTGCCTTTCTTCCCTAATTCCTTATACCTGGGGATTGAAAGCTCTTTCATTGTGTGGAAAGCATCTTTAAAGATCTGCCATCTCTATTCTGCTCCCTTGCCCCTGAGGGCAATTTCCATGGAGTCCTATTGACTAACTCCTTGAAGAGCTTGAAGTTTGTTTTCCTAAAATTCAGGATCCTGATTTAACACTTTGCCTGACCCATATGCCTAAGGACTGTGAACTCCACCTGCGCACAATCACTGCAGCTTAGGCTGCCTCCAATCTTGATGTCACCAAGTAGCTCACTTGCGTTGGTCACCAACAGGTCCACTATCCCATCCCCTCTGGCAGGGCTGTGTATTACTTGGTTTATGAAGTTATCTTCAATGCGCTCCAGTAGTCTCCTGGATTTCCTAGAGCTTGCTGTTCTAGTTTTCCAGCAGATACTGGGGTGGTTTATGTCCCGTAGAGGGACAAGAGCCTGTGAGCACAGTACCTCTTGTAGCTGGAGTAAGGTAGCTTCATCAATAGGATCCCCTTAATTGAGTGGCCTATAGTAGACACTAACCACAAGGTTCCTTTCTTTGCCTGTCTCTAATCTTACCAGTAAGGTTTAAACCCATCTGTGGTTATTCTTCAGAGACAGCTCTTCACTCCCACTTTTTGATTTAGAAGGCAGTGCCACTGCCCCTCCTTACTTGCCTGTTCCTTCTGAATACTCTGTAGCCATGACTCTAGTCATAGGATTCATCCCACCAAAGTTTTGTAATGGCAACTAGGTTGTAGATTTCTAGTAGCATGGTGGCTTCTCCTGTTTGTTGCCCATTCTGTGTACATTGCTGTAGAGGCACTTCAGCTGGGCTGTCAGCTGTGTCACCTTCTTAGAGGAACACCCCTTAATTCTTTTGAGGTATTTCACTGGTGTTTACCTGTTGGCTCCTATTACTTCAGGAGTCCCTGTCTCATGTCTGTAAGACTTCAAGTGTGCTGCAGTGTAGCCAGCATGTCTCAGAGCAACAGGATGTGGGCCTCTAACCTTGATGGGTCATCACACAGCTTGTTGCAAGCAAACCTGACATTATTCCCCTCTCCTTTCAAGTCTAGTCTAAAGCCTTGTCAATGAACCAAACTAGCTTGTGAGCAAAGACTCTCTTTTGCCCGTAATGAACTCACAACCTGGTGCAAAGGGAAAAAACAGAGACTGTTCACTTTTGGTCAATGAAGAGTCACACCGTGACAGCCCCAGGTGAAGCTGCCAGCCAAGAGAGCATGCCACTTTTGCCAAGCTGTCCTCAAGCAGCTTACAGATTGCTTACCTAATTTGCTTACAGAAATCTCTGAATGAATAAAGCTAATTAACAAATGCCTGGAATAAAGCAGCAAATGGCAGCCATAAATCCAGGAAGATGGGTAGGATTGAGTGTAGAAGTTAGCCATCACAAATTAGGCCCAACAGAAACCTGTCAGTGCAACAGTTTCAGGAAAAGACCTGAATCTCTTTCCACCTCTACTAACTGCAGACTCTCAAGGCAAATATAATTTTGTGGAACATGCAGTTTAGAAAAGGGATCAATAGCCAACCAATATAGATTCACTTCACTTTGAGGAAGTTATTAAGAGCAATTTGTTGAATGAAATTTGGAAATATCTTAGGAACAGCGCCTGCACAGTGTCAAGGCAATCACGGTTCTCACTGCTTTCCCAGTGAATAGATGGGGGGATTGGAGGATGTGCACAAGAGACTGGGAGGGCATACAACAAGGCAAATGAGTTGAACTAGCCAAAGTGCCATATAACATTATGCTCAGCAATAAAAAGGGAAAAGAGGAGGTTTTGAGGAGGTTTTAAGGAGGTTAGCCATCTTTTGCTTAGGAACTGGTCTGCCCATGGGAGGTGGTAAGTAGTTGCCTTTGCATTTGCATTTTTTCTCTCTTCTTCCACTTCTCCTTCACTTACTAAACAATTTTTTCTTGACCCAGAAGTTTTCTTTCTACTTTTTTTTTTTTTTTTCCATTTTCCCCCTTTCCAACCCACTGGGCGTGGAAGGGGGTGCACAAGTGGCTGTGAGGTGCTTTGTTGCCCACTGGGGCTAACCCACAACAATAAGCCAAGGGAACAGACAACTCACTGCAGAGATAAATGACCAGGAAATAAAAATTTTTCAATATGCAAGGAATCACAGGAATCCTTTGGCAGGAAGAGAGGTATCCCAGAGTGACAGGGCAGGATTTATAGCTGTAGCAGCCATTAATTTATCTTTAGACCGATTTAATTTCCTATATGGATTAAAAAAAAATAAAATAAAAAAAAAATTGTTAATGGGATTCCAATTTAGTTAGTAAAATTATGCCTTCAATACATATATACAACCCCAAAGTTATAAGTTTATATACACATCGTGACCGTGATTATTTTTTCTTTTAATTGTAGTGACAGAGTATTTTAGTGTCTTGGTTTCAGCTGGAATAGAGTTTATTTTCTTTCTATAGTTTCTCCGTTTCAGATTTGGTATGAAAGGAATGTTAATAATTTGCATTGTTTTAGCTATTGCCAGGTGATATTTATATTAGTCAAGGATTTTTTTAAGCTTACCATAGAAACTAAGAGGGAAAGTAAACAGGGAAAGCTGGCAAACAGACTATTCCATACCATAAATGTCATGCTCTGTATATAAATGGAGGTTGGCTGGTGGGTGAGAATGTGTGATCACTGCTTGGGATAGACTGGGCAATCAATTTACTGGATAGTGACTTGTGTTGTGTTACTTCATGTTATACATTCTTTTACTGTCATTATTATTATTATAGTTATTTTCATCTTCCCTTATTGCTCTGATAAACTGTCGTTACCTCAACCTATGAATTGGTTAAGTTTTTTTTCCATTAACTCCTCCTTTCCCTCCACCCCTCACCCTTTGTGGCAAGGAGGGGGAGAATTGAGCTAGCAGTCGCATGGCCCTAGCTGATGGCTGGGGTTAAACCACAATACCTAGCTATATGAAAAAAAAACCCATGATGAAAATAATGATGAAAAAATAACACATGATAAATACATACATCATTAGTGTAATACATTTAATTCTAGATTGTCCTAAATACAAGACCTTATTACACATTCTGCCTGCTTAACATATCTTCATTTTCAATCTAATCCACTTCAGGAAAAAAATAGAATATATCAATATTTCTGATTAAACATTAAAGAGAAGAACCAGCTAGTGTTTTCAAAATTTAGAAGCTTTTTTCTTTTTGAAGATTAATATATTTAGTACCACAGTAAATAGTAACGCCTTAGTTTGTAAAAAAAGTTAAGTTCTTGCATAATGTTTCCATCCCTTCATTTTCTGAAAGAAGTAATAATAATAATTATATTTTATAATAGAATTTAGTGGCTGCTTAACTGTGTTGTGATATTTTAGGATTAGCAGTTGGTGCTGTAATTGTTATTCCTTCTGATTGCGAGAGGCACAGCACTTACTTAACCAGTCGGTTCTCATTTAGCATTTCACATGCTGCATCCTTTATGAGACTGATTTACAGGTAATGAAGTAATCTATATTTAGATATTTTTCAGGAGATTAATCTTTTGGTATTTTTAGTTGGAAGTTAAATATGTACTTTCCAGGTACTAAATGAATAATTCTGATAATATGCATAAAATTATGGGATTGTTTTTAAATTGGGTTTTAAAGTATTAGTTATTTTTAATTGTGTAAGAAAAGAGACCAGAAAATAGACTTACTTATCTATAGTTAAAAAAATCAACCTTCCAACACATACAGTATGCAAGAGCAGATCAATTATTAGATTCATAAAATGGAATATTTGAATAGTGATTAGATGCTGAACTGATACTTATGTCAAACAAATCTACTAACTTGTTTTATTTCTTAGATTGTATAGCACCTGTCTCTGACATTTACCAAAGTATAACTGAAAAAGGAAAGATGGCTACTATTAAGGTTTCCCATTTGTCTCCAAGTTTGTCTTTTCTGTAACATCAGTTAAAGTACAATTCTTCTCTTCCTCAGTAAAAAATAACATTGCCTCTCAGCCCTACAGCAGTCAAGGACAAATTCCCAGTGATCTCCTAAGAGGTGAGAATTTCACCATTAATATGGAACACAAAATATAAATCAATAATTTTATTTCAGCTTATCCAACATTAATATGTACTGTTTTAAACATCACAGAATTGTGGAAATGTTGGCTGGGAGGGATCTCTGGACATCACTGTCCCAATGCTCTGATTGATAAAGGACTATTGCCAAGAGCAGGTTGGTCCAATCAGCACACCTTCTCTAATCTAATCTTGAAGGCTTCCAAGGAGGGAGGTTTCATAACACTTCTGAGCAAGCCATTCCAGCACTGCACAGCTCACAGTGAATTTTATTTCCTTATGTTCGCCCAAGCTTCCCAAGCTGCAATCTGCAGCCATTGTTCCTTCTACTAATGCCCCTTGCACTAATCAAAAAAGTTTAGCACCTTAATTTGCAACTACCCTTCACACAATTGCAGTTTTGTGCTAGGCCACAGTTTAGACTCCTCTTTGCCAGACCTCCCCTCCTAGGTGATGCCAGCTAGACTGTTAACACCATAGTGACTTCCTCTGGGCGATCTTCAATTTATTTATGTCTTTCTTGAACAGGAGAGGTCAAAACTGAACACAGTCTACTGGTGTAGCCTCACCAGTGCTCAGTAGAGGGGGAAAACAACTTCTCTTGATCTAGTGGCCATGATATTGTTATAGCAAAGTACGTGGTTTGCAAATTTATCAGCCAGACTCAGATATTTACAATGTGGGCACCAACATCCCATGCTATCTTCTTTTTTTATAATGAATGGTAAAATGGGTTGCTTAAGAGTCCGCCTACCCTCCCTGCTGTACTGTTGTTCTGTATGATGAGGAATGCTTATCTCCATATTTTGATAACAAAGGATATCACCCATTGGTGATACCTAGTCCCTTGTTAAATACCCTGAGATTTCTAAGGCATCTTTAAAGGCTGGCACAGGACATGTAAGATGACTCTATATCTTAGAATCAGTACTAAAATAGTGATCCTGGAAAAAAATATTTTGCAAGATACTGGAGATACACATTCTATACACAAGCTGTATGTGGGCAGTATGGGGTGATCTTTTCCTGTAGATAGGTATGCTAAAGTTCTAGTTGTATTTAGGTTGGTGTAAACATATTCTACATGTATAAATTCCCTGTATTATTCTTACCTTTGTTTCCTGTCCTACTGGATTACAGTGCAATAAATTTGATCTGTTATACTCTATTTACATTTCAGTGCTGGGCTAGTTGCATTTGAATTCCCTTATGACACTTAAAATAGTTTTACATATAGAGAACAACAAAGGAAAAGCTTTTTGTTCTCTGGAGTAAAGCCAAAGGACTCCAGCATTAGTAACAGTAAACATGAATAGGGCCAGATGGAGCCTCTGCTTTCCTGTTATGTCTCCAAGTATAAAGCATTATGGCTTAGAAATACTGAAATTTCCAAATAATTATATCTACCAATCTTTTATTTTCTTATTATTTGCAGAATACTACTAATGTCTGTGGAAATTTGTTCAATGGCAAAGGTCCACCTAGACAGAATGAAATGTAGGACTGGAGAATTACTTTTGCTAATAACCCTGTGTATTTTAGGACATGATGCTTTCTAAGGTTGTGGGAGGACCTAAAACTGCATGCGCTGACATAAACAGTTTCACAGTAACCTATAACAGATCAATGCTAGGAAATCTCTTCTGCTGTGGCTATGCAAACAGCTCACCCTTGTGTAATGATTTCCAGAAGAATATCTTCTAATACTAGAGGGTTGTCTAATGGGCATCTTTATTTTTCATTGACAGTGAATTCATCCTTTTCAAAGGGCAAGTACAAGGTCTATGGACATTTAGGTCCCATTTGAGTGCTCATAGTAGAACCAAATTGGAAGTAAATGGTCTTGTTATGGACTTAAGGTAAATTCTACACTGATTAAATAGGCCATAGTGTCTCAGTGAGAGATAACGGTTAACAGCAGTAAGAGCAGGGGAAAAAAGCTGTTCAAGTGATAATGTCTTCTTAAAAGTGCCCTCTTTGCCACTTCAGAAATGTAAAATTAAGCCTGAGGAATTTAGGACCTTGATTATAGCCTCCACCATGAAGAACTTGCACAAATGCAAACTCCTATCAGGTAAATTGGTGTTTAAGTGCTATCACCTAATTTCACAGAATACACATATTTACCCTAACTCTTTCCAAACCTCTTTGCTGGTCTATGTTTGTATATGCTGTTGCTTTCTCTGTCATCTATTAATTCACTTGAGAGACTACTTTCTGTGTTGCCTCCCACAGAGCCTGAGTACCACACTCCTGAGAATTAACACTAACAGCTCTAATTCTTAGCGTTGTAATTGTAATTTTGAAATATAACGTAAAAATCTTATTTTAATAAAATATGAAATAAAATAACTTTCTAGATAAACAAAACTTTCCTCTTCTGAGAAATTTTATTTTCAAAATATTTTCATATTTAGAGCATTTCTATTACAAAATAACTGAAAGATTTGTATCTTCTATATATATCACAAGGTCAGAGCACATTCATAATTTATCACATAGATTTTCTGGACATTTGAACGGTTGATGAATGAATCGTAGAAGAGAAATGTTTGTGGATAATCCAAATGCTTCCTCTAAAAGACCCATCTAGTATTTATCATTTTTATTTCACTAATTGTAAATTGATTATCCATACTACCTATGTGAATGGGATGATGTTTATACATGGTCCTTTTTGATACTTATATCCTAAGACTGTTCTCAAAGGAAAGGACAAATAGAAATTATAAGGATGCATCTCTATGGTATCTGCAAATAAGAAGACGTGTGTGCTGAGCTTTCTTGTTTCTTTTTGGCAACCTTTCTCTAAAGCAATGTGTATCAATATTTTTAAAATTTTCTTTACATAATAGGTTATCATAGTTCTGTGTTCAAGAATTGGTACTCTTCTGTGATTTATTACCTACCGGAAAAACGAAATTCTTCTGTGTGTACACAGAGAAATAGTGAATGTAAATGGATTCCCATGGAGATTTCCTAGCAAAAAAAGTTTATATTTATTTTACATAAACTGCTTAGATACTTTTTAATTCTTACAATATTTAGTTTACAGTTACATTTATTTAGTGCATATTTTCCTAAAACAGAAAACAGTGATAATCTAATGTTCAAAAAATGGTTGTAAGCATTATTGATAACTGTAGTTAGTCCATTTTATCACGCATCTGTATGCAATGTCAGTTAATATTGACTACTTATGCAATGTGAACATTGATAAAACCATCAGTATAAATGTGAGTATCTTATCCAGATTGAACACTACTCTCTAGTAAGTAAACTACTATCCTAGAAAATAATAACTTGTTTAGCAACACTCTTTGAATAAGCCATCATTCATAGACCACTACTCTCTTTTCTACCTAATTCTATCATCTCTGCTCCATGAAACTGCTGAAATTTTCATACTGTTTTTTCGATGTTACCTCAGATCCCTGTTCTTTACTAACATTTCTTGATCCTCTCTGTTGATACTAATGACGAAGCCCACTTTCTGATGCCCATTGTCATCCTATATTGCTTCTTTCATTCCTGTTCATAGGTTTTACACCTTCATACTTGCATTTAGCCACCTTATTATCATCTCTGCTGGTCAGCGCTAGGAAGCTTTTATGGTAAGTTCAGTTGTTATTAAACTTTCAGTTACTAACTTTCTGAACATCTCCAAGAGTGCTAATTCTTCCTCATGTCTTTTCCCCTCCCTTTAGTTCATATCATCTGTTCCTCTTCTATCTTTTCTGTCCTCAAACTAATCATGTCAAAGACAAATTTCTATCATCACCTCCTCAGTTTTGCAACTTAAGATTTTTGTGTTGCCGGCATTGAACCTCTTGTGCCTCTTTTATATCTGATGTTCTCCAGAGTGTTCTGGGAAATATACACACCCACAAACTTCTGTAGGAGTCTACCATTCTTATTTAGTTATTTGGATGCCCCAGGGACCCTGAATTCATCTTTTGATCTAAGGTTTTATGACATAGCTGAATGATCCAAAAGCATACATGGGGAAGGCAACCTTCATTCCTGGCTACAGGGTGACATTTTTTTCTTGTGTTTCTTGTGAGCAGGTACATCTGACCCCTCAGTAAGCTAGGTAAGACTGGCAGAATCACAGGATGGCTGAGGCTAGAAGGCACTTCTAGAGATCATCTAGCTAGCCCCTCTGCTATGTTCACAGCAGAGTCAGCTAAAGCAGGTTGCCTAGGACTGTGTCCAGTCAAGTTTTGAGCATCTCCAAGGATGGACACTCCACAATCCCTCTGCACTATCCAGTTAAATCACGGTATTTGGTCAACCTTGTAGTAAACAAAAGTGGGGGTTTATGCTCAGATAGAATTTCCTGTGATTCAATTTACACCCAGTTTTTTGTTCTTTCATTAAGCACCACTGAAAAGAGCCTGGCTCTGTCTTCTTTTTCCCCCTTTTCAGATTTATACCAAAGGGGTATAAATATCATTATGATGAAGGTCCTCCTGAGCCTTCTTTTCTTCAGACTGAATAGCTTCACTCTTTCAATCTCTCCTCCTATGTCAGATGCTCCCGTCCCTTAATTGTTCTTGTGATCCTTTGGTGGACTTAATGTAGTATGTTCACGTCTCTCTTGTACCCCAGAGCCCAGAACTGCTCAGACATCATTCCACATGTGGTCTTATTAAGGCCTGGAAAACTCCTGAATTTCTTGTGTCCTTCTATGGTGTTGGGGTATTTCAAATCCCACACAAGAACCAGGGCCTGTGGACCTGAAGCTTCTTACAGTTGTCTGAAGAAGGCCTCGCCTACTTCTTCTTGATAAAGAGGTCTGGTAGCAGACATGTAGAGAATGTCACCCATGTTTGTCTGCCAACTAATGCTAGTCAACAAGCACTCAAGCTGGCTCATTACCCTTCGTTCCACAAAGCTCCATACACCCTTGCCACTTTCTCACAGAAACGAACTTCCTCTTGTCATCCTGGCCCATCCTTCCCAAAGAATCTGTATCTATCCATGCCAGCACTCCAGTCAGGTGGGCTTTCATGTCTCCTTCATCCTAATGAGGTTGTATCCCTGTAATTGCACACATACCTCTAATTCTTCCTTTTGGTGCCCCATGCTGCAGGCACTAGTGCAGAGTACTTAAGAAAGGTGCTTCATGATGATTTCCCAGACTAGGTATGAGAGCTTTCCCAGTAATGCTGGTGTCTTGGCACTTCCTTAGCACACTCTTTTGGTGGGCCCATTTTGCCCTGTTCTGTTGATTATGAGGTCTCTCTTGTCCACATCAGACTGCACTTTTTGGCCTGCTTGATCCACCATTCCCTCTGCATTGAGGTATCTGCTTGAAGCAGCAGGGGACTCCCCTCCAGACCTACCCCACTCTCCCACGTGCCCTTACAGAACAGATATGAGCCCTTGGAGATAGAGGACGATCAAAGATACTGATAACAGCTCATCCAGGGAGCTGCTGAAACAGCCAGCTCCATGTATTAAGACTGCCCCCATCAAGGAAAAAAAGAGGGCAATAGTCATAGGTGGTTCCCTTCTGAGGGGAACTGAGGATCCCATATGCAGGACAGACCCTTCCCAAAGGGAGGTCTCCTGCCTTTGAGGGGCCTGTGTTAAGGATATTACTAGGAAGCTTCCTGGCCTGATACAGCCCTCAAATTATTATCCCCTCTTGGTCTTACAGGTAGACAATGATGAACTGGTGAGGAGAAGTTTGAAGTAATGAAAAAAGATTTCAGGGCTCTAGGACAGCTAGTCAAGGGTTCAGGAGCACAAATCATGTTCTCCTCTGCCCCTCCAATTTTTGGGGACCAATGAATGGACAAGCAAGAAGGTCAGGCAGTTCAATAAGTGGCTCTGTAACTGGTGCTAGCAGCAGGACTTTGGATACTCACACCAAATTTTGATTTAAAGGACACAAAGTGTGCTTGAGAACGATGGGAAAACCGTATCCCGAAAGAGTATTAGGCTAAGAGTTAGCAAAGCTCTTGCACAGGGCTTTAAACTAGAAGTGAAAGGGGAAGGAGATAAAACCAGACCCAATGGTAACAAGCCTTGGGTTAAGGGCCAAGGGTATGGGTGAAGTTGGAAGCCCAAGCTCAAGTGCATCTACACAAATGCACACAGTATGGGCAACAAATAAGAGGAGCTGGAGGCCATTGTACTGCAGGAAAAATATGATATCGTTGCCATCACAGAAACTTGGTGGGATGACTCATACAACTGGAGTGCTCAGTCAATGGCTACCAACTCTTCAGAAGGGAAAGACGAGGAAGGAGAGGTGGTGGGGTGGCCCTCTATGTTAGAGACACATTTGAATGCATGGAACTTAATAATGGCAGTGACAGTATAGGGTGTTTATGGGTCAGACTCAAGGAGAAGGCCAATAAGGCAGACATCATGGTGGGAGTTTATTACAGACCCCCAAACCAGGACATAGAAGTAGATGAAACATTCTACCAACAACTGGCAGAGCTCCCACAATTATTCACCCTTGTTCTTGTGTGGGACTTCAATTTCCCAGATATTTCCTGGAAATATAACACAGCAGAGAGGAAACAGTCCTGGAGGTTCCTAGAGTGTGTGGAAGACAACTTTCTAACACAGCTGGTGAGTGAGCCAACCAGGGAAAGCGCCCTACTGGACCTGCTGCTTGTTAACAGAGAAGGTCTTGTGGGGAGGAAGAACCCAAGGAACCAATATAGGTTAGGGGTGGATTTTCTGGGAAGCACTACTGAGGAGAAGGATCTGGGAGTCCTGGTAGGTAACACACTTTCCATGCACCAGCAATATGCCCTTGTTGCCAAGAGGGCCAATGGAATTCTGGGCTGCATAGGGAGAAGTGTGGCCAGCAGGTCGGGGGAGGTCATTCTCCCCCTCTACTCTGCACTGCTGAGGCCACAACTGGAATAACGTGTCCAGTTTTGGGCTCCCCAGTTCAAGAGGAACAGGGAACTACTGGAGCGTAAGCCAGTGCAGATGATTAAAGGATTAGAGCACCTCCCTTACAAGGAAAGGCTCAAAGAGCTGGGGCTCTTTAGACTCGAGAAGAGAAGACTTAGGGGAGACCTTACCTATGTTTACAAGTTCCTAAAGGGTGGGTTGAAGGATGATGGAGCCAGACTCTTTTCAGTGGTTTCCAGCGAAAGGACAAGGGGGAATGAGCATAAGCTGGACCTTAGGAAGTTCCACTCAAATATGAGGAAGAAGTTCTTTACAGTGAGGGTGATGGAGCACTGAAACAGGCTGTCAAGAGAGGTTGTGGTGTCCTCTTCTCTGGAGATTTTCAAGACCTGCCTGGATGCAGTCCTGAGTGATGGGCTCTAGGCGTTCCTGCTTTAGCAGGGGAGTTGTACTAGATGATCTCTAGAGGTCCCTCTGTCAAATCCGTGACTTATCTCCCTCCCATATTATTTCTGGCCTAAAGCTCTCTGCAACAGGATGAGGAAACTCTCTGCACCCTACAACCTGTAGCTGCAGAGCTGTATTCTCCCTCAGCAGCTTGCTCTGGCTCAGGACTCAGCTATGCCAGGGGTAGTTCCAGGGCTGGTACACAGGGACCATTGGTGGTATGTGACCACTATCACCACCACTGCAGAGCCCGTATGCGTTACCTGCAGTGGAACTTCTGGTCCCACTTCTGTGTGCCCTTCCGGCCAGGCTAGTGCCTCCATTAGCTGCACTGTTGGCCAGGCACCCCTAGGCCAATGTTGCTGTTTCACCAGATGAAATGTTGTTTGAACCTCCTTAATCATTTTGAACAAAGCCCTTTGATGAGGAACAGCTGACAACATTTTCGCTCATACTGTCTGTCTCACCAAACGTGCCTCTCTGGAGGGCAGGGAAGGGGGTGTAGGCTTCCACTCAGCCCAGAAAAGGGTGAATGTTCTCATCTTTAACACTTAAACATGCAAAATGAGGAAAAATTATTGTTTCCTTCAGGCATAAGAGAGGATGTGCTCTCCTACTCATGCACATGTTTTTCTTCACTCTTAAATTTCCAACAGAAGTGACTCATAACTTCAGAGGAAGTTTCAAGGACATAAACTTCCAGTGTGTTTAAGTGTGTCACTGAAACTCTGAACAAGATGCTGAAGTCTGAGATCTAACTGTTGTCTGTTTTGGATCCAATTCAGAGGCACTTACCTTCACTCAGATATCCTACTTGGTCCTTCAGAACTGGAAAGAGCAACATACCTAACCCCACAGTGCTACAAGTTGTTTCCCTAGATAAAAATATAACAACTTGCACAGTAAGATTTTGTCCAATATGAGTAAGACACATTAGCTAACTTCATCTGGCCTATTGTTTTTCAGAAAATTTTGTCTCACAGACTAACTAGATAACTAAATTAATAAGTGTTTTTCTTAAGATTATAATTAAATAGATATTATTGTTAGGGTTGTCAGAGTTATTAAGGCTAGGTGTGGAAAAAATCAACACCAGGCATTTATTTTATAAACTGTTAATGGGAAGAGAAGGGTGAAATAAAATATCATACAGTGAAAGAAATCATAAGGATTACAAATGGTGATGTTCTTCAGTTTAAGCTGTTTGTCTTCTCTGCTTCAGTCAGTTTATTATATGGGCCTATATCTTTTGCATGGTAATGGCCTACTTCTGAGAACTAGCCACTTGGATGAGTCACCTGTATTTAAAATAATATGAAAATATATAGGTTTGTATTAAGGCCAAATGTTGTTCAAAGTTATGTAGCACCAAAATATTCAGTTCTATCTAACTTCTTTTCTATGTCTGCTTGTGTTAGATATTACAGTTCTACTGGTCAGAATTATTCCTAGAAAGATTAAAAAAAGGTGGGAGAGCTCAGTCTGACATCTACATTTTGTATTAATATGAAGAACACTGGGATTATATCTTGATTCATAAAGTATGTGTCAGATACTTGACATAAAACAATTAAATGTATTGCAACTTATAAGATCATATATTAAAATACTAAAAATCTTAATTCATTGTAATAAATTAGTCAAAATAAGAATAGTGTTGATCAAATGCAATGAGGGTTTCTGCTTTCGTGTGTAATGCCAATACAACTATGTTCTAATCAAATTCAAGCTCTTTTTCCTCATTGTGGGACTTCACCTATTTGAAAATGTAAATGTGTGTGATTTCTGGTCAAATGGTTAATACAGAAGGCACCTGTCAATTTCAGTCACTATCTGAAAGATTTCAGTTTTCAAAGTAAACTAATTAAACACATGCCCATTTCAGTTCAGGAGGCCAGCTCTTCCAAGACTTAAAAGGAACCAGACATTTGAGTAGCCTTAAGGAAATAAAAAAAATTAACAATACTATTAAAAGGATACATTTGTGTTGCTTAGAGATTTTTTAGTTTGAGGAAAAAAATACAAAAAAAAAAGCCTTGCTCATTGGCAAGTTCAGGTATTGATTGAATTTGTGCTCCATTTTGCAAATTCCATATTAATTTTCCTTATTCCTTATATCTATTAAAACAGAAAAGTCAATGGAACGTAGGATTTTAATCATGATAAGTTAGATAAAAAATTATGGTTACCACACCAACATTAACACTGCTACAATGAGTTATATAATATTTTGTCTCTCAGATTTTACAATAAATCATATAATTTTCCTTGTATTTAATCCACTACAGTTATTGATGACTGCTAACAATGCTCCTCTATGACACAGCAAGGAAAGATGGAGAAGCTATATGCTTTCTTCAAAGGTACCAATATCTGCATTTAAAATTAATAGGGCCAGGATGAGAAGCGTCATACGGTGGAGCTCTTAAGCTCATTTAGATAGTACCATAGGGTTTCTGTTTATTAGTTAGAAGAAAGCTATCAGACTATTTTTTGAAACATATCTTTTTCTTTTTATTTTTTTCATTTTGTCATTACAAAATGTAGGTGCAAATATATCTGAACAGCTGCACAGTTATATTGGTTTGATAACATCCTAATCAGGAAGCTTTCTCAGATCCAAGACAGACAGGAGATGTAGAATTACACTGGAGTGGGAATTTGCCTGGTAGTCAAAGCCTTCACCTGAGAAAGTAGAGACACAAGCTTGGATTCTAGCTTTGGTTAGCAAATGCAGACTAAGGATGTAATGACAGATACAATCTCTTTTCCACTAGCCTTCTCCCTCAAGAAATAAGTTAAGAAAAGCCTCTTAGACCAGAGAGACAAAAGCCTGCATACTTCATGCCAATTCTCTCCCACCACTGGACTGTAACTGTTTTGGGTGAGATTTGTTAACAGCAGAGGTACTACTTTCTACTACTTTCTTGGAGGGCATGGCTGCAGAGGGTCTACCAGCAAAATCTGGAGAGGCTTCTGCCCTGTCTCTGACTCTCTGGGTGAGTACACTGGAGGGCATAGACTGAAATGGATGAAGAGCAGAAGTAAAGCATAAAGTCACTCCCTGCAGAGTCAGGAAAAAATGCACTAGTTACCTCAGTGAAGAGACCTGCTAGGAAGTCAGTTGGATAGTGCATCAAGAAAAGGGAGGGGAGGATTCAGTGCTGAGATGACTTGAGGCTCGTTGGGGAAGAACAATCTGTGACCAGGGATCACAAAAATGCAAGGCATTTAGAACAGAGAACCAGGCTGAGATAGTACCCAAATGAAAGATCTGGTGAGTACTATGAGAGGTAAAGGTATTGAAGTGTCCTGAAAGGTTAATATAGGAATACCATTTTTGATGTCCATGAATCTTTACTGTTTGTTTTATTCTCAAATTCCTCAAAGTACACGTGAAACACATCTTATCATAATTTCTATAGTATGATTTCATTGGTTTTATTTCACTTCCCTAACTTCTTAGTGTCTTTCTAGTGACTTTCAGTCTTTAGAGGAGTTAGACATTTGCTATTTCTTCTGATCAGTGGTCATATTGTTTACTTGACAAGTCAGCACTGTTAGTACTAGAGTTTAGATTTTAAATTTACATTGCAGTTCTGTTCCTGACTGAGCTACCTTATAAGACATACACTCTCTCCAAATCTCCTTTCACCACCCTTCAGAAAAACTGTGTAGGTAGAAGAAATGGTTACAATATCCTGTTATGCTCTACTATCATTATTTGTAAAAATTAATTGAGAGGGTTTTTATGTATAAAAGAGTTAACACTACAGATAAGGCATTTATACTCTGAAAGTTTGGAGGAATGTTTCTGAAGACAAAAAATGCTGCAGCAAGTTGGAAGGGTGGACAACTGCTTCAGAGAGGTTACAGTTGGTTCCAGGGCTGTTCTGTGAGAGGAAGCTAGAAAAATAAGTCAGAAGGTGGGAAACACATGTTCTTGTCACTAGGGTAAAACCAGAGGCAAAACCATCAGGATTTTCATTTTATTCTTTCTTTTTTTTTATTATTCTTTTTTTTTTTTTTTAATTTTTTTCCAAGTCTGGGTTCTTAACTTTTAGCTAGCAACAAAATTAGAATATTTTTACATTTGGAAAAGGGGCTAATTTTCATGCACTGATAGATGAAATTAAAAAGAAGATGAGGTATTTATTGCTAGAGAAAACATAGGAAATTAAGCCACCAGTGACCTTACACATCTTTAATATAAAAAATATTTTTCAAAGGATATAGCATTAGAAAATTGTGACTTTCTCACATCATGCTTGCTCCAAATGCTCTCCACAAAATACCTGTCTGCTTTAAGATGTAAAGGTGCAAATTAAATGGCTGCAAGCAGAATGATCAAACATTTCTGTTACATTTAACTCACATTGGCAGAAGTTTTAAGACTGAGTTTTATAAAAGTGTGCATGTGGGGGGTTGATTACTCAGCAATGTCCTTGAAAATCTATGACATTCTTTATTTTTTCAAGTAAAAATTCAATAGCACTTCATTTTCATTCCTTGACTTTTCATTTAAAGTTGGTTGAGAGTTAAGCAGGTTATGAAGGGAGGATTGATGGAAAAATGTTCAGGATCTCCAGTCAGAATAATCCTGTAAACTTTCTTTTAGAGTGTTTGCATTACAGAAAAACCCCTACATTTGAAAACATGTTTTCCAGTTAGTCATGTTATTTCATGTTATTTGCCTTTAATGTTATTCATGTTTCCAATTATGTTTTAACTGTTCTTAGTTCGCTATGTTTATGATTTTTAATCTGTTGCATATGACAATTAGTACAAATATTTTGGATTATTCCACAGCAACATCTGGGAATTCACTGAATTTTTTTCATAAATTCTTATGCAAGCTAGCAGTTGGAAAGTTACTTTTCTTTTATTGGTTATCAGAATATTAGTACCATGACACTAGGCAAGAAAGAGGCATTATCTGGAATACTATTTACAGATTTGGCCATTCATTTTGATAAAAGTGGTTAAAGACTAGATTCAGAAGAGGTTACTAGGGCATATAGAGTCCATACAAGAGTACCTAAAAAATTTTACTTCTTTGTCTTGGTAAAGGAAAGCTGGAGGAAGAACATAATTACTTCCAACATATATTAAGTAGTTTACACCTAGCCTAAACCTGGTTCTAAAAAGGGACTTTGTTCTATTTATGAAGGGCTTACATTATGCATGTCTATGAAAGTAAGACAAAAGTCCAAGCTTCTTGTCTAATCCTTACTTAGTGTCAATTTAATTCACCTCCATAGCAGCTATACATCTACTTTTGGTGCTCTCTTCTGCATCTTACTGTTCCTTTTTATCAGGCAGGAGCTATTCTTAAACTTCTCACACTTTGTGTACTAATTGTCCTACAACTTCAAACTAGCAAATATTCATAGGATTTACTTTATTTACATTGATTTCCTTCAACAAAATTTCCTTTCTACAATTCCATGGAAGCTGAACAAACTGTATTTCTAATATTGTGCCTTTTCCCAAGTATAAATTATAAACATTTAGGTGGTGGTATGTAAGAGGTGTTCAGTAAACAAATCTTATGAATCAGTGTTCTTAGTAACCAAAAAATTGTTGTTTGTCTTTAAAAATACATGGTATTATTGTTACTATTTTTTCTGTTTAGTCATAATCAATTCCATAGTACCCAAAAATGTTAAGGATCCATTTGCCACACCTGCAGGTTTGTTTGTTCATTAGCATGTGAACACCTGCTGCTCTGCAATTATTAAATGTAAAGTAGGTGGAATTTATGTATAATCCCCTTTAAACTTGATAAGTTTTTGGTTTTATTTTTTTTCACTGTGTGATTTTAAGAGTCAGTATTTAGAGTCAGTGCCAAGAATGACGAGTTAACCCTGCCTATAGGAAGAAATTGGGACAAGAAAAGCAGATGAAAGATTGTTTCAGTAAATTCCAAGAAATGAAAGAATTTGCCTGCCTTACAGAGCACTGAATGCCTTTCTGAAGTTTTTAAGTAATCTATGAGGAACAAGACCAGTTCATGGAACTCCTCTTATTATACAGAAAGAAATGCAAGAATTCAAACACATTAAAAAGTTAGTTTTTTTATAAAGTCGTAAAGGAAACTTAAGGTCAAAGATGAAAAAGTCCTACTTAAAGCTACCTAAAGAAAGCTACCAACAAGAGATTAATATTTTACAACCATCTTCTACAGGAAGAAGAACAGAATCACCAAAAATTTTGACTCTGCTACATGGCTCCCATCATCTAAATATATTTTGCTATGGTTTTCTGTGTTTTTACATCCATTAAGGGTGCAAGAAATCAGGTGATGAGAATACAAAATTGCTGGGATCTGTTATAAAAAAAGTGGGCATAGACTGGTCAGAGTGGGGAATTTGTAAACTCACTGTAAGCTCCAGAATGCCACTATCCTTATTCATGATAACTCTATATAATAGCCTGCAAAGGTGATTTTTCAGTTCCTGTTCTGAACTCTTTGCATCCCAAACTGTTTACAGTGACATTTCTTTTCCTGCCTGTTTGAACATGCACATTCTCTATCCTATTCACACATAAACAGGAACTCTCTTATGGAGAAGTAATGACAGAATGACTTTTCTTTATGCATAGGTAAGTCTTTCTTTCAGGCTTCTGTGTGGTTATTACTCTGACGTGTTCCATGCTGTTATATAGACAGGACTTCTAAATCATAATTTTCTTAAAATAATGGGGTTTTCTGATCACTTTTATTACTCTCGCTTAGCACACAGCAAAGCCTTCTGCACTGAGCTGTCCAAAGACATAACTAGAATACTTAGATAAGGTTTATCTGCTAAAATATCTACTCAGTGTTAGTTATAGTCATCTTTGACTATAAAGATGTGCTTAGACAAATAGGTTTGGTGTGTAAATTTGAGATTGAGAGAACTGTATTTCAGTCCTCTTTTAAAATCTCAACATAGTTGAAGTTGCAGCTAAGTTTGGAGGATAAAGATATGTATTAATATATATATGCATTTACACATAAAGTCTCTTTTGTATTATTTGTAACATAAAATCTACTGAGTTCTTGAATGGCTCCTGGACCATGGCTTAGCAGTCTCCAAAAGACATTGATTTAAATGACTTGCTAGTATCACAAGGATTACGCCTCTCAGAAGCTCAATGCTAAAGCTCTCATTCATGTCAGTAGGAGCCAGGGGCTGACATGATTTTTCAGAAAGGATATCTTTTATTTACAATGTTATTTCTTTCTGCTACTGCATTTGCTCAAGGGCTGTAATCTATGTAGAGTTTTTGTTGTTCTCACTTAAGGCTACTGACATGTGGTTAGTCTTCTTATAGCTCATCTCTGAACCAAATCAATGGACAAGAGTCACTATTCATGAGTGGTTCTAGCAACGTTTTTTTTACGGGAAAAAAGAAGCAGCATTCTTGGTGTGGTACCATAAACAGGGCCATCCTCAAGCTTAAAACGAAAGGGTCTAGAAACTTGCTTGGATTTACAAGTTCCAAATGCAAAAGTCAGACCACAATTTAAGTCATTAATTTAAGTCACATGGTCTAAGAATAATAATCCAAATCTAGAAATGTCTTCCTGAGAGTCCTAGTTACAGTCACTTCAGGAAATCTATATCTACATAGACATTGACATCACTGTGATTTTTCATTCTGCTTGTGTCCTTCAGGTAGGCTGCTAATTTATTGTTCCTGTGTCATATCTGCCTCGTGCAGAGGTTTTGGATATCCTGTGGCACTCAGTTGATGACACTCAACAAGGTATGGCAACTATATCCAGCCATGTAGCGTCAAACTCCGTCTTCTCTACAGATTTCATAATGCTTGTGGCATTGCCTCTGTTACTCAGAGCCCAGTGGAGGAAAGAAGTAGGTGATGATTTGTATCCTGGAGCTGGAAAGAAAAAAAAATACAGGTGAGTACTCTAACTACTTATCTGTTATAAATTTTTTCTTTCTTTTTCCTTCTTTTTTCTCCTTTCCTTTTCTTTTTTTTCTTTTCTTTTCTTTTCTTTTCTTTTCTTTTCTTTTCTTTTCTTTTCTTTTCTTTTCTTTTCTT
>JAOQGH010000001.1:132288432-132299449 GCA_025769975.1 Gallinago jamesoni
TCTTTTCTTTTCTTTTCTTTTCTTTTCTTTTCTTTTCTTTTCTTTTCTTTTCTTTTCTTTTCTTTTTTTTCTCTTTTTCTTCATTTTTCTTTCTTTTTCTTTCTTTTTCTTTTTTTTTCTTTATTTTCTGAAGTACCTATACTATATACTGTGCTGAGCATATATGAAGTTTTCTGCATCCACTGTATATTCAGAGCTAACCTCCTGTTCTGGCATACCTAGGGACATAGAATATGAGCTAGTAATAAAGTGAGTTTAATTTTTCTCTATCAATAGTAAAGAAGAATCTAAACAAATAAGTTTGATGTGTAAGTTCATAGTATAGATGTCTGTATTTAGCCCTTCTTTATAAATACCAGCAAAGTTCAAAGGAGAACTCAGTGTCTGAGTAGGCAGCAGGGAGTTCTGCTGCATGGGGGTGACACTTAGAAGTTGGTACTCAGGACAAGAAAGTAGCTGATGACATAAGTATACCCTCAACAGCATGAGGGTGCTGTTGAAGGGATCTTTCTAGGTGCCTTTCCTGAACCCAGAAGTTAAATTTTACCTAAATTTCCTCTTCAGTGTGAAAGGATATGCTCTTCTACTTGTTGAAATCCTTATCCTATTTCACCTTAAGATCATAATAAATGCCCTGTATAGTAGAAACCATGCCTACGACTTTCTTATCCAGTGTTGTAAATTGGAATTTAAATTGTACTGACAAGGATAGAAGTACTGTCACTTAAATCAATTATAAGTCACTGAAGCTTTGCTTAAATTGGCCAAATCTTTATTGTTTTACATCAGTAAACATCATCATGAATTTATTTAAATTTTAGTGAGTTCTATTGAATTGGTAATTGTAATGTGGTAATTGCTGTGATTTGTGTGATATGTAAAAGCTTTTGGTATACTCTGTGCCAATTAAAATGCAATGTAATCCTAGAGTTTTCTTGCAAATACACAAGATGCTGAACTTTTGTTTGTTTGCTTTTTTAAGAAATCAAAGTATTTATCACTGCTTCTGGAATTTAAGCTAGTTGTTATTGGTTTATATTTGCTGAAGAAAATCAAGGTTTCATTTCATACATTAAGCAGGGTGATCAGATTGCATATGACACCTCTCTTGTGTGACAAATGGGTTTGCAAAGTATTACTTGCATAGCATAATGGCAATTTGTCTACTCGGTGGCTGTAACAAACGCATTACATTTTTGTTTAACGGTTATAATTCATCATTTCAATACACAAAATACATGCACATACTTTATTCCTCAACAGGGGATAAATAGGATGTCAACACTAAAGTTACGTTTGTTTCCTTCAAAAAGAAAGGAAAAAGGAAAAAATCTATTCCAGTTTGTGCATGGTCAAGGAAGATGGTCAAAGGTTTTTAAGGAAAATAAACAAAAAATTTTGTCCTAATAATGTCTGTCACCTCATATAAAACAGAGACACTTTCCAAAGAGGCTTTCTCTACTTTTATAACTTTGTGACTCAGTTTAAAAATAAGAAATGTTAGGATTATAACTAAAAAATAAGAAACTATTTGATTATATTGAAATTAAACTGAATGATGGAAAAAAAATTACCATTTTATAGCACCAAAGTAACTGATTTGTCAGAGACAACAGCATTCAGAAACTCCACTGACTTTTCTACATAGAAAATGGGCTAAAAAATTCAATATTGGATCTGAAATTCTGCTTTTTTATGATGGAAATAACATAAAAAACTTCAGGAAAAAAAAAGCATTGCAATGGAGAGCAAATGAACATATATTGTTCCCTAGATGGGTAAAACTAGAGAGCACTGATACACTGTTAGCTATAAATATAAGCTAAGATGATGAGTGCTAAGTTAAAAAGTATTGAAAAATTCCAAATTTAAAAAGGGTATTGGGGGGTGAAAAGAATCATTGGAATGCAAATGTGTAAAGCCAGATAGACAGTATTTGTTAGTCAACAGAAGTGGTTAACAAACTTAAATTAACAGCAAACATTCAAAATTTCTTCCTGGACAGCCATGTATCTTCTTAATTCAAGGCAATACTAGAAATACTATATAACGTTTCTTTGAAGTAAATAGCTTGCCATGTCTTTGTGGATGACAGTTTGGAAACCTTTGATTTATACTGATGAACTTCTGGGAACTGAATAGGTAAATACAATCTTATGCGATACATATTAAGTAATGATCTCTTAGGATAGCAAAACTGGGATTTTTATATAGCACTTGTTATGATGTTGGCAGGAGAAGGGGGATTTGGATTTGGAAAATAGAATTTTCTTTATTCTTGTCTAGGTGTCTGAATGCTCTCATCTCCTTAATTCATGAGGGCTAC
Organism: Gallinago jamesoni; assembly: GCA_025769975.1. NCBI lineage: Eukaryota > Metazoa > Chordata > Aves > Charadriiformes > Scolopacidae > Gallinago > Gallinago jamesoni. The sequence continues at coordinate 132,290,759 of JAOQGH010000001.1, forward strand.
AAATACATTTTTCTCTCAGCTGGCTGTGCAGAATTATGTGGGGAGGTAGCCCCGGTAGGCAAGGTCTTTTCAACATCCATGCTGTAGCTCCTTATGGGAATCATAATGCAAAATGAAAAATAGGAAAATGGAACAGTTTTTAAAGCTGAAAGTATCTTAGAGTTTTACATGGTAAAAATTAATTTTAATGTCTCTGAAAAATCAGAGGCTGCATAATGTTTTTGAGTTACCAACATAGCAAGTTGGTATCACTGATAGTACAATTATACAGAAAGAATGAGAAGGTATGTACAGAGTTCATGTGTAACTTCCATTCTTTTTAGATTGGCAATAGTATACTATATTATTATTCCTCAGACAGGAAAAAAACTATCTATGAATAGTAACATTTTTGTATCATAACTATACCATGGTTCACATTTCCATGGGTCTGCTGCCAATGAGCTCTTTTGCATGTGCAATATAACATTTGAAAATACTTAGGTGCTATTTTACCTGTGGACACAGTCTGGAACTTTAATTATAATAAGTTCAAATTCAGAATATTCAAAGAAGTTATACAAAGCTCCAAAACAAAAACAAATTCTACAAATTCTCTTCTTAGTAAAGAAAAATCTGACATCTCAGAATTTCTTGAGAGTTGAAGTGAATCTTCAACTGGATTTGGAGGTCATATATTCTGGATTTGAAAGGTCATATGCTTGGGATCTTATTATGGAATCATGATATGATCCCGAGCATATGCTTTAAAAGTAAACTGTGTTTCTAAATACAGAAAAGTTGTTTGCCATGGGACTGTGCATCAGCAACCTGAAGCAGCCCAGGGTTATGATTAGGGTAAGTTGTGCCATTTAGAGGAAGAGGAAAGGTGTCTTAACTGAGTCACAAGAACAGACAAGTCCTAAATCAGCTAATGAAAAACAAATAAGAATTTGAAAAATACAGTTATCTGTACTTCTATTTATCCTATTCATAACATATAAATAATTTACACAGGTTATTGAATATCTGTATATAAAAATACAGTCAGTAGGAGTAAATCTTTCTTCACCACCTTCTTTATTCTTGTCCTGGGACTTGCCAGCCTGTGCAGAAAGGAGACTAGCCTTTACTAGTTGTCTGCATTCTCTATTCAGTACTAAAGAAGAAGGTCCTGAAGAAGGACCTATTCAGTACTAAAGAAGGTTGAATGGGATCCAAAACAGCTAGCAGGTTGGAAAATGATTGTTTATGAGTAACCAGTGGCCTAGCTATCTAAGGGCAAGTTCTGTAATCTCACCTCTCTTAATTTCTGCTTTATTTGGCTGATGTTTGTGAAAATTTGTTTTTATTTATTGAAATACACGATTTGCAGTCACTCTTCTCATGTGGAGTTCACTGACAGTATTTTTTCAAAGACTGGATATTTGTGCTGTGATAGACAGACAGGTGTTTTTATTGCTGTCCATATCTGAGAAAAGGAAAGCCCCAGGTGAAGTTCGTGCTCAGGCTCAGTAGATTAAAAGTCAATATCTTGCTTCCTAAACTAATTTGGATGAGGGAATTGGGAATTATTTCTTCATTTTGAAACAGTGTCATTATATACATACACACATGCACCTATATAGAATCTATACAAAAACATGATTAACAGGGACAAGGAGAAAGTATATAAATAAACATACATGCTTCAGGAATAGGTTGGTTTGAGTTCTGCCCAATATTTGATACTACATTTATATTTAATAACTCAATGCTTAAAGATGTACCATGGACATAAGGAGTTTCTTTTGAATATGAGGAAACTAATGAATAATTCTGATGATGGAAATATAAAGCAATGAAATATTGCTTGGGGAAACTAAGAAGCCTTAATAAACAAATTCAGAGAAATAAAATACTTGGTAGCTTGAAAAGGTGAAAATTGTTCAGGGAGACGCATTCTGAAAGTGAAGGGTTTTTCTGGGTTGTTTCTTCCTTGCTTTGGACAATAGTGACAATGTGGAACTATTTTTCTACTAATGCAAAAATTATTTTGTTTGTATCTGGGTTGCACCCAATTTAAATAAATGCATCTCTATGTGGATGCAGGGACAAATTTATGCTACATTAGCTTCTTTATAATGGATACTCCTGATGTGTGTTCTAATAGAACAAATGAAAACCCTTTCAATGATAAAACATTAATTAGAAGACCTGTGTAAGTGCAATGCCAACACAGAAGCACAGAATTACGGGGATATAAAGGCAATTTCTACAAAAAAAAAAAAATTCTAGCTAAATTTAACTTGAAATAGAAGAATAATTATCTTTTTAGAGACTCTTTCCAGCCTATCTGTTCCACTTCAGCACATGAGGTTTTTTTGCCCTGAATGTGGTTAAGAAATTTAAGAAAAGCTGCCAAGGATAATTCTTTTCCCCTGCCTAATAGGTGTACTGAAACCACAAAGAATGAAAGAATGTAGAGACAAGAAGCTAGTAACAATAATTGTTTCTTGGAGTGCAAGTAGCACAGTATTTTATTCATGTCCAGATAGATCTTCAGTGGAGATTTTGGATAGTGTTACAATCACTGCCTTCTGTTGTAGACTCTCTCAGTCTAGCAAGGAGATAAATGTATGTATTGTAAATCCATAGTACTTCAAACTCCATGAGAAAATTTGCAGCTCTTAAAAAGGTTCACAGCCTCTGTCCCTCAGTCTTGTTCAGTATGACATGTGGCATATTCACACATAGAGTATGTGTAACACTGGCACAGCACATTTGCTGTGGGATATGGTTTGCTTCTTAGACTCATTTCCCAGAAACTATACTGAACATTATGGACAAAAATAATTTACTATAAAATATAAATCTTAGTTCTTAAAGTACAGATAAAGTAAAACCTGCAGAATTCTATATGATTTCAGCCTACTGGCAAATCTTACTGAATAGTGGTTATAGAAGGAATATGTTACAAACAGGTCACAGTTATATGTTGACCAATTAAAATGTATCATGTGCATGGGGGTTTCTATTTCTTTCCAAATTATTAGACTGAAAGCACAATGTACTGCTCAGTTTTACCAGTTTTATCCAGCACAACGCTTCTTCAGGTACGGGCAGTTAGATGAAAACACTCAGAGAAAATGCTTTTCTAGAGTGACTTACATGGGAACTTCAATTTTAGTAGTGATTTTTTTTTCATAGAATTTGTATTTTGCTCACCTTTAAGAGATAATGCGCTAGTTGGTAAAGACAGTGCTGAAATGCTTCATACAGTGACTTGTTTCATTTACCACTGGCTTCCTTCCTGCTACCCCTAGGATATTCAGGCATTTTCTCCTTTTCTTTGTAAAGTCCTACAGGATCATTACAAACAAATTTTAAGTCTTCACAGCTTTCACCCTCTTGTTGGAATGGTTTCACTGAGACATACTGAAGATCTACTGAGACCATAATTCTTTCACTGCTAGCACAAACTAGTGATGTCTATGTTAGGCAATGTATAGGAGAAAGGGCTGATGCACAGTGATAGATCCATTAGTATGTTCTCCCAACATTTCATCTCAAAAATCCAATTTGTATGGATTTTATGAGTAGAAGCAACAGGATTTTTCTTTCATGAATCTTGCTTGTCTGATAGTAAGCTTGCTCTCAGACAAAATGACGACTTTTGTCATGATTCCTGTAAAGTGCAGGTATTTTGATACACACTCAAAGATGCAAGAAGAATGGGGCTGGATACTGAACAAGTCAATGGCTTTCAGCCATTGAAATGCTGACTTTTCAGCTGATGTTTTCCTATGGTATTAGAAGACTCTGGGGATACTGTCTTCCAAATGAAGCTGCATAAACCTGGTCCTGAGGCAGGGGAGGTAGAAACTCTTTGCTTGTCCAAATTCTCTAGAAAATGTCCCAAATTGACAAGTTAAAAGTTATTCAGCTGATGTTCAGTAGTCAGCTGACTGACCTAATCGAATGACCTGATCTCAGGTGGCATAGGGAAGCAGGGGGACTACAGGTGTTTGTAGTATGGCATTATGTACCCCAAAAATTACTCTGCTATGTAGGAAGCTAAGAGGTCATTCTCATTGCCATTTTCCATATTTTCTGTCATTAGTATTACTAGTAAGTAATACGGAAGTCCTTCCTGGCTTACAGATGATATATAAAAGTACTGCAAATAATAGAGCAATTTGCACCTCTTATCCATAATTTGATGTTCAGGATAATATTTTAAAAATTTTACATTATTTTTCAACTTTTATAATTACTGTAATTATACCTTTTATACAGTTGGGTTTATTCTGTCACTGTGTAGGTGTAGAAAAAAAGAGGACAAGTAAAAAGAAAGTAGTAGATGGACTCAGCAACTTGTAAGGCACTCAAAATTACGTTTTTTTATTTTTTTAAGCTGGGTAAATTGAGTCATATATCTAATAATGGATTTTCATACGATTATTCTCATATAAATGGTTATTTTGATGCAGAGAGATTTTGTGAATGGGATTAGGACTGTCTCAAAAAAAGGTGAAGGACATATTCATGGGCACAATAACAAGGTAGTTTTAGCCACTGAAACTAGTTAAAATAAAGAAAATGCAAAGAAATTTGTGTTGTTTTTTTTTTAAGTTGTTCTGTTCTATACCGGTTTTCATACCTAAACCAAAAGTCAGTAACGTGACTTCATATCTCAGACTTTGCTTGCTGAATTTTCACAATGCTTCAGGCCTCCCTTTTAGGGCTCAGCAGCCTTGTAATGAAATGTTGAACAAAGGAAAAAATGCATGGAATGTAAAATCTATTTAAAGTAGCAAGCACTTGCCACATATGCGGACTAGTATGTTTTAATCCAAGTACATTTGCATTGCAAGTTCAGGAAAATATGATAGAAAGGGTTTGATATTATTTATTACATATGCACTTTATAGAATGAATTCAAGACTTCAAGGTAGGCTGAAATTGGATGAAAATTTCTTTAAACAGGAGATGACCTATGATTTACAGAGCTACTGATACAACTGGAGAAGCCCAGATGATTTTGAGAAAAATGCCTCAGAACTGTACAGTAGTACTGATAAGAGAAACTATTTTCCTTTAAGATCAGTGTTTAGAAAAGCTGAAGATTCACCAAAACTGAGAGGGAAACTGTCCGGCATTCTTCTTTGGAAAATAATATGGTTTTCAGCATCCAGACAGAGTGAAACAAGGAAGTAGAAACAACTGAGTGAAATATTACAGATGCTTCTTCCTCTTGCAATTTTCTGAATGACTAAATGTGGACCTGTGTCCTATAGAAATATATTTCATTTTCCAAAGCCAGCTTTTTTTGAGAGAACTCCTGTGTTTATGATCACAAAAGTCTAAAGCTCATATTTATATAACACATATAAAGAACTTAATAAATCTTTGAATTCATAAAGTTTATATAGAAATTACTTTGCCCTTGGAATACAAGAAAAATCCTGTGAAATATATTTGAGAATATTGATAAATTATAAAAATGACGAAGACAAGATTACCTTCTATTCCCAAGTCTTATTTTATGAGGATGATTTTTTATCCCATATAGTCATAATAGACAAAATATATGGTATTAAATAAGATTTGTCTAAGGAAACTCAGCTGAATGAGAAGAAATTTCAGGATTTATTTTCTGTTTGTTGGAGGTCTGTAGTCACACCCAAAGCCATTAAAATATAAAAATATTTTGGTAACTCTTCATTATTTCATAACTGAAAGGTGAATTGTCTATTGACTTTTCAAGGCAGTAATGAAATTTCATTAAGAATGTTAGAAAAAGTATTGCAGCATATGAAATTGGAGTAAAATCAAATTTGACCTTTGACACTGTGTTCTTATTTGTAGTTATCAGGGCTAATATTATCGTCAGTAAATATCATTCTGTTTTCACAATACCCACAGTAAAATAAAAATTATCTTTTGCTTTTTGGTAGTTGCCCAGATTATTTATCACGATACAACAGAATAGACTATCTATAATACCTCACTTGGCCTTGAAGTCTCTATAATAGAAGTTGCACACTATTGTTCTGTATCTTTCAAAAAGAGACACTTCTGAATATCTGGAAGAGTTGAAGTATTGTCACATTAATATTTTTGACTCAATGCGCTCATGTTTAAGGTGTTTAAGATGCTATGTGTATTATAAGGTGGTATCTTTTATACTAGATGTCTCATTAGCATTTGTAAGTTTATCAGAAAGGATGACTAAAAGATAATTTAAGTGACTTTTACTTCTATATTTCTTACACTCTATGAAAAGTTCAACCTTCTACACATACAGTGCTAGCTTTATTACCCAATGTAGTCCCTTTTATGACAAATCATTGGAAGTAATATTTCATATACTATTTGATCAAAAATTTAGTTCTTATAAAAATACATATAGTAAAGCAAAAACCTTTCAGAGAAAAATCATGTGCATTACATTTTGTCATAGCCAACAATATGATTTTAGCAAACAGAATTTGTCTGAACATGAATTATTTGCTTTATTTGTAAACATGCTAACTCTTCAGAAAATCATGTTATTGATTAAAACAATAAAACATGAAAAAAACCTGTGAAATTAATTATTTGGTACAGCTTTTTTTGCTTTCATCAGGAATCTTGTCTTAGAAAATGAATCGAGTGTTCTATCTTCATATCATGTGTTTCTCCATTTAAAAAAGCTCAAGAAATTAGTCATATCTCAGATGCAGTAACAGTAATAATAACTTTCTTACTTGAATGGGAAATTTGCCTATTAGGTAATGATTCTGTTGAGCTTGAGCATCAAACTGAAGTTTATTTTAGTTACTCATATAAATAGTCATTATTTTATAGCAACTTATATTGAAAACTATAAAACCTCAAATATTCTTATAAATATTCCCCCTTGACTTAGCCAACACTGGCTTATTCTGGTTTATGCTCTATAATAGCTAGTGACAACATAGCCATTGGTTATGGAAAAGTTATGTACATCATATCAGATGTATTAATGGTGGGCAAGTGGATGCTGGATGCAGTTCTATTTTCTTCCATGTAGCCACTGAATCTGTACTTTATTTTCTTTCCCAAATGTCTGTCCATATCTTTCCTTAGTCATCCAAGGGCTGTAGTTCTGTTCTGGTTTACATAAGAAAATGAAACGAAAGAGTCATCATCTGGAATGTGCCTCTGTAAACCACTTTTCATATGGTCTCTGCTGGCATCTTTCATGACTGTCACACCTAAGCATTTCTCACCAAGCGCAGAAGCAACATTTTGAATACTTTGCAGAGGGGTTACTTTTGATTATGTGCTGCTCTGAATGGTAGATAAGGAATTAGGCTTCTTTTTTTGTTGTTTCTATTGAATGGTTATCAGTACCTATGCCATTTCAAATTAGACTGCCTTATTGACTGGCCATGCTGGGGCTACAATAGGTCATACATGCCATGGTATTTGGAGCTTCACTCTCTTTTATTTACTTCCATGTGCAACCAGTGCTTTGGCTTGATGTATCAGGAGTGATTCCAAACTTTCTAGTGATGTACAGGTCCAATTATAGTTGGGGAGTGCTAAAAAGTGTCTGTCACTCCCCTGATCATACATCAAAGTCCAAAAAATTTAGCAGTGGGTGTCAGAGCCTTGTTCTGAAGCATATTTGGTTCTGGGATTTTATTCTCACCATTTGAGAATATGGAGGTGAGTAATAAGAAATTGTGCCAGGCCCATCTCATTTTTGGTTATTATATTGGTATATGATTGTGGGGCTTTTTTGCATTTTCTCTGTGACCTGAAGATGTCTAGTTACAGTGTTGTGGGGAAGTACTATTCTTCAATTCTATTTCTTCTGTGAACCTTTGAAGCAAAACAGAAGTGAAACTAGTGGTATGAGCACATGGGCAGATTGAATAGCATTTGCAATAGTGATTCCAGAGTAATAATAAAGAGCCTTTATCTTCCAGTAGAATCAAATCAGCAACAAACACAGTTAAAAAAAATGTATGTTTGTTTTGTGTTAGTGTTAGCTACACGAACATTAGTTAGTGTAGACAGTGTTAGGCAGTTAGTGTTCTGAATCAAGGACTGAAGAAAGAGATAAGTAATGGGTTTTATTTCCATAGAAAATACCAAGAAAGAACTGAAACTGAGAAAAAGTAACTAGAGCCTTTTCTTATCAGGTCCTTTGTGTTCCTTACATCTCAACGTCACTTATGAGAGTTTCTTCATTCAGCTTTATAAGTGGATTCGGAGGTCAGGTTCCCAGAAACTTCAATGGAAGATGAATCTTTTAAGGAAGAGATTTGGCAAACAGGTATTTGTTAGAAAGTTACTATTTCCAACTTCTATAGAAATCCACTTCACGAAAATCTTCATTAAAGAAATCAGTTTGGAACAGTACAGTGTTGTTCACTCTCTGAGTACAAAAATATAAAATACATAACTGTCATATTTATCGAGTTTCCAATATTTGAAAGATTACATAAAAATCTGACAAAGATCATTGAATTGAAATGGAAGATTACAATTGTCACTAGCAGGAATTTCTAGAATTAATTAAATACCATATTTTTTTTTTATAAATTGCATAATTTTGAGGTATTCCCAGACACATTTCACTGAATTTCACTGAATTTCACTGAATTTTTTTTAGAGTTGCAAGGGACCATAGAGATCATCTAGTCCAACTCCCCTGCTGAAGCAGGATTGCCTAGAGCTAGAGCATGTTACTCAGGA
>JAOQGH010000001.1:132299549-132318333 GCA_025769975.1 Gallinago jamesoni
TGGGTGCATCCCATCAGGGCCCATGGACTTATGAATGTCCAGTTTGGCCAAGTGGTCCCGAACCTGGTCCTCCTCTAGTGGAGGGAAAACTTCCTCTCTCCATACCCTCCCCCTTGCCTCCAAGACCCAAGATTCATGAGGGGCAGCCTTAGCAGTGAAGACAGAAGAAAAGTCGGCATTCAGCAACTCTGCCTTCTCCATGTCTTCCACATTCTCTTTCAGCACATTCTCTTGTGATGAAATACAGTACCGTTGTTAATGGCTAAACAGTAATAGTCACATAAAAGTGCAGAAACATTATAGTAAAATAATGTTTTAGTCAGTCTCCAGGAGACTTTTTTTTTGCGTGCTCTGGGTTGTATTATAACCATTATAATATTATGTCTTTAATGATTTTGATAATGAGTACAAAGTAAAATGTAATTTTATTTCCTTTCAGAAACAAAAAGTTTCAATGAACTCCTTTGCATTCAAGACTGTATATGTGTTTCCGTTTCAGATGAATATGCAAAACTTATTTAAATTAATGATATCCTGAAATATGTTGACCAACATGCAATTCTTACTGAAGCCCTAAGACTAACAACATTTCTACAACCATGTTCTTCATTTCGTGTCTGGCACCCCTTCAATCTGTCCTCATCATAGTATGTTAATAGATGGGGTTTCAGGGTCTAAAACTGAGCTACCACCCTGATTTCTAGAAGTCAGGTATCCAGTGAGCTGATCAGTTCATTGATTTAGCTGAAAATTATCTTATAAAAATAATCTTATTTTAACATTTTTGGTGTTCATTTTCAGCTGGAACACTAATGACAGCTCTGTTGTTGGTGCAGGACACCAAAAAAAACCCCAACAGACTGAATGCTGCTGATATCCCTCTTGCAAATCAGTTCTCTAACAATAAAGAAAAATAAAATCTCTCAGGTCTAGTTGAAGTTCCATGTTATAATAAAAATGATAATTTAAATTAAATTGATAACTTATTTGAAATTTGATAAGCTTTCCCTTAGAAATATAAGAAATGCTCACAGTTTGCTGTTTGAGAGTATTAAATATTATTCCTGTAAGTACTAGAAGAAGAAATCTTATTAAGAAATGCTAAAAAAATTAATAATAAAAAAGGAAATACTATGGAAGTGTTGAAACACAGCTGACCACAAAAATCTGTAGGTGAACCTCTACATCTTTTCCTATTTTCACCTTTAAATTGTTTGAAAATTGTGTTTTATTTTATTTTTACTTTACTTTTTCTTTGAATCTTCTGCTTCATCACAACTAGAATGAATATGATTAAATAAACTTGCTCAAACAGTATAGCCTCCTGAAAGCTCAAAAGACAATCATTGGGCAGAAGGTATAAATATATAGAATCCTAGAATCAAAGAACGGTTTGGGTTAGAAGGGACCTTAGAGATCATCTAGTTCCAACCCACCTGCCATGGGCAGGGACACTTCCTACTAGACCAGGTTGCACAAAGTCCCATCCAACCTGGCTTTGAACACTTCCAGGGATGGGGCATCCATGACTTCCCTGGGCAATCTGTTCCAGTGCCTCACCACCCTCACTGTAAAGAATTTCTTTCTAGTATCTAATGTAAGTCTCCCCTCTTCCAGTTTAAAACCGTTGCCCCTTGTCCTTTCTCTATGCTTCCTCGTAAAGAGTCCCTCTGGCTCTCCTATACAGAGAGATATCTCCTTCAGATACTGAAAGGCCATTATAAGGTCTCCACGGAGCCTTCTCTTCTCCAGGCTGAACAACCCCAGCTCTCTCAGACTGTCCTCACAGGGGAGGTGCTCCATCCCTCTGATCATCTTCGTGGCCCTCCGCTGGACCCATTCCAACAGATCCATGTCCTTCCTGTGTTGAGGACTCCAAAGCTGGACACAGTACTCCAGGTGGGGTCTCATGAGTGCAGAGCAGAGGGGCACAATCTCCTCCCGTGACCTGCTGACCACACTTCTCTTGATGCAGCCCAGGACACGGTTGGCTCTCTGGGCTGTCAGTGCACATTGCGGGCTCATGTTAAGCTTCTCATCCACAAGCACTCCCAAGTCTTTCTCCTCAGGGCTGCTTTCTAGCCATTATCTGTCCAACCTGTATTTGTGCCTGGGATTGCCACGTCTCAGGTGCAGGACCCTGCACTTGGCTTGGTTAAACTTCATGTGATTTGCACGAGCGCACCTCTCAAGCCTGTCCAGGTCCCTTCCCTTCAGCATATCAACTGCATCACTGAGTTTAGTGTCATCGGCAAACTTGCTGAGGGCACACTCTGTCTCACTGCCCATGTCTCCAACAAAGATGTTGAACAGCAGGGGTCCCAATATGGACCCCTGAGGAACACCACTCATCACGGACTGCCAATTGGACATTGAGCCATTGACCACAACCCTTTGAGTGCAGCCATCCAGCACGTTCCTTATCCACCAAGTGGTCCATCCATCAAATCCATGACTTTCCAATTTTGAGACCAGGATTTCATGCAGGACTGTGTTGAATGCTTTGCACAAGTTCAGGTAGATGACACTTGTCCACCAAGTGTGTGGCAGTATCATAAAAGGCCACTAAATTTGTTAGGCATGATTTGCCCTTGGTGAAGCTGTGTTGGCTTCCTCCAATCACTTCCTTATTTTCCATGTGCCTTAGCAGAGGATCTGCTCCATGATCTTGCCAGGCACAGAGGTGAGACTGACTGGCCTATCGTTCCCTGGGTCGTCTTTTTTTCCCTTTTTTCAATATCGGGGTTATGTTACCCTTCTTCCAGTCTGCAGGAACTTCACCAGTCTGCCATGATTTCTCAAATATGATGGAAAGTGGCTTAGCAACTTCATCTACCAGCTCCCTCAGGACCCGTGGATGGATTTCATCAGATCTCATGGACTTATGCACCTTCAGGTTCCTTAAGAGGCCTCAAACCTGATCTTCTCATACTGTGGGAAGTTCTTCATTTTCAGAGCCCCTGCTTTTGCCTTCCATGACTTGGGTAGTGTGATTTGAGCCCTTGCCAGTGAAGACTGAGGCAAAGAAGTTGCTCAGTACCTCAGCCTTATCCATATCCTGGGAGACCAGGTCTCCCATTTCCTTCTGGAGAGGACGACAACTTCCCTAGTCTTGCCTTTGTCCCTGACATATCTGTAGAAGTTTTTGTTATTGTCTTTGATGTTCTTGGCTAGATTTAGTTCTGCCTGGGCTTTTGCTTGCCTGATCTCATTCCTGACCACTTGGACCATTTCTATGTATTCTGCCCATTCGACCTCTCCCTGATTCCACCCTCTATAAGCCTCCTTTTTGGTCCTGAGCTTGTCCAGCTGCTCTTTATTCATCCACGCAGGCCTGCTGGCTATTTTGCCTGACTTCTTCTTTTTTGGGAAGTATCTCTCCTGAGCTTGGAGGGGGACATCCTTGAATACCACCCAGGCCTCTTGGGCCCCTCTTCTCTCCAGTTCTTTTTTGCATGCTATCCTCCCAATCAGATATCTCAGGAGACCAAATTCTGCTCTTCCGAAGTCCAGGGTAGCGAGCTTGCTGCACACCCTCCTCACTGCCCTATGAATCTTGAACTCCACAATTTCATGATCACTGCAGCCAAGACTACCCTTGAATTTTACATTCCCCACCATCCCCTCCTTGTTAGTAAGGACAAGGTCCAGCATGGCTCCTTTCCCCGTTGATTCCTCAGTCATTTGAAGAAGAAAGTTATCATTAACGCATTTGAAGAAATTTCTGTATTTCTTGTGCCCTGCTGTGTTGTCCTTCCAACAGATATTGGGGTGGTTGAAGTCCCCCACGAGGACCAGGGTGTGCGAGCGCAATGCTGTTCCTATCTGTCTATAGAGGGCCTCATCCTCCCTGTCACCCTGATCTGTAGCAGACCCCTACTGTAATATCACTTGCCCCTGTGGTCCTTTTAATCCTGACGCATAAGCTCTCCATCAGGTCTTCATCCCTCCAGGTGGAGCTCCACACACTCCAGTACTGCAGATTCCTTAGTTCAGTTCTATTTTATTGGTTTTTTACTTGATTTTTCTTTTTTTTTAACTTTAAGGGGATGAACGTTGGGATTTTTGGGGGGAAATGTCTTTTTTTCCTTTTTCCTCAGAATCTGGGAAGTACTAGATTGCCTGATATTAAGTGAAGCTCTGAATCGTTCATTCATACCAACAATAGCAGTCACACTTCAGTGCCTGGTGAAATGTCAGAGAAGATTATGCTAGGAGTTACTGAAGAACACTTGAAAGACAATGCAGTCATCAGTCAAAGCCAGCATGGATTCATGAAAGGAAAGTCATGCCTTACTAACTTAATATTCTTTTATTAGAAGGTTACCAACCTAGTGTATGAAGGGAAAGCAGCAAACATGGGATTTTTTGATTTTGGCAAAGCTTTAATGGTGTCTTTCTGCACAAAATGTTCAGCATACAGACAGATGTACACAATACATGTTGAACAACTGGACGAATAGTTGAGGTCAAGCAGCTGTAGAAAATGGGGTAACATCTGGTTGGTGGCTAGTGACTAGTGGTGTCAACAATGAGTGAGTCAACAATGTGCTCTGTCGGCTAAAATGGCCAATTATAGCCTGGGGTGCAGTAACCACAGTATAGTTAATTTGTCAAAAGAAGTGGTTGTCCTGCTATACTAAGCATTGGTGCAGACTCACCTTGAGTACTGTCTGCAGGTTTGGGCCCCACAGTACAAGAAGAATATGAAAATCTTAGCATATGTACAATGGAGGGCAACAAAGATTGTGAAAGGACTAGAGGGCATGACTTATAGTAGCAGTTGAGGATACTAGGTTTGTTCAGTTTACAGAAGAGACCTCATTGCTATCTACAACTTCTTCATGACGAGGAGTAAAGATGCAGGTGCTGAGAGCTTCTCTCTGATGTCCTGTGACAGGACACTAGGAAATAGTTTAAAGGTCCATCAGTTGAAGTTCAGATCTCTCTTCACTGTGAGGGTGGTTGGTCAAGCACTAGAGCAAGCTCCCAAGGGAAGCGATCGTGGCTCTAATCCTGTCAGTGTTCAAGAAGAGTTTAGATAATGCTCTTAGATATATGGTTTAACTTCTAGGTTGCCCTGTGGAGAGTCAGAAGTTGGACTCAATGATCCTCATGGGTCTCTCCAAACTCAGAAGATTCTATGAAAAAAGTTTCAAAAGGATGTAATTAAAGCTACTAGAACTGGGTTTTGATATACATGCATTTGATATGCATTTCTGTAGTTCAAGGAAATATTTCTCTGTGTTTCGTTTGTATAGAAACTTTTGTGGTAAGAACAGTAGTGCCCTGCTAGGTGAAAACACCAGTCCACCTTGGCCGATAGTCTATCTGTAACAATGTAATTTAGAAGGATCTAGTTAGGAAAAAACCAATTTTTTAGCCATTTTTTCATCTACCCTGGGCTTACTATCATTTGTGTAGATAGAATAAACAATACATTCATATGTTCTCCCTTTACTGTGTATTTACAGATCTCCTATTGAGAAATTTAATCCCCTTTGAACCTTCTCTTCCTACCTTCACAATCTGCTGTAACAGTAAAATTCAAAAGTTTACCATGGGCTGTAGTAAAAATGTACTTTTTTAACAACAACCCATTTTAGATAGATCTCCTACTAGGTTCACTGCAAGTCCTCTACTTCTAGTGCTATGATATTTGATAACTTGGAGTTTTACATTAACGTTACCCACTGACTTTGGTTTTCTAAGCCTCAGTCATACCCTCTCTCACCCTTCTCTCTACAAAGATTCACAGCCTTTTTGTTCCCTTCTTGAAAGGTAAATTCTTCATCCCTTATTCATTTTAGTTGCTTTTTTCTTCATCTTCTCTAATTCCACCCTGTCTTTCTTGAGAAATGAAGACCAGAGATCTACATATCAGAGACTAGGACAGATATTGGTGAACGAAAATTTTGCATAAACCTCTACCTTGTTATCAGTCCCACTTCTGCTAATACCTGAGATTTGATAATTATTGCATTACTACTCTATATTAAACTAGTGATTGCAAAGAACTGCAAGTGATGACCTCAAACTCTTTTCTGATGTGTAACTGTCATAATACTTTTCCCTCTCCAGTAGCACAGCCTTGATTTTTGCATATGATAAACAGAATATATGAATTTATTTTTTTTTTTAAAAGAGTGACATTTTTCTATTTCTGCTTTCTGGTGGAGAATCTGTCAATTCAGGTAAAAGGTACAGATATACTAATATACAAATGATTGCAGAAATTGTTTTTGTAAAATTAGAAAACTTCTGGAGAGCTAGAAAAACTCAAAAATCTGTAGAAAATTATAATATTGAACCAAAGTTTTTACAGATATTTCTGATCTGGAATGAAAACCAGGAATATTTAAATGTTCCATGTTTTTTTTTTTCCTTCAACAGAAATCTTTCTAATGGATTTTTTTCCCATTTGATGTTAAAAAGACCTCCAACATATTATAAAAACCTTGAGGGCTATTCTATTTACTACAGTTTGCCTGAAACAGAATCATTGTACATGTGTTTGGCGTGTCCACTCTGCTTCTGTCGGCTCTAAGACTGTAAGCTCCCTGTTGAGCCCATTGTGCCAGTAAGTAGAACTATCACAGGTACTTGGTACATGCTGTGTAAGTAGGCTTTGTTCACAAGGTTGTCAACCTCATAAGTTTCCACTTAAAAATATATTATCATGGTTAAACAGCATTTGAAAATCTGACACCCACAATTCAGGTTGACTTGTCCAGATTTTTGTAATTTTTCAGTGACAATACTGGAATTTCACAGTAGAATTTGATCACAAATGAACACAGATTAGACATCACCACCGGAGGTTGTCAGTAAGCTTTTCATTTTACTGATGTCTGATTAGCACTTAAATTGTTTCACACCATTAGTTGCCTAGGATTTAGTGATCATTAGTGGGTCTGAAAATGAACAAGATAAAAAGAAGCTTTGTTTTCAATTCAGGGGATGGTTTACTTTCTCCATACAGGGTCATTTACCACTAAAGAGGTGTGTGGTGTTGATTAAAATTTAGTTTTATGCATCATTATATTCTGCTTTGAATATTAATGGCAGTTTCAACTTAGGCAGGGAATTCTTCATTTGCTCCTCCAAATGTGCATTTAGTGATGCTGTGGGTAAGTTGGATGTAGCTTGCTTCATTGTTACTATTCACGTTCATTTCCACCATTAGCTGCATTTCAGTACTGTGCTCTGGGCATATTTATGCCTATGCAGAACATGTGGTGACATAAACGTGCCCAAAATGAATGGTACAGTTTGACACTGGCTTGTATTAGTGGTACTACTGCCAGCTGAGGTGTGGTGTACCCTGTATGGGACTGGTTCATTGTGAGACTAGATACTACTGATGTGAGGGCTATACTTAACTGTAATTTAGGTATTCATTGCCAGCATGAAAGCATAATGATCCTGTAAAATGATAATAAATATGCCAGTTTTTAATGCAAAAGCATGACACAGAGGTTAAGTTGCTTAAAGATGTTGAGACTAAATCACAAATAAAGGTATCTTGTCTTCAGTTTTGACTTGGTGGGTTAGTCCATTGACTTCTTTCACCTCCTTACTCTTATACAAACTGTATAACTAGCGTGGATTATCTTTAACAGTTTTTATTTATTTTGTTCTGAAAGTAACAACAAACAAACAAAAAAATAAAAACGTGATTAATTGTTTCTTACAAGGCATTCAAAAATATAAGAAAATGTTGTGGCTTTTTTTTTTTTTTTCCTGAATCTCTACTAGAAGTCTTCTTGATGTTGCCACTGCATGTTTCCAAAGAGAAAATCCAGACCTTGTAAGTTACAGGGTCTTCATTTATTCCTAGATGAAATATATTGACTATTGTATTTGCAGGTAATTTGTAGTATGGTGGTGACATGGAGGAGGGGTAGAAAGAATTTGTGATTTTTGTTGCAGCAGTTTGATCCAAGGGCTATGAAAGACTATAACTGAAAAATTAGTCAGACATTTAAAACTTGCTCCAAGTAACAGTTTATTTGTGTTAACATTGTTTTTATAAAGAAATATAGGAAGTGAATGTTCAGTAATTGGAAGAAATTGAAGAATCTGATAACAAGTCAAGTCTACTGCAGAATGCTTAGCTCATGATGTTTTGGTTCAGTGGCTCTAGTAATGTGCTACATCAAACAAAAAGTACACCTTGTAGTTTAATTTATTGCTAGCATTGCGAGAAGCAAATAGTGACACAGCAACAGTTCACATGCAACAAAACATTAATTATCTTTTCTTTGTTACCTGAAGAAAGGTTCTCCAGGGTCCTGACTCCAATGATATTTTGGAGTTATACATTAAAAGAAACGTTCCACATCCTTCCTGTTCTTTATCACCATCATACAGAAAAAGATAATATTTTTCAGCTTCACCTGAGATAATCTCTTTGGTAATCCTTACTGTATGAACCCTATAGGCACAGGTACACCCGTTTATTGTTTCAGAGTGCAATAGAACACAAAGGTTAATTCAGATGTTCATAAAACATGGGAGCAATAGCTATACAATTGATATGTGCCTTGCTGAAAGGTAAACTTTTAAAAGCTCTTGAGACGGTACAGCAGCAACTAAAGCAAAGAGGCTGTATTAAAGAGCCCTGTATTTCTTTAAAGAAAGGAAACATGAGTTTGCTGAAATTGCCTACATGATTATATGGATGTAGATAGCTGATATTTGAATTGAATTTGGTGCTGGGTTCCATTGAAACTCAGAGTTCAATGTATAGAATGAAAACAAGGCTGTTACTGGGCTTTTCCAGAAGTTACTGCAGATGTCAATGGAAGTGTTGTGATATTAGACTAACAATCTCAAATTGGAACCACAGTTGTGATTAAATATAAACACTCTTTTCTTGAAAAAGAACTTGAGAGAAGGATCTTGCAGCAAATAAATGTAGTGCACGTATGTAAGAGTTACTTTGCAGCATGGAAAGGATGTGTAATTTTTCCAATACGTGTACTCTTTTTCTTATCTGAGATGACCACGAAACTATCCCAGAGCCATTGAAGTTGCCTGTTGCTGGCTCTAATTTCAAAGCTTTTAGAGCAGAATATGGTTGTCAACACACTTATCTCCACAGGCATAAAACATCTGTGATGGAAAAGATGCTTGTGTATAAACTAAAGTCTTAAGATTGTCTTATTATGCACCACAGCACCACTGCTAGGTTTCATATCCATAAAAACATAATGTTATACTTAATTTTCTAGTCGCATAAAGATTTGATTTGATTTAAGAAGCTGCAAGTTGTCTGTGCTAAAGGTTAGTCACCTCTATTTAAAGACAATTTTCACTTCCTACTATTGCTTTGATCAGCATCATTATAAGAAAGAATTAGGAGCAAAAATACTATTGTAAAATGCATGTTTAATTGTGACATATGCCATAGTGTCTCTTTTGCAATTCCCTTTGAATTGCTGAACAAGGTGCAATAATTAGGTCTTGAACCTGGAACCCTTCATTTAGATTGTACTGTTTATTAAAGAAAAAAGGTTATAGCACTAGAGTGAGTGTGAGATTTTCAGTGGTCATGAATTTTATTTTGACTTTAATCACAATATTGAAGAAGCACTAAATTTCCCCTGTTTTTCTCTCT
The DNA here is from genome assembly GCA_025769975.1 of Gallinago jamesoni. Lineage (NCBI taxonomy): Eukaryota > Metazoa > Chordata > Aves > Charadriiformes > Scolopacidae > Gallinago > Gallinago jamesoni. The sequence goes on from JAOQGH010000001.1 coordinate 132,309,172, forward strand.
GGTGAAGACATGGAGAATTACTTTCATTTAACAGTGAATCCACCTTAAAGTAATGTAAATTTCTTCAGGCTAAACAAATAATGGATGAAAAAGAGAACACAGATAGTAAAAGATTTTGAAAGTGAGAAGTAGAGGATGGGTCTCAATTCACCACTTAACTTTAGTCACACTCTCTTTAGTCCACAGTGGAGGGGTACTAATTTTTCCAACTAGGAAGAATTTTTCAGACACAGAGCTGTGCTGATCCAAAAGCAAGTAATTGCAGAATGATTCAATCCCTCTGGCTCTTCTTCTCTGCACTCTTGGATAATCTTTCCTACCCCCTGCTAGCACTGTCAGTGTTTTGATTATGAAGTGACTTTGGTCACCAAACATTCAAGAAACTATTGACTCTTTATTATAAAATTAGCTTTTGATGCTTTATGTCTTTGAATGGTTTCAGTGCATAGTGAGATGAGCATCAAGGGCCTCTTACATCACTATCCAGCTGGTCTACAAGACCATAAAACCTTATCCTTAACTAAAAAGTGAAGAGGATGGTATAGGAACAGAATGTCAGTCAGTTTGTATGACGAAAATTTGTGGTTGGAAACATTTACATTTGAATCTGCACAAGCTAACATAAATTAATACTGCATATCAAAGAATTACTGAGGTATGGAAAGATAACATTTTAATAACTAGTTTTTAGTGTCTCAGGTTAAAACTGACAGACATCATTCTTTGGTTATTCTTAATTCATATTTGTTCAGAATGTCTCTTGCAACTATAAAGACAAGAAAATGGCTTCTTTCTTTTAGATGAAGATTCAACTGTGAACTCCAACTTGACATTTTCATAAAGAAGTGCCAGTCAGTAGACTGACACAAGCAAATTTTTGTGCCACGTAATTCAAATGAGTTTCACATAGGTCATGCAATGTTCTGTGAACTGGCAATCTATATTCGATTAGTTTGGGTTTTTTTTTCTACCATGGCCTTAAATAACAAAATCAGGAATTATACAACTGCAAGAAAATTTACCACAAACCCCCCATTATTGCAAACAATCAAGAATTGCAGGAACAGAGTACATAATGAAAATTCTCGATTTGATATGCTGTGTTGACATCTCTATCTCATATTTCCTCTACGGTACCACTTCCAAGAAAAACTTCCAAACAAATTTGAATTAACAAGAATGTAATTCAAACTTTCATTTAAATTTCCAGTTTCAATTTTCATTTAAATTTCCTTTTGCAGTATTCAGGCAAGTCAGAATAGAATATTTTAAAAGTAGAGAGGCTTTTGACAGAAGATACCATAGAAGAACCAGAAATGCTATTCTGAGTTTATGAAAAGGTTGAAAATACTGCCTGTGTCACAAAGAACACTTTTCTTTACAATATTTCCAGGCCAAATTTTTAAACTTATAAGATTTGGGTGGTTTGAGTTGAGAAACTGGAATTGTAATAGAATTGAAACTCAGCCTTTGATTTTGATACTGCTCTTCTCTCCCATGTCAAACTCATTAAAATATTAATAGGTTTCTCAATTGCACTGGTGAATAAGAAGCTTTAAAGTGAAAGGTAAGAGCTCACTGAATGTTATTTTACTCTGGAGAAGCTTCCTTTATTATTATTTATAATTGGGGTTTGTTATTATGACTTTTAAAAAATCTTCAGTAAGAATTATTTTACTGTTCATGCATCAGACTGAGCTAAATAAAAAAACAACAAAAAAAAATTGTACTTTGAAAAGATGCTGCTTCTGAGAGTTCTTCAGTGCTAAAACATTGAAATATTCAGTCTTATTAAGTTATCTCACCATGAAAAATCACAATGAAATCAAGTTGTTGTCTGGTGTCCAAAGATTATTTTGTTTTCTCCCGTGTTTGCAACTAAAATCTTTAGGCCACAGACAAGATTTTAATACACATTTATCAGAATAATCATAACATAGTTCCTGCCATGATATACTCACTGGAGTAGTGTTTGGAAGGATTAACAGCTGGCCTGTTTTGCTTTTGAGAAGCCTGCTAAGGAATGTAGCCTAAAATAGCTAAAAATCTCATACAAAGGAAAGATGTTAAAATTCAGCCAGACTATTCACAACAAAAAACTGGTGTGAGCAATATTGTTTTTCACTATTGGAATTATTTTCAAAAGAGTACAAGGGATTTGTGGATTTCGTAGTATCTCAAGCATTCTCAGAAAAATTTATCCTAGACACCTTTTGTCTTGAGAAGAGTGGGGCTGGTTTTGAAATTGAGAGTGTAAGGTAATAAAATGTCAAGATTTTTGAAGATGTCTCATGAGCTCTACTCTGTTTAGTTGAACTACATAAATGGTCAACGCATGACTTAAACTTTGGTGCGAAGCAGGAACAAACCATTAGGTGTGTTGAACTTACAAGTTTTTAAAGGGTTTCTGTTTTAAGAACAGCAGCCCGTTCCAATTGTATGTAGCTTCAAGCTGTACACACAGTAGTCATTCCCATCTGACATTATGATCTGTATATATTCCAGAATGAGAAACCTACAGTAATGGTTATTCCTCCCCATCAACTGCCTTTGAATGTCTTATTAACCTGTTCCATTTTTGACCTCTCAAAGATTCTTTTGTTTTATCCACATCACCTATATAAAATGGCTGCAGTTATTTTTATGAAAAACACAGAATGCATTAAGTCATAAATGGAGGATAATCTAGGAAATCAAAAGTTATTTTAATTAATCAGAATGAAATCTTTGTATCTAAAAATGGGAAAATTGATCTCAGAGCTACAGGAGTTAAAAAATCTGTAAACATCTTGATTTTATTACTCCTCCACCCTAGTTGCAACACACTGGCTTGGGCAAATATTCTAGACTACAGCAAGAGAAAACAGAATATTTGGAAAGGAGGGGGCCAGTGCTGGAGTATGTGTTACTTTTTTCCCCGATATGTACAAATATAATTATTTTGTATGTATCTATACTATATATCTTCAGCTTTAGTTGAAGTAATTCTTTGTGGTAAGAACAGAAAAATTTCTTTAGAGTAACAAAACTCCATTTTGTTAACGTGGTCCAAGAGAACTGTATATAGATCACATTTAGCTCAACGGCTTTTACAGCTAACTTAATGAAAGGGTGTGAAACAGATGTGAAAGATGTCAAAAGGATTAAAAACAGTGGGGGCTTCCTTTCAGTCATGTTTGTAGGATGATATCTTTCTAAGATTTTTCTGGGAGACTACAGAAGAGGTTGAATTTGTCAAAAAAGGAACAAGTGTGGGAGAACAATCCAAATAGCTATAATGAAAAAATAAACTCTTTACTATAGAGTGTTTTTCTGAAATCTGCTTTATTAACTAAACAACATAATTTTTATCACTAGCTTCATAAGCTTCTTCCGTGAAGAATTATTAGATTAAAAAAAATAAGGGTAACTATTATTTTTAGCATGAGCTCTTGCTCACTAGCAGTATCTTACCAAGTTATTCCTGTTTCACATCTGGTGAATCAAACCCACATTTTTAGAAATGTACCCAAATTTGATTCAGAGTTTGCATCCCAATAGAGAGGTGTGGGATACTGAAGATGATTATAATGTTTTTATACTGAGTAACGCCTATTCAGGAATACTACAACTTCCTAATGGAAATTACATGTTCCAATGGCTGGCTCTAGGTTTAGCAAATTGTGAATTGCCTACATATGCAGCTCCTTCTAATGCCTTCTCTTCATTGTCTCAGTGGTCTGAAGCACTTTGCTAAGGCACGTGCATTTCAGTAATTTTAAAATCTAGTTATAGACTAAATTAGATTATTTAATTATGGTTCCATCATCCTCATCTCACTTATCAAAATCACCATGTTTTCCTGGTGATATCTGAAATGCAGCTTTGCTTTCTATGGGTGAGACTTGTATTTTTAGTTCACAGGCGTATGCCTTTTCATTTAAATGCGTTGAAACGTGCATGAAGGAGTCTTAGACAAAGGAAAGAACCTGCCTTTTTCAGTTATGGCTCCAACAATGTCTGCAAATTTTACATGCTTTGCCAGTGCTCCTGTTTTCTTTCAGATTGTTGATGAGGTTTTTAGTTGACACAGTCAAAAGCAGCTTACTAAGAGAGGACCTCATCAATCCTTATAAATATTTTAAGGATGGGTGTCAAGAAGATGGGGTCAGGCTCTTCTCAGTGGTGCCCAGTGACAGGACAAGGGGCAACAGACACAAGCTGAAACACAGGAAGTTTCATCTGAACATGCAGAAAAAATTCTTTATTTTGAGGGTAAAAGAACACTGGAATAAGCTGCCACGAGAAGTTGTGGAGTCTCCTTCTCTGGACATAGCCAAAACCCACCTGGATGCATTCCTGTCCAGCCTGCTCTACGTGAACTTGCTTTGGGGGAGGGGGGGGGGGGCTTGGACTAGGTGATCTCCAAAGGTCCCTTCAACTCCTAGAGTTCTGTGGTTACTATATATGACTATATAAGACTTGACTCTGCACATGGTAAGTGGGTTAGAATTCCATGATCTTTAAAGTCCCTTCCAACTCTAACCATTCTATGATTTTATGACTACAGGTGGAAGTTTTGTCAATGGTTATATCTTTAGATCTAGCATGTAGCTAGAAACAAAGCTATTTAAATTCTATTTTGATTGCAGACTGGCAATTGTTTTAATAAAAAAGCTAGGTTGTCACTTCAGTACCTTCAATAAGTTTTGTGATATCTGAATAGTGAAGCAGATTTGCTGAAAATCCCCAAGTCCTAATTCTAAGAGGTTGCAAAACAATGAAAATTTCTGGAGAGTTCTGAACAAAAAGTGCTGCCAAGAAAAGTTATAGACAGGAACAAAGACAAATTAATTTGCCTCTTGTAGTCTTAGTGCAGTAAGTTCATTTCTTCATTCTTTCTTGATTTATTAAGCAAGCTTATTTTAAAATTATAAAACTCAAATGTTTTGTGACAAAAGTTCCTATTATACTGACATGGTTTAGTGATGTGTGGTTTGGTTTTGGGTTGGATTTTTTTAAATTTTTTATCAGAGTTAGTTTGATGGTTGGACTAGGTGATCTTAAAGGTCCCTTCCAACCTAGACAATTCTATGATTCTAAAGAAAAAAAAAAATTATTGCGACAATTTAAAACTCTTTAGACCCTATAGCCCAGTGTAACATTCTAAACTTAATCACTTTCACAAATTAAAAGTTTTTAAGTACTAATTTCCAACAGTCAATCCACATTCTTCTGTAAAAAAAAACACACAAAACACTTCAGGATTAGACTGAAAATATTTCTCCAAATGACTTATACTTAAGTAGATATTCACACAAACATGCATTCAGTGAAGTATCTGTGTACTTCTACTAGTGCAGCTATTACAAAGCTATTTAGTTTCTTTTTCCATAAAAGAAGCCTTGTATTAGAAGGTGCTGCTGGGTTTTTTTGTTTGTTTGAGTTTTTTTTTCACTTTTATGGAGTGGAAACATAGATCTATATTGACTATAAGAGGAAAAATTCTGGAGCTGGACTTATTCTTGGGTACAGTTCCCAAATCTAATAATTTTTACACACAGACAGGAAGGAATCTCTTTGGAAGATTTAAAGAAAAAAAAAAAAGTCTCATTACAAAATTTCTAATGCAACTCCCAATATTTTCTGACAGTGACTGTAGATGCTCATGTCAGACAAAGGCACTGCACTCTATGTAGAAAAGAATATTTTACTGAACTTCTGTAGGTTCTGACAGAGAAACTGAGTGAAACCGACAAAATCACCAGGTCGTTTTCACAGATAATTACAAAAGTAAAAATTTTAGAAAAAAAAATCTAGTGTGATTGCAAACCTTCTATAAAGGTCTGATAACTGAATTTTGTTTTGTGCGCCTTTTATTGTTTTTGCAGTTGTCACTGGCTCAGTCTAGTAGATAATATTGTGACTGTACCATAATATATTATACATTTTCCAAGCTGGCACATTAAGCTAATAATGTCATACTTCATGCTCTCACACAAGAGAGAAGGTTACCTAGAATTTTTGTGAAGCTCACAGTTATCTAAAAGACTAACTAGGTTATCCAGGCTGAGAAGCCTTTTGTTTGCTTGATTGGTTTTTCCATGTAAGTATTTACAACAGGAGATTCCTGCAGCTCCAAGCATGAGTTTACCACTGTGTGAGAGAAAAAGAAAGGCTTGGGTAGCCAATTAAGAGATGCAGTGTAGTGATTGCTCCAGGCTGGAAAAATGTCAACATCAATTTCAGGTCCCTCACATTAAACCAATCAGCAATAGACTTCGTTTCAGCTTCTGCTCCCTTGCAGGTTTTTGGTTAAATTAAATTTTATAAACAGGCAAATTGAACTGAGCCCTTCACCATTTTGAAGGTTTTCTGTTTGTGCAAGTGAAGGTTAATAGGAAATGCAAATATCGCATGCATACTAATTTTTTTTTTTTAATGTTTTACCTTGTGCACACCCTTTCGAGTCAATTTCTTTCCATGTAGAAGTGTTTCATATTGAGTTCCTTAGAGTTTAGCCTTTTAAAAATACATAGGAACCATGAATATAAATAGTATTAAATATTCCTGGTTTCTTAAGTAATAACCAAACAAGGAGTGTTGTCCAAATTCGTTTAGTTACTGTGATTTGATTTCTGTATTTTTTTCCTTTTTTCAGACTAACTTCCCCTCCAACACTGAGAAGTAACACTTTCCAGGTCTTTTATTAAATTCATGATTGCTATAGTAAAACATCTGATGAAGTGTTCTGCTCAAAAAGTAATATAGACATTCCTCTTTTCCCAATATTTGTGCATATAGTATAGATATTGGTTTCAAGGGTAACCTTTTTTTTTTTTTTTTCAGATGAATATTAACTCCCAAATACATCTGTTTCAAGTTTCAAGCACTCTATGTGCTTTTTCCCAGCCCTAATGGTAGTTTCCTGAGGAAACGGTCAGATTCTGGTCCCTCTGCTCAGACTTCAGGCCACCACTGAAACCTGGTGGGATGAATCCCATGACTCTAGTGTGGCTATTGAGGGCTACAGGTTGCTCAGAAGAGACAGGAGAGGAAGGAGGGGTGGAGGTGTTGCCCTTTATGTCAAGGAATGGATAGAGAGTGAGGAGATGTCCCTAAAACCCTCCCTGGTGTCAGATGAGAGTGTTGAGAGCCTGTGGGTGAGGATTAAGGGGCAGGCCAATAGGAGGGACACTATTGTTGACATTTATTAGAGACCACCTGATCAGGATAGAGAAGTGGATGAGGCCTTTTACAACCAGCTCCAAGTAGCCTCACAGTCGCAGGCCATGGTTCTTGTGGGGGACTTCAATCACCCAGGTATCTGCTGGAAGGGCCACACAGCCAGGAATACACAGTCTAAGAGATTTCTCCAAAGTATTGATGATAACTTCTTAACCCAGCTGGTGAAAGAGCCAACAAGGAAAGAGGCACTACTGGACCTAGTACCGACTAACAAAGAGGGACTGGTGGAGGACATCAAGGTTGAGGGCAAAGTCAGCTACAGTGACCATGGAAAGTTAGAGTTCAGGGTAGTGGGTAACATACAAAAAACAATAAATAGGACTGAAACCTTGGATTCCAAGAGGGCTAACTTTGTCCTTTTCAGGAAACTACTAGGTGAAATCCCATGGGCTAGGGCCCTGGAAGACAAGGGGGTTCAAGAGAGCTGGGCAATATTCAAACATTGCCTTCTTCAAGCTCAGGACCGGTACATTCCCAAGAGCAAGAAATCAAGCAAGAGAAGAAGGAGACCCGGGTGGTTGAGCAGGGACCTTCTAAAAAATACTAAAGTGGAAGAAGGAGGTTTACACCGAGTGGAAGAAGGGACTGACCACTTAGGAGGATTACAGAGATGCTGTCAGACTATGTAGGGAAGAAACAAGGAAAGCCAAGGCCTCCTTGGAATTAAAATTGGCAAGAGATGTCAAAGACAACAAGAAAGGGTTCTTCAATTATATTGGAGGCAAAAGGAAAACTAGAGAAAATGTGGGCCTGCTGTTGAATGAATCGGGTGATATGGTAACAGAGGATTCAGGGAAGGCTTTGTTGCTGAATGCCTTCTTTGCCTCAGTCTTTACTGCTCAGGCCAACTCCTGGGAGCCATGGACTCTGGATGAATCAGAGATAGTCCGGACTAAGGAAGATCTTCCCTTGGTGGAGGAGGACCGAGTAAGAGATCAGTTAAGAAGGCTGGATATCCACAAGTCCATGGGTCCAGAGGGGATACAACCGAGAGTGCTGAGGGAGCTGGCAGAAGTCATTGCAGGGCCACTCTCCGTCATCTTTGAGAGATCCTGGAGAACAGGCAAGGTGCCCAAGGACTGGAGAAAGGCCAGTGTCATCCCAGTCTTCAAAAAGGGCAAGAAGGAGGACCTGGGAAACTACATACCAGTCAGCCTCACCTCCATCCCTGGAAAAGTAATGGAACACCTCATCCTGAATGTCATCTCAGCATATGGAGGAAAAGAAAGTTATCAGGAGTAGTCAACATGGAGTTACCAAGGGGAAGTCATTTCAGACTAACCTGATAGCTTTCTATGATGTCATGATTGGTTGGATGGATGAGAAGGGGGCGGTGGATGTTGTCAACCTTGACTTCATCAAGGCTTTTGACACTGTCTCCCACAGCATCCTCATAGGCAAGCTTAGGAAGTATGGGTTAGATGAATGGACAGTTAAGTGGATTCAAAACTGGCTAAAAGATAGGACCCAGGGGGCTGTGATTAGGGACACAGAATCCAGCTGGAAGTCTGAAACAAGTGGTGTTCCCCAGGGGTCAGTACTGGGTCCAGTCCTCTTCATTATATTCATCAATGACCTGGATGAAGGGATGGAATGTACCCTCAGCCAGTTTGCTGATGACACAAAACTAGGAGGGGTGGTTGACACCCACAAGGCTGTGCCACCATACAGAGAGAACTGGACAGGCTGGAAAGATGGGCAGAGAGAAACCTAATGAAATTTAACAAGGGCAAGTTTAGGGTGCTGCACCTGGGGAGAAATAACCTCCTGCACCAGGACAGGATGGGGGCTGACCTGCAGGAGAGCAGCTCTGAGGAAAAAGACCTGGGAGTTCTTGTGGACAACAGGATGACCATTAGCCAGCAATGTGCCCTTGTGGCCAAGAAGGGCAATGGCATCCTGGGGTGCATCAAGAAGAGCATGGCCAGCAGGTTG
>JAOQGH010000001.1:132318433-132343127 GCA_025769975.1 Gallinago jamesoni
CCCAGAGAGGTGGTGGAGTCTCCTTCTCTGGAGACATTCAAAACCCGCCTGGACAAGTTCCTGAGCAACGTGCTCTATGTAGACCCGCTCTGGCAGGGGGGTTGGACTAGATGATCTCCAGAGGTCCCTTCCAACCTCATATGATTCTATGATTCTACGATTCTTCCTGAAATTACGGTATCTTTTAAGTGTGACTAACTTTTCAGTGTGACAAAGCTCAAGGGAAGATAGCACATTCTTCTCACAATTGAACCCTCAGATAAAATTTTCCCTCCCTACTAAAGAGACAAGCCTTTGAGGCTGATCTAAAGAATAAATCATTTGGATGAATCTTAGCTAGCCATGCATCAAGGCTGTTCTAGCCTTGTAAAAAAAAATAAAAATGGAAAGAGGACTTATGTGTTATATATTATGACAGTTTCAGGTCTCTGGACTATAATCATCACAACTGCTCTGATCAACCCATGGAAGGGTGTCTTCATGTGCTGTACCACTAGAATTATGAATGTGATTTATGAAGACTTCTGCATGCTATGGATGGACATCTAAAAGTAACTGATACAAAATTTGTTATTCTACATTATTTGTTATTCTATATCATTTTTTCCCCTGAAAACATTTAGTACTTTCCTTCCTCCTCTAGCTTAGTTGTAGACATTCTGGCTGGATACAAATATCCTCTGCAAACAGATGATTATGTAATCATTTCAAAATCACAACTTCTAAAGATTTATTTAGATTCTTCATTGAGATGTGATCAAAGATGCAATTTGATCACAAAATTATTTCTAGAAGACTCGTAAGGGTGGTTCTACTAAGACTATCTGAAATTTACCTCAGCAAAGTATTCTCAAAGGAACAATCACCTAATTTGTGTGTTAATGTAGGTTACTTTCTCAGTTTGCTACTGCTTCTTATGAAGTTTCTGGTGCTATGGCAGTCTGTAGCAGCTTAATGCAAGATTAATATTAGCCTTGCTATAGTTAATACTATCATGCTTTATCTTGTACAGTTGCTATCAAATTAAGTAACTAAATCCAGAAAGATCACATATTTGCTTGAGAGAAAAAAAGCCTTTTGTGTTTCGTTTTCTTATTTGCAATATGAAAATAAATGAAAATATCCAATTAAAATTATGTTTACAATGAGTTGTATGATTTGTATGTTTTTTTCACAGAAAGTAATACACCTTCTACACTCTAAGGAGCCTTGTCAGGCAGTTGTCTGATTTTTTTTTCCGATACTTTGGAATACTCAATCTGTCTCTTCCATTCATATTTTAATATCTTGGTATAAACACAATTGCTCTCTTTCGGCTATATTAACCCATATGCAGTATATAGACGCTGCATTTCTTCATGTTTATTAGCTGTTGGTTGCAATGACTGGATCCTTTGCCTATTAAAATTACCTCATACCTTTGTATCAGTAGGTTATATCAAGGTTTAGAGATACTTACTGGAAAGAGAGTTACCTATTTCTGAATTTAGCAAAGATATTCCATTAGAAGATACAGACACACTTACTTCAAGAAGAAATTCTTGGTCCTTTTTTTTGTTTTTCTTTTCTGAGTTAAATTCTTGGAAAAATTCTTAAGAAAATAAAAAAAAAAGATAGATCTTTAACAAATTTTTCTCACCTGCTCAGTCTTATCTTGTTCTGAGTTTCATTCTAGGGAAAGGAGACACATGCACTCCAACTAGTGTGAACTACCCAAGTTCATGACAAATGGAATAAATAGAAAATCAGGCACAATTGAGATAATGAAACATTTTGTTGTGAATATTGAAGAGTACCTTGATTGGTCTGACAATAAGACCACCCTTTCTGACATGATAATTCTGAGTGTAAACGGTTTGAGATTCTTGTGGTTTAGTTAGGGAAAAAGCAATTCTGTTATATTACTCAACTTCTGGAAATCAACAATTCAAAGCCTTTTAATTTGGAAGCCGCATCTAGATTATTATGTTTAAACGTGGTGTCCAGCAATAGATATTCTCCTTTAATATCTGACATGTTTTGTTGTCCTTAGTAAACTTCAACAATGCATGGCACAATGCAGTCATCCTCTATATATATATAAAAAAATACTTTCCTATTTTACTCTCTTGAGATTTGCTACCTTTTAAGATGTTTTCTCAGTACTGTTTTGAAAATAAGTATTTCCTGTTCATTCTCTGCATATGCTTGGAATATGTAGACTACTTTGGCTCTTGAGATCTTCAGTTAGGACATCTGAGCTCTAGAATATTTAGCTTGTCTACTGAATTTAAGATAATTGACTTGCACAGAATGCCTTGTCATCCTTAATGATTTCTCTGTACCTTTCTATTAGAGGATTTTCTTTTTGAGGTGGAGTATCCAGAGCTGTGCAAAATCTTCAAAATATGGATTTACCAGCTACTGTTAACATCACAAAGTTGTTATCTGATTTATTCTCAGTTCCTTTCTTAATGATTTTTCATACTATGTTGTCTTTTAAACTGCTAGGGAAAACTGAGCTGACATTTTGAGAGTTAAGCAACTGTGGCTTTACATTCTGTTTTATAAGTGGTAATATCTAATCCAGAGTCCATCGCTGTTTATAGATACAGTGATGACTAACCAGGTTTTTAAAGTTTACCCATTTTAGTGAGAAACAGTACCCCCCTCCCCCCAAAAAAAGTTTATCTCCACATCATCAAATGATATCTTATCTTACACAGAAACATACAATATGTTTTGTTTGGCATTTCTAAATTAAACTAGTCTTAAGTATTTTTTACGCATTTTCAAAGTATAGAACAAAAACTGCTCATCTTTACTGCTTCCAAGATTCACAATTTCATCTTACATTCCCTGAATTATCACATTGCAATAGAAATATTGTGTTTTCAACATTGTTATTTTATTAATTTACAAAGAATAAATGTTAGGTATTATCAATTAATGCGACATTAATTTTCATTTTATAATTTAGCACAATTGCAGAATGATGCCTGAAATAACTGTTTTCTTTGATCTGTTTAAGAAGAGCAACAGAAAATTTCAGGAAATGTAAATGAAAATGAACTATACAGACTCATTGCACAATGAAGAAGGGTGTTTTTTTCAAACTGAACATAACTAAATAACTAGAAGTAATGAATCATTATCCAATGGTAAGAAGTATATTTGCAAAAAAAAAAAAAGGCAACTTATAAGAACCTGTAGGAGGAAAAATATCTGTACTGTAGGAAAAAACTTTTAACCAATGACTAATTCAAATCAGATGAATTTCATAACCAGAAAAGATGATTTGGGCAAAAGGGAAAAGCAGCCTTCACACAAATAGTATGCATGTAAGCCTCAAAAGAGTTTAAAATGTCTTAGTTAATTGCTGCTTTTAAATCAAAAGTGGGGGGTCAAATACTTAGGCAGAAAAGGTCCTCCACAACAGATCAAGGCTCTGGGCCTCTGACCAGGGTCAGCAGGCTGAGGTAGGTGATTCTGCTCCTCTACTCTGCTCTTGTGAGACCCCACCTGGAGTACTGTGTCTAGCAATGGAGCTTTCAACACAGGAAAGACATGGACCACTGGAGCATATCCAGAGGAGGGCTATGGAGATGATCAGAGGGCTGGAGCACCTCTCTTATGAAAACAGCTTCTGAGAGTTGGGGTTGTTCAGCATGAAGAGAAGGCTCTGGGGAGGTCTTATGTGACCTTCCAGTACTTAAAGGGGACCTACAGGAAACATGGGGACAAACTTTTTAGCAAGGCCTATTGCGATAGGACAAAGGGTGATTACTTTTTATCAGGGAGCGCAGTGATAGGTTGGAGAGAGGACTAAGAGTGAAGATTTAGACTAGGTATAAGGAAGAAAATACTTACAATGAAGGTGGCTGAACACTGGCACAGGTTTCCTGAAGAGGTGGTAGATGTTCCATCCCTGGAAATATTCAAGGTCAGGTTGGGCAGGGCTCTGAGCAACCTGATCTAGATGAAAATGTTTCTGCTAATTGCAGAGGGCTTGGATGAGCTCACTTTAGAGGTCCCTCCTAACCCAAACTATTCTATGATTCTATGGAAAGGAATATAAATAAAAGCCCTATTTCGGTGATAATGAAGCTAATTAACCCGTCCAGTAGAATTTCAAAGAGAAGAACAATTGCAAAGCCACTCATTCTGTGTTTTAAAGAGAATAAACACTCTTAGCTGCCTTGGTCAGAGCAGGAAAATATCAGAAGAAAGACACTCCTGAACACAGAAATGAAGTTCAGGGCTTGACAGGTAAATGAGTGTTGCTGATACACATGGACCTTACTCCCATTGCATACTTCATAGAGGAATTCAGGAACCTATGGAGTGAGCTGAACATAAACAAAGCCTCTTGATGGTTCTCACAAATAAAGCTAAAAAGAGCAGAGCCCTTAGTTAAGTGGCAGAGCTTAAGAGCCAGAATTTAACAAACACAGGACATTCATTACAGAATATTTGATGGGAAGGGACTTTTGATGGGAATATTTGATGGAAGGGACTTTTTATCAGGAAGTTTAGTGATAGGATTAGGGATAAAAGGTTTTAAACTGAAAGAGGAGAGATGTAGATTAGGTATTAGGAAGGTGTTCTTTGCTCCGAGGGTAGAGAGACACTGGAACAGGTTGTCCGGAGAAGTTTTTGAGGCCCCATCCCTGGAATTATTGAAGACCAAGTTGGGTGGGGCTTTGAGCAGCCTGGTATAGTTGAAAGTGTCCCTGCCTGTGGCAGGGGTTTGGAACTTGATGATCTTTAAGGTTGTTTCTAACTCTAACCATTCTATGATTCTATGACTATTTTTATTCTGTGAATAATAATTCTGTATATGCAGTTCTACATGAGTTACTGAGGACATTTTTTGTTTGTAGAATGGTATTTCCTTATAAATATAAAATAAATCATACCTTAGAGCAGGTTTTGCATTCAGCAAGACCAGTTCAATAATGGGCTACATTTTGGCAGACACCAAAGAGTTAACCACTGAGATATAATTCACAATTGATTAGTTTGAATTTATTAGGATCCTGATCTATACACTTGATGTAAATACATCATGATAGTTGGTAAATGTGTATGCTTTTACACCTATGTAGACGAATCATTTAATTCTAATTGTTTTATTAAGCTGCTATAAAACATGAGGTTTACATATCTGATATCACAAATCTATCAGTTAGGTTAGATCAATTGAAATTTAGTTAGACTTATAAATAAATTCTAAGATCAGCAAGTATTGAAGGTATGAGACAGATATTAACTTGAGCCTCCCAAGGGGTCAAAATTTAGCAGGAACAGCTTGAGTGCTAAGTAGGAAAATTTAAGATTTACTTTGTTTAGATTGGAATAAGATTATCTTATCTCACTATTTTATATGAATTAAGATACAGTAAAAAGATTAAAAAAGAAGTCAACAAATTTATGACTTAATTCCTCTGTATTTAAAATCATACTTGCATCAAGGCTTCCCTCTGCAGTTCTCAAAATTCTCCTTAAAAGACAATAATTTGTTTTATCCAATAAACAAAATTTTGAGTCTTTAAAATTATCTGCATTTTTTACTTTTGCTTATCTACTTTTTCTTTCTTAAACTTATTCTTTCTTTACCTCTGTTTGTCCACATTTTGTATTACTCTACCAAATGTCTTTGCTATGTGGTATCCATATTCTTTTACTATTTATTTTCTCACTCTGCTATGAGATGAAGTTGTTGAACAACACTATTTTCATCTGCTACAGTGAAAGTCTTTCCTTTCATAAAAATATTGCTTGAGCTCTAGTGATTTGCAAGGTCATGGTCAGCAGAAAAAGACATCTGTGAGGATTTGATGTTGAGCTACTAGGTAAGATTGTGATATATACATATTGTTTATATTTGTGAACATATTTTATATATACATATGTACTTAAATATACAAATAATCTTTCTCATGTTTTTATATATTAAGGGACAAATGGTGCTATTACACTTGACTGGAAATACTTAAAATGAAAAATTATTTAATAAAGATTATGTCTAAAAAATCATGGATTCATAAATTACATGTTTAAAACGTACATAATTGTTTCAGGAAATAATTAACAAAGTCAAGAATTTTCAATTTGTATTAAGAAAAAGAAAAATCACAGGTCATGTATGTTCATTGCTAGCTTCCGAAAACATTTCAGAAACCTTTGATAAATGTTTCTATGCTGAGCCTGAATCAAACACAGATTCTATATGATGCTGTAGCAAGGAAGTGAGAGACATCACGGCTAAAATTGCACATTTATGAACTAGCTTGTCGACATAGCATGAAGAATCTTAAAAGACTATCTGAAATCACTAATTTCATTTATTAATAAAATGTGGAAATCTTAGGAAATGCTAAAGACTAAGGCAGAGGGGATGACCCTGGGAATTATAGACGAGTTGGAATGTCACATTAGGCCTTAAAATATACTAAAATACACTAACTCCCTTATGTTTTAAGTAGCATAACAGATTTTTTTTTTTTATTTTTAATGGATTGTATTTCAATTAACCATTTGAATAAATTGCACAAATAAATTGAACTGCAGAAATCACCTTTGGAGGCTTTCATGACCCAACTTGGCAAAGATCTAAGCAAGATCCAAGTCTGAATTCAGCTTTGACAATGCTTTAAGCAGAAGGTTAGTCTCAGAGGCTATTTTGAGCATTGCTCACCCTTTTTCTATAATTGCTATTTTGTATACTGTGCTGGGGTAGAAAGACATTTGGCAAGGCACTCTTCTGGTGAGGAATGTTATGATCTTATGTTGGGTTTCGATCAAATTTGAAGGAAAGCATCCATTCACAATATTCAAAACCAACAACATAGCTGACACTGTGACACTGATAAAGAAATGTAAAATGAATGCTTAACCTGTTCACATGAATGTTTTAGTTCTGTAGCAAATGAGTACATAAATGAAACAGGAGATGGGTATATACAGTATCTCCCTCTTACAGTAACAGTGCTAATCATTGTGGAACTCTAATCTTAAAATCAGAAAGCTTTCCTGCTTAATTTCCCGAAAGACTTATTGTAATCTTTCTTAATTCAGGCTTCTCTGGGGTCCTGCCCTCTCTTTCTCCATACACTAGACCTCAGTACCCTCAGACTGGGTACTACTTGGGAGAGCTAGAAATACCACATCTTGGCTTTGAACCCCTTCAGAAAGATTGTAATCATTCACTCCAAGTTTATTTTAACACTTTCATATCCAAGGTGTCTTCTCCTCCTTCCCTTGTTGCTAGTGGTAAAGTAGCGTGCATGTGTGCGTGTTTTTCAAGGTGAATATCTCAGCAGACTCTCTCTGAGTCAGACAGCTCCTTAAAAGCCATACTTAATGTCATCAGCTTGATAGAATAAATGCACTGCTTTAGATGAGACACAAGCATCTCATTTGTACACCTTCACGTAAACAGTGGGTTCGTCTGACTGAGCTTCAACATTTCTTTCTGAAATACTGTACAGCAGGAAATCGGATTAGGTAGTTTTCTTGTACACATCAGGTTTTAAGTCTAAGAAACATTTCTTCCAGATGCAGTTTTGTGTGCCTGTTCAAAGATATCATTCACATTCTGGGAAATGTTTTCAGAGGTCCATAACCATAATTTCTTGTTTTGCTATCTGGATTGTTCATACAATACAGTCTCTCATTTGTATATAAAAGTTATATAGCAACATCTCTTTATGCATTGTTATCATTACTGGACTGCTTTGGTTTGGAGCATGACAAATAGAATGAGTTTGCTCAGACTTTAGCCAATGGTTTGGTAAAAGACATTGTCTAAATCCCCATTAAGAAGAATAAGTGAACACTATAAGGAAGTGTAAGTGTTCAAGGCACTGAGATAAATCTTCCACTTTTCCTCAGTAACAAAAATGTATTTGCTACAATTCTCCATTAACTCAAGGCAGAGCTGTTACTGGCTTATTAATACAGACTTGGAATTTACAAATTCCAATGACACAGTTTTTCTTTTCACAGTTAAAAATGTTTTCTTTAATTTCAATTGCACTTGCTTTGCTGAAAGGATTAGATTTTAAAGATATGCATATCTGTAAATCTTATATATTATTTGTGTTGCAATTGTCATAAAATCTGGATTGGTATGAATGCATATTCAGTTAAAATATCTTTATTTTCATCCCAAACCAGATCTATGTAAGTTTAATTGCATTTGTGTTGTCTTCCATAAGATCAATAGCAGTCTTAATTTACTAACAGAAAACATTAGTAGAGTTTCCATGAATATTAAGCAACACAAATCAATATGAATTTGTAATTAATTACTTGTTCTAGATAAAAATAACTGTGGTTTTAATTTCTTGAAGTGTTTTTCAAGTTCATGAAGATGGAATAGTTCTTTTGTGTTTATAGTGTTTATACAGAATGTTACTTATAAGGAAAAGGCTACAAAACCCATCCCCTACCGGAAATCTTCTATTTTTATGCGCTTAAAAGTATGAGATAGATAGAATTAGTTAAATAACAGTGTATCCCTCCATTGTCTCTATCAGTGAGAGAGAATTCATGTAAATGATAGAAAATAACAGCAAAAATTCATATAGTTCAAGAATTTTGTTTGTAAGAAATAATTTTTTGGAGGAAACTATTGTATGGTTGGTCTATATACAGGAGGAGGTAAAACTAGTGTTTATCATATTTTCTCAGTTTCCTCTAAATAGAAATTAGTATTGAATCTTGCCTCAAACTAAGAGCTTTTCAGGAAAGGAGTCATTACACAGATTCCAATCAGTCATCCCATTGTAAATCTGGATTGCCTCTATTGAACTCACCAGCGTGACTCTGGAATTACTGCAGTGTAATTTGGCACATGGATTATAACAAGATAAAAACCCCAGTGGTGTGATACAAAACATATATATATGCACATAACAAACATAATTCTTTCTGCAATGCAGTTAGCAGGTCTGTGTAAAGTTCTTTGTAAAGGAGTGCACCAGAGAAGCAGGTTAAATGATATGCACAGTGTTCCAAACCACAACTGCAGGAGCTGACTTTCTGCATCTGTTCTTGGTATCTGCTCACTGCACAGTAGACAGAAGCATAGTCAGTCTGAGAATCAGTTCAGGAACTGTAAGGTATAATGGAAAATTCCTTGTGTGCAAACATTCTGTAAACTATTTAAAAAATAATAATTAGATAAAATCACCAAAAAGATGTTCCTTAATTTTTTTCATAAATCTCTTTCTGTGCTTTCTGTAGCTATTCAAAAGACAAATTGACATGTTGCTCAGGAATATGGTTTAGTGTTGGTGTGTGCATTTTGTTTGGTGTTTTCATCTTTTTTGTTTGGTTTTGTTTTTTTTTTATGGTTGGACTAGATGATCTTAAAGGTCCCTTCCAACCCAGAAAATTCTGTGATTCTGTGACTCTGTAATTACAATAATTATGATAAAAGAATATACAAAGAAGTGATGCACATTGTAACTACTTAGCACACACTGACGAATGCCCATCCCATCCCCGAGCAGTGATCACCAATTCCTGCCCCCTGCCTAGCCGCCATTTTTATACTCAGCATGATGTCTGTGGTATGGAATACTCCTTTGGCCAGCTTGTCCTGTCTACGCTCCCTCTGAGCTTCTAAGGGAAACTGAAAGAAATCCTTGATTGGTGCAAACATCACTATTAGGCAGCAACTAGATCAATATACGTTATCAGCATTATTCTCATACTAAATCCAAGAAATACTTCCTTGTATTAACTCTGTCCCAGTTGAAACTAGGAAAATTTTACAAAATTATCATGCACTCTCCATTTAGGAGAGGTCACTGATAAGTGAGAAAAAACGACTCTCTTTCTTAAGTAAATTGCCAGGATGATATTTTATCCTAGTTTGGGGAATCCTGTCATGAAATCAAAGGAGGAGAGATACCATAAATGTATGTATAGGAACATTCTGGGGAAAAAGAATGCAAAACTGAAGTGAAATCTATCTTCAGTGATATAAAGATTTTTACTATACATCTAACTATAAAAATATGTGAATCATACTAGCCAAACTAAACCTGCTCCACCATTAATAAATAAATTCTAGAACATTTACAAACTGTTGAATATTAAAAAACATGCTCACAGTCTTGAAATCTGCTGTTCATTACCCCCTACCCCTGTGCCAAACGCAAATATTCACTAATATTCACAAATGTTCACTGGGTAGTTGCCAGTATCCCAAACAACTACCCACTTGTTAAATTACACGTGACATTTTGAAACTGACAGTCTTGTCTCTCCAGTTTGCTTCTAGGAATCTGTCCAATAAAATATGTATTAAATAAGAAAATATTGAATATTGTGTTCCTAAAACAGTGCTCTTAATAACAGGGGAAAGAATATAAATGAAAGAAGTGGAAAAAAATAAGGTGCCATGTTTTTATGAAGCTGATGGTATATTCAAAGTGAGGGAGAAATAATCAGCACCTTATTTTATGAGCTTTATTTAAAAGCAAGTATATTTATTAACTCATTTTACTATGCATTTTTCCATCCTCATTTGGTAACGTATCACGCTCCTATCTTCATTAAATACTTTATGAAGGATTTAAGGGTAAAATCTACCTTTATTACAAGGGTATAGGGGCTTGTCTTTAGTTAACACTTACTTCAAACAGTCTACTGATGAAAAAACTGGTGGAATCAGCTCCTGAGTTTTGAAGTTTTACTTTATTGCGAAAAACAAAAAAAGTCCATATACTAAGATTGCTGATACCCCTGACTTATTTATTGGGGAATACTGACAGCAAGAGACAGAATTTGCAATTTAAAAACAGTTTTGTGGTTTGGTTAGTTGTTTATTTCCTCAGACACTGGCAATAATTAAGATTAAGATTATGGGGCTGTTTAACAGTTTTAGACCATTATGAGTGAAGTGTGATATTTTCAATAAATCCAATAAATCAAGAGCAATTGGTTTTCTCAAGTCTCTAATCATCATGATGGCCTAGAAAAACAAACTAGTGAGAGAGACAAAAGCCTTCTCTTCAATCACTGACAGAAGTTGTAGAATTTTGCAGCTGAACTTTGTGGATCTGTGGCAGTGTGCCCTACCAGCTCTCCCGGCCCCCTGCTGTTCCAGCTCCTGCTCAGCCATAACCATCAGTGGGAGTTGTGATGAGTTGCACCTGGACTTTGGGGGATGACTGGCAATACCGACAAAACACTGTGTGGAGTGTGGACCTAGATATTTTGTTCCCATGCAAATATGAGTATAGGTCAATTATCTTACTCTATAAAGAGTGGACAGACCAAGAGCCCCATAAGCTCTCCTGCACAGCAGTGGGCTGCACACCTGGATCTCCCCTTGAGCAGGGACACCCAATTAAGGTTTTACTCCTCGAGGTTTTGAGACTCTAGGTGAAGCTAGACTCCTCACTGAGAAGGAGTTGAGAAAGCAAGGGACTCCTTTCTGAACCTCGTGACTTAACAGGAGGGTCTCCCTGACAGTTCTGTCTGACCCTGTCCTCTATGCAGTAAATAATTGAGTGTATCTTGCCATAGAAACTTGTGAGACACTGTCACATTCACTATCAACTTTGTTAAATCACTGTTTTATATTAATAAATATTTCACTATTTATCTCTCATAAGTGAAGTTAATCACTCCACTCACAAGAGGATCATACTGCTTTTTCCTTAATTATCCTCAGCTTTGTTAGCATGTCTGTAGTAAAATAGAAGGATTTTAAAATTCATTGCAAACATACCAGGGCTGTGGAAAAACTTTGCAGCTCCTGAAGTTAAATGCAATGCAATTGATGCATCATTAATTATCTAAAGTTGGAAGTTAAATTAGTTATTGAACTACCTGGAGGCTGATACCATCTATTTTATTGTGACTGGACACTAAGACTGACAATCACATATATCCTCATTTTACACTAGAACTAGTTTAATATCTCAAGCATATAGATACTATTGTCCTTTAAAACACTGTTAAGACAAAAAAAACTTGTTTTGGTGGGGAGGGCTTTTTTTTTTTTCCTTCTTTTTTTGAATGACAAACAATCTCAGCTGCAAAAGGACAGCTGTACTGCCTTTGAAGAGTAAAAACTTCATGTGTCCCATGTCAGGACACCACAAGAAAAGTTTTGTCTTATAATCATGATGGTCCAGGTTGTCCATGTAAACATGCTACTAAGCTATCTCATGAATATACACACACAGTATTACACGTAGTCAACAGTTTGTAAATTAACAATTTTGCTGGCTTTGCTGCCTTGTTTAGTGTGATTACATTGTTAATATATTGTGCTTTTTTTTTTTTTTTTTCAGTTGCACGACTCTACAAACAAGATGAGGCATAACCTAAAACCAGCCTAGGACTTGCCCCAGTTCACACCTATTAGCCTAAGACAAAAATCCCTGTTTCATTCATAATACTGAGATGATGATCCTCCATATTGGTAATAACACAGTGAACAGCTAATGTACTGCATACCCACTTCCTAACTGGCTACATAAAATTGGCTCATGTTAGTAAACTTGGGATAATACTGAAAATGGTAGGACAATATGGTTTAATAATGCATTCCAAATTAGTTCTTGGCCATGTTTCCTATGACAGATTCAATGGCTCAGTTGCAGGCACTTTTAAGAATGCATTCCAACATAGCTGTCAGCCATGTTTTATGTCACAGACACAATATCTATATTACAGTCACATTTTTAAGCAGCATTTTGTCTACATATTGTAGTCTGTGTACAGTAAAAGAGAAGGTAGCATCCTGCTCTGCGTCTTCAGGAAAACAAAGCTCGCCCACTGAATACATGGATAATACAGATTTTTTTACAGTTCTCTAGAAGTTACTAATAAACATAAGCTTGCTTAACCTACAGAAACAAGACAAACATCTTTCTGAAAATGCTTTGTCATGATGGGCTACTTCTTGCTGAAAGCAATTTCTGAATTACAATGAATGATACTTGGGAGATAGTATTATTACCACATGCCAGTTGATTTATTTCATATAAATTCCTTTGTGACAAACCAAGCATATTTCAAAATCCTTCACCAAATAAAAGGCTATGTCTGGAAATTAGCTGAGACAGATTCCAAACAGGAACTGTCACAGATTACCAGTGGGACAACTGGGATATAGGAAAGTAAATCTCTGGCTTCAAATAGAAATTCTAACTTTTTCACATGTAAGTTTTCTTGGAACATGGCTCTCTCTGAAAAAAAAAAAAAAAAAAAAGTTTGGCTTTGACTAGCCTGATTTTTTACTACTACTTTAATCCATATAATTCTCAAGAATATAAAATATAAAGCATAATGGTTTTGGTAGTGACCAATGGAGCATGAGCTGGTGATTTTCTGCAAACAGCTGTGCTTGTAAAGAGACACACAGTCATGCAGCTCTCACTTCATTCTTTTCTCTCTTGAAAGGAAGGGAAAGCATGGAAGAGTGTCCCCCTTTCCTGTACGTTTCTGCGACTGCTGTCTGCCATAATAGCATAAGTAAGATTTTAATGAAAGGTTGTATGTAGTTTGCTGGTGGTTAGAGAGCAACATGCTCATTTTAAATGTAATTACAAAAAAAAACAAAACAGTCCAGCTATATGGCTGCCTGCAGCACCACACCACCACACAGATTTTCTTTATTCTTAGCAGAGGTTGAATGTCATGAGTTGAATCTTTTAATTCATCATTTAATTCATTCAAACTTCAAACAGTTCCATTTAGAATATTATACTCTGGATGTAACCATTAAAGGACAATGAACTTAGACAAATTTGCCCAGGGAAGTCATGGATACCCCATCCCTGTAAGTGTTCAAGGCCAGGTTGGATGGGGCTTTGAGCAACCTGCTCTAATGGGAGGTGTCCCTGCCCATGGCAGGGGGATTGGAACTCGATGATCTTTAAGGTCCCTTCCAACTCAAACCATTCTATGATTCTATGATTCAATGAAATTTACAGATCAGCCAAGACAAAGACCTAGTAGAGATAAGAGTTTGGAGAGATGTGAAATATTCTGAATAGCAGTTTGGAATATTAGTGTATAGAATTTTTTTCTTAAAAAACCCCATTCTATAAGCTGCTTCTTTTTGATTCTTTATTTTTGCTATCAGTCATTTACTGAACAAGCAAGATTAAGTATAAACAAACATAGAATTTACATAACTTCTTTTGAGTATACAGTTTGTGTTTGACAAATTATATGTATGTGAGTGTGTGATGCAAATGACAAACTAAAAATGCAACTATAACTCACATATTCTTTTTTTCCCTCATTAAGTTTATAAATAATTTTTTTCAGTTCCAGTTCCAGCATAGAGTAAATATTTGTTAATGCTAAATGAATTAATATATGAAAAAAATAATTTAATAGGGAGATTTATGCTTTATGAAATTTTATTTCAGTCATGTCTTTTTTTTCCCCCTGAAATATAAAAACTCACAGTTGCTGAATGTTGTAAGTGAAAATACTAGTTTTGGATGAGTTTGGTATGACTCATTTAAACTACAGAATTAAATAATTACAGCAGCTTATTTTATTTGCTACATGTGGTGTAAAGTAGGATTAAAAAAAACCACAGTGACAAGTCTTTCTTTGGGTGGTGTTTTTCTTTTTCCTTATTAACAAGCGTGTTTCCATGAGACATCTTCTTTTCCCTGATAAAATAATATCCAGTTTAGTGAATGTTTGGTCTCAGATAAAAATCTGCATTTTTGGGCCTGATCAAAAAAAAAAAAAAGTTAAATCAATGAAAATCTTTCCATTTGTTTCAGAGGGCTTTAAGTCAAGCTTTTAGCTAAGCAGCTGTTTGGTACTTCTAAGCAGTATAAATCTCTCATTTGGATGATATGCACTTTTCTGTACTGTATAGCTACTCTATGTAAATTTTTAGTTTAATAACAACATGTCTCTTTACAAGTGACATTCTCCAATTTCATCGTGTGTACCTGATCTGAATATAACTTGTAATGGGGATAATTGTTAAATGTTATAACTAATTTGATTGAAGTAAAAAACAAGGCTGTCAAACCAGAAATGCTAAATAATAATGTTTCCAGGAAGCAGCTAACACTGGTGACATTGTCATCTATTCCTGTAAAAAGCTATGATGAAAATGAAATATCTCAAATACAAATTCAGATGATTCATGTCAAATGCAGCCTTTAAAATACTGTCAGGATACATGAAAAATGTGATGTCATTTACAGCCAACTCCACATAGTTCTGTCATTAGAAACACAGCTGAGGTTATCAATAGCTATATTTGCACAAAGCGAACACTATATATGAAACAGACAATTTAGGTTTTCTCCCATCAAAAATAGTCCTTACATACAGTACGTCAGACACAAATTTTAAAATGCAACAGGAATACACTTGAAAGGCTAACAATACCGCAATTCTTGAAAAGATATTGTAACAGGAGAACATTATGTTATCATGTTGCTAATAACAGTATTGTTCTCAAAATTATATGCTATCCTGAATGATTCTAAATGAGATAGACTATTGGACTAATGCTCCCTGGGATAATAGCATATACTAGTATTGGCTAGCACAAAAGTTTTGTCACATTAGCATAGTATTACTCTCCAGAAATAGGGGAATCGTTGAGTCATAGATTGTACATATGGCCTGATTCTGCTATAGCTTTGTACAGACACTGTATTTCTTCACTTCTGCTCTTGAATGTGGGATGCTTTTCTTTTCCCGTGCCCTATTTCTTTACTATCCCCAAACCTTTGATATGAAATTACATAGGTCTTAGATAATGCACTGCCTATATTGCAAGTTTTAGTTTTTTTCTGATCAAAGTACTTCAGACTATGCTGGGTATTTATCTCTTTCACGCACTGAAATAAAATATTATGATATTCTTCACCAAGGTTTGCAATTAAGAGGGTATGCACACCATTTTTTTGTCCAGCATATTATGGTCTGGGAAATAAACTTTAATTGCCTAATAGAGTTAAAAAGTCATTTTCTATTAAAAACCAATGACCAATGTAATTTTAACTTATAAGGGTGCTTCTGAAATTCTAAATAACCTTGCAGGAGTTCCATGTTTATTTTTAACCTAGTCAGTGGGAAATAAGATAATTTAATTCAGCTGATTTAACAGTGGTTTTTTTGTTGTTGTTTTACAAAGTTACTTGATGTTAGTAAAATGCCTGTTCAAGCCCATCCTGCAAAAGAGGATTGAAATGTTGGTTTGGCTTACAGCTGGGGTGAGTTTCCCTTCTCTATCTTAGACCTTGAGCATAGAACAGCACACAATATCACAGGATGGCTAAAGCTGGAGGTATCTCTGGAATTCTTCTAGTCCAATTCTGTGCTCAGAGCAGGGTCAGATAGAGCAGGTTGGTCAAGGCTGTGTCCAGTCAAGTTTTGACTATCAGCAAGAATGAAGGCTCCATGATATCTCTGGACATCCTATTCCAGTGTTCACCCATATTAGGAAAGTGTTTTCTTACATCCAGACAGAATTTCCTGTTGTGGTTTGTGCCCACTGACCTGTCGCTGAGCACCACTGAGAAGATCCTGTCTCTGTCCTCCTTACTCCCCTAATGGAGTATTTATACACATGGATAGGATCCTCCTGAGCCTTCTCGTCTCTGTGCTGGGCAGTCCCAGCTCTCTCAGCCTCTCCTCATATGCCAGATGCTCCAGTCCCTTAGTCATCAACACACTACAAGAAGGGCTGTTTCTTGTGTTATTTCTATATAGTATCACCACAAATGCTGTCATGCAAATGAGAAAGGGTCAGGCAGTGAAACAATACTTTAGCAATGTCAGAACCAGTCCTGGCATGTCAGAAGTATCACTTTATGTCTATTGTTCAAAAATAACATGTTTTCAGGCCCATATTAATTTCTGTATGACCTACTTTCAGCAGCAGCTCTTATTTCAGCAACAGAAGATTCAGATCTGTGAGCAGCTCATACTGCAACTTAGTTAAGTGCCAGCTTCTCATAATCACACAGAAGACAAGCAAAATTAAATGTGATTGTGGTGGTATTCTAGTATATTCAAACCAACACACATTTTTTGTTCTTGTCCATAGCTAAGGCTTTTACCTTTCTGAGTCACTAGGAAAACAGAACCTGATAGGTGTAATTATTGAAATATGTCCTACCAAAAAAAAAGGAAAAAGTGGAAAATAACTGAAATCTCAAGAACTGCAGCCTGTGTAACATGGATTGGGAAGCACTTAGAATAACAAGTTTGGTTTTGGTTAGATGAATAGAAATGACTGACTCATTTCATGGCAGTTTTCAGATTCAACTTTGTAAGGGCTTTTTGGTTTTGATTTTCTGTTCTGTTCCCTGTTTGTTATAACAAGGTAGAAGAACTAAGGGCAGATGGGAACACACTAGAAAGTGGGTAAATGGTTTCTGAGAGTATTCTTCCATCTGTTTCTATTTTCTTCTATACAGTGACTTTGTTCACTCTCTTTAAAGGGTAGCCAAATTAAAAGGAACAAATTTTTGGATCTGTTCTTAGAAGGAGATTTTTTTTTTACTTTGGTCCAAATCCAAAATATGCAGATCCCTTCCTCAACAGCTGCAAAAAATGACATAATTTGGGAATCAGTATTTTCACTTTTTTAAAATAAAAAATCTTTTGTGAAATCTTTTCTATTACTTTTTTACTACACTGATAAAATATATATTGAGAAAAATATTGATCATATTGATGAAACATATTTTACTTACAAAAGACATATGGAGCACATTTGTCCTATGAACATTTTCTCTTGAACTTTTACTTTCAAGACATGAAGATGGATATGGCGACTGAATATACTTCTAATATGAATTAAAAATTCTTAAAATGCCTAAAGAACTTACCACACCACTTCAGTACTGATTGTAGGAAAGTGCAACAGTTCTTTGTAGCTTGCATATGCAGAGACCAATCACTCAACACTTTCATAATAGTAGTAAAAACAGTAACTGTTTAAATGGCTTAAAACTACACTTAAGCTAAAAAATTCCATTAAATCAGTCAGAAATTTGTTCTTTGGAGCCTTTGGGTACTTCTGAAAAGTTTCTTTTAGTAGAGATTGCTTTCATAAATTAATATTAGCTCAAATATTTTGCATGAAATGATCTAGTACTGTTGGAGAAAAAAATCGGTAACTTTTCAATTTCCTACTGCTATGACTTCATGGTCTGTGTGGTGGTGTCTTATATGGTGTCATGTCTCTAGAATTAACAGGTACTATTCTGTTCTCATGATTTCATCACTACATAAAGAAAAAAATTATTTATATGAACAATCAAACACTGCAAATGAGAATTGTGGGGTTTTAATTTTTCAATGCAATTGATGCATTTGCTTCTATTTTTAAGGCTGAGTGCACAGGATAGTCTAAAAGGTTAGAATCCATTATATTTAATGAAGTGTGTGAATTTATAGGTTTTCTGTAAAGTCAGTCGGGGACAGTGAAGGTAATACAATATAATCTAACAAATATTCTAGATTGACCTCTTCTTGTGGCTTAATGTGATATCTAGCATTACAATCTAAGACTAAGAATACTAAAAAACGCAGAAGCTTTTAAATAAAAGGCAGTAAAAGTCTTGGAGAATTCAACATATTCTGTAAACTTTTACAAGACAAAAAGACATTATTTTTTCTGTAAAACTACATCATCTGGCACAGTGCATGGTTACGCGGGCCTTTCATTATGTGAATATTCAAAAGTACAATGTCCTTTAATACAAAGAAATCAACATCTGCATTTTGTGAGAGGGCAGTTACTGAATACTAGAGTTACAATGGCATAACCTAGCTGTAACATCGAGGGATGTTTAGTTACATGTAGACTTACTGAATTATTCTTTTTTTAGACAGTGTTGTGATAGGCTAGAAAAAACATAAGTGTAATTATTAAACAGATCTTTTTTTAAAAAAAATGAACAAATTATTAAAAACTGGTGTATTGGTTTGTGTTAGTAAGGTTTTGGTAGTGAGGGAGCTACAGGGATGGCTTCTGTGAGAAGCTGCTAGAAGCTTCCCCCATGTCCAATAGAGCAATGCCACCTGACTCCCAGATGGATTACCACTGGCCAAAGATGAGCCCATCAGCAGAGATGGTAACACCTCTGTGATTTATATTGAAGAATGGGAGCAACTGCAGCCAGTAGAGAGGAGTGAGAATATGTGGGAGAAACAGCTGTGTAGACACCAAGGTCATTGAAGAAGGATGGGGATCAGTTGCTCCAAATGCTGGAGCAGAGATTCCCCTTACATGGTGAGATAGGCTGTTACCCTGCAGCCCATGGATGTTAAAAATGGATTGGATCTCCATCTGCAACCTGTGGAGAACTCCATGCCAGAGCAGGTGGATGCCTTGAATGAGGCTGTGATTCCATGGAAAGCCTGCATTGGAGCAAGCTCCAGGCAGGATCTGTGACCCAACAGAGGAGCCCCTGCTGGAGCAAGTTTTTCTGGCAGGACTTGTGATCTAGGTGGGGATCCATGTTGGAGCAGTCTGTTCCTGAAGGACTGCACTATGTGAAAAGGACCTAAGAGGGAGCAGTTTGTGAACTGCAGTCTGTGGGAAGGATCCATGCTGGAGAAGTTTGTGGAGGATTGTCTCTCATGGGAGGGATCCCACTCTGGAACAAAGGAAGGGGAGAAATGAGGGGCAGAGACAGTATGATGAACTGACCACTATCCCCATTCCCCATGCCCCTGTGCACTTGAGTGGCAGTGATAGTTGAGCTGTCAGGAGTGAATTTGAGCCACAAGGAGTGAAGTTGAGCCTGGGAAGAAAGAAGGGGAGAGGGAAAGGTGATTTAAGATTTGGTTTTATTTCTCATTGTCATGGAACAATCACCACCTTTAGCCAAAATTTCCCTTTTTTAGTGCTACATAGAATGCAATAATTAATCTTTGTGCTTTGGTTGTGGAGCTCTATCACAGTGAATTCAATTCGCGTGCAGCACAAGAGCTATACTACCTTAAGTAATAATTAAGACATCATAATAAGAGTTGAATGGGATTTCCGTACATACTAGAATTGATGCAGTTTCAGGTCTGCATACACAATTTCATCTTCTGAATTCTGTCTGTACTGCATTTTGTCAAAAAGTGCCTTTAGTAATGTGGCCTTTACATTCCAGATGTTGTGAAAATGCAGGTGTGATTACAGTGCTGAGTGTTAAGTTAGCAATGGACACGTATTGTCCATTGTTCATACATACATGCACATATACATATATGTATGCAGACAATGTAGCATCTATTCTGAACACCAGTTCACAAATTTAACACCTGTCCAGCATACCATTCCAACTCTTCCTAGCAACACTCCAACTCTTTGCAGTAACAATCCATCTGTCTGTGTTACTAGTCCAACTGTTCACAAGAAATCCCAAAATCTTTCCAGGATCAATCAATCTCAGTATACTGCCAAGCTATTTTCCCTTCCATGTTAAAATGACACACGTTCTTATGCAATAAATTACTGGATTTTTTAAAAGACGAAATCTGTTTTGGTCCACTCCAACATTCATGTGGCTCACATTTGAGTTATAGAAATTAGATAACTAAAAAGGACAGAGGAAAACCAATTAAGGTTCAGCACATGTGCCATAAAAAAGAGAATAATATTTTTTAGAAATCTTATACTCTTACAACACCTTCAACACTGGGCACATCTCCATATGGGAGTACAATGCATAACTTTGAACAAAATTGAAAGGAAGATCATTTTCTGCAATCACAGAGCACATTTTACACTAGAAAATATGCAGTATTTCTTTGGGTGAGTGCTGAGTACTTTATATATATTGCAAAATTCAAAATGTAATTATCTGTATTCATTTCTCTCTCTCTCTCTAATGCTGTGAAAATAACCATTTATGCATGTCATTTATCCTATTTTCAGTCTTATTTATTCTGTCTTTAAGCTCCAGTGACTCTGTGCTTCCCTGTGTCATTTTTCTTTATCTCATAGTACGAGATCAAAGAATAATTCAAAAGCATATCTTTGTTTTCTGTGGCCCCAAAGGAGAAATAATGCTTGCAGGGTCCTCAGGAGATCTCTAGGCCACCCCAGAGCCCAAAGCAGGTCTAGATATGGGGTGACACCAGACTGTTCATGGCTTTATCCATTTGTGACAAGGACAGAGATAGCACAGCTTTCAGATCAACGTGCTCCACTGTGTCACTGTTCCTCAAGAGGAAAAAGTTTTCCCTTATATCCAACCTGAAACTTTATTCTCTCAATGTACACCTACTGTTTCTTGCCACCCCTCCCTGTGGTTCTGTGAGGAACCTGGCTCCATCTCCTTAATGACCCTTATGTCAGCTATGGGATCTGTTAGTTGCAGTGAAGTTGTCTCTTCTCCAGGCTGACCCAGCCCAGCTCCCCCAGTCTCTTCTCACAGGGCAAGTGCTCCAGCCCCTACCGCCTGGGAGGGCCTCCGCTGAGCTCTCTCCAGTTTCTCCATATC
Source organism: Gallinago jamesoni (assembly GCA_025769975.1). Taxonomy (NCBI): domain Eukaryota; kingdom Metazoa; phylum Chordata; class Aves; order Charadriiformes; family Scolopacidae; genus Gallinago; species Gallinago jamesoni. The sequence continues at coordinate 132,339,889 of JAOQGH010000001.1, forward strand.
TTTCCTGTCAGAAAAAAATGGGAAAAACTGGATGCAGTATGTAGATGTTATCCAATAAGTGCTACATAGAGGGATTAAAACTAGGCTATGCCACTGTTCATGCAGCCCAGGAGATTGTTGGCTGCTTTTGCTGCCAGCAAACACACCACGGGTTCTCATCAATCTTGCTGCCTAACTTCTCCATAAAGAAACAGGAGACCTAGTCACCCAGCATCTGAGGTACTCAAAGACTTTTTGCCTCAGTCTTTACCAGCAAGGGCTCCGACCAAACACCCAAGTCACAGAAGGCAAAGGCAGAGGCTGTGAGAATGAAGAATTGCCCACTGTAGGTGAAGATCAAGTACGAGACCATCTAAGAAACCTGAAGGTACACAAGTCCATGGGACATGATGAAATCCATCTGTGGGTCCGGAAGGTACTGGCAGATGAAGTTGCTAAGCCACTCTCGATTATATTCGAGAAGTTGTGGCTGTCTGGTAAAGCTCCCACTGACTGGAAAAGGGGAAACATAACCTCCATTTTCAAAAAGGGAAAAAAGAAAGATCCAGTCAGTCTCACCTCTGTGCGTAGCGAGATCATAGACCAGATCCTCCTGGAAACTCTACTAAGGAACATGGAAAATAAGGAAGTGATCAGTGACAACCAACATGGCTTCACCAGGGGCAAGTCATGCCTGACAGATTTGGTGACTTTCTATGATGAGGTTACAGTGTTGGTGGACAAGGGCAAACCAACAGACCTCATCTACTTGGACTTATGCAAAGCATTTGACACTGTCCTGCATGACATCTTGGTCTCTAAATTGCAGAGATACCAATTTGATGGATGTACAATTTGGTGGATAAGGAACTGCCTGGATGGCTGCACTCAAAGACTTGCAGTCAATGGTTTGATATCCAAGTGGAAACCAGTGATGAGTGTTGCTCCACAGGGGTTGGTACTGGGATCAGTGCTGTTTAATATCTTTGTTGGTGACATAGACAGTGGGATTGATACCCTCAGCAAGATTGTCAATAAAACTAAAATCAAATGGCTATCTTTAAATCTTTTCAAAGCTTGCACATTTGTCATTAAAGACATATTTTTATTTCATTGAATACCAATAGAAACACTAAAATTACACATCTCTTCTGCAGATGGATTCACATTTGATTTCAGCTGAAGTTGTATTCTTTTTCATGGTACGTAAATTCTTCTAGATACGAATTACTGTTATGAAATTTCTGGCTACAAAATATATCTTGGAAATGTTCAAGAGCGTTATTGTGTTGGCTCACCGTCAAGTATACTGTAGCTTGTAGATGACAGTGGAAATTAGAGATATAAGGACATTAAAATACAAACAACCAACTTAGTCAGCTGAGGAATTCTTGAACGATTCTAAATTAACCTAATCTCCACTCAAAGGAAATTCAGGTAGTGTTTCAAGTGAACACTCTAAAGATTATTCATATGAATTAGTAGTGTAGGCCTGTGTACACAAATTTGCTAATTACAGTAGTAATTAAATATGTTTCCTGAGAGTTTAGAAACCATTTTTAAATAGTTTCTATTTTTCTCATTACTGCAATTCATCTGAAGTTCAGTTAATTCATATTCTTTATGTAACAGGTCTTTTAAAAAGGTTGACAGCTTATTTATTTAATATCATTAAAATTATGGTGAAAAAAGCCAACATGACATATACTAAGTTACTTTACTGCCTGATCTGTTGTACACAGTTTTTCTTTTAGATGAGTCCTTAAATAGTTATGTCTGGATGACTTTTAAATCCCATTAACCTGCACAAGAAGATGGCTTTGCACTGTTTTTTTGTAAGCTATTTATTGTAAACTGTAAACTATTTATTGTTTGTTCTGTTGGCACTGTCAAAAACCTCAGTAGCTGGGAAACTAAAGTGATGGTGGGTTCATTTCTGGTACACAAATTTTTGAGGTGCCTGTGGAGAAAGCTGGTAACACAGAAAAGCTCTAATACAAGGTTTTCCACTCCTGCATCTGAACAGTGTTACTAAATGGGGTTTGTGTTTTATTTTACTTTATTGATGTGTGAAAAACAATTTTATTTATGCTTAAAACACAAGTAGCACATCTTATTGGTTCTACTGTTTTTTTAAAATAGACATTTTCTTGTAAAATATTCTGTGAAAATCAGTTCAACTTTATTTTTGATGTGCAAATCAGCACCAAGATGCTGGAGATAATATGCTTCTTGTCCTTCATGCAAGTTGTTTCATACCTGCACATAGATTTTTTATTATTTGTATTTCAGTACTTTTTTCCAGTGTCCAACATGTACTTAAGAGGAATTAGCATGGTAAAAAATGGACCATATAGAATATGTAGTGGATTAAAATATAATTTGAATTCAAAGCTGATTAAACTAATCAAGTGATTACTGATATTATAACTAGGTCCCTAGATATTCTTGGCATTTTATTAGTTAGAAAGATTCCAGTCCAGAGAGGTAATCTAATAGTCCTCATCAGTAAAATCCAGATCTCAACAGATGTCCTTATTCAGATCAGTTGCCCGGTACCTCCTGAATAATTTGATTGTACATGGGTGGCTTGAACTTCATTGCTTGGCGCAAAGAACCGACTTGCATCTTTTCAGGTCATGTGAACTTAATTTGGGATCTGTAATGTAATGGAGTGAACACATGCCAGACTAATAACAGGGGATTCATCGGGGTGAGGGAGTTGAATGGATGAAAACACTGTTATATTCTAGACTCACACTTTAAACCTAATTTGAAGATAGTATTTCACCTTTTCACCTCTTCCCTACATTTAGTTGCAAAGCACAATTGCTCGGGCTTTATACACGTCATGACTTTGGCACGCAGTCATAAAGCAGAGATGTCACAGTTAGTTGATCTAACATCACAGAATCACGGAATTGTTAAGAGCTGGAAGAGACCTGTAGAGATCATTTAGTCCAACTCCCCTGCTAAAGCAGGAATGCCTAGAGCACATTAAGTTCTTCTCTGCCCAGCTCTCCAGACTGTTCAGGTCACACTGGATGGCTGCACAGCCCTCTGGAGTGTCAGCCAGCGCTCCTAGTTTGGTATCATCAGCAAACTTGCATCAGCAAACTCTGTCCCCTCATCCAGGTCATTTATGAATATGTTGAACAGGGCTGGGCCGAGTATTGACCCCTCAGGGACACCACTGGTCACAGGCCTCCAACTTGACCCCAGTCCATTAATTAGAACCCTCTGAGTCCTGTCACACAACC
>JAOQGH010000001.1:132348472-132393817 GCA_025769975.1 Gallinago jamesoni
TTTTCTTTTCTTTTCTTTTCTTTTCTTTTCTTTTCTTTTCTTTTCTTTTCTTTTCTTTTCTTTTCTTTTCTTTTCTCAAACAATTATTGCATTTTTCATGGTTTTTCTCATGTTTAGGTATTTTGGACTTACAAAGAATTATAAGAAACATTATCTATAATGCACACAAGGATATGAAAATAAGCAGCTATTTAGATTTAAAGATTGTAACAGTTGTTTGGAGAAGGCAACCTGATTATTAAGGGTATGAGAAAGGTTTTTGAAGGATTTGGGTCCTCGTTTGTATATCTAGCTTTAGCTAGTAAACATAGGAATCTAATTATAAAAATCAGCATGAGAAAATCTTAAAGGCCTTAGTCCATTCTAAAATGTTATTATTACTTCCATAGTAACAAGAAATACTTTTGCTTATATACCATCCCCCTTTAGATCAACCAATATATTTTATAGCTTTGTTTATATGACTTGGCCAGTATTTCTTCTTCAAATTTTCTGTTTGCACCTTTCTGTAACTGTTCTCTCAACTCAAGTCTTTATCATGAACTTAGATAGCATTAGTGATTTCAATAGAACTGGTAATTTTGCACAAATTTAACTCTAAACACAAATATGTGCAGGCCTGTAATATTGGTCTCTTTATAAAAAGAGATTGGTTCCATTATTTATTTAAGCAAAATCATGAAGGCAATGTCATTCTTTTTTTATTCCAACCTTTTAATTTAGAAAATAAAAATTAAAAAAAAATTAAATTTGTGAGGTTTGATAGTCAAAATATTCCATCACAACGGTCCCATTAAGAAGGTTTTTGTTCATTTTTATGAGGTAGAAAAAGATAAGACAGAGAATTTATTTGATTTAGTCTTCCAAAGTATGCAGGTAGTAAAGGTTTCTGACCTGTGGTTGCAGTGAAAACTGTAAGGAATAATGTTTCTGAAAAATAATCAGTACACCTAGGGGCTGGAAAGACTTATAAAATCAAAAGTGTTGCAAATGAGCTTGTAGATATTGTTGAATTCTTGGAATAAGTTTTGCTTCAGCATTTGTCTTAATAACCTGCACAGATGACCAGGAAAAAAGTCTCTCTTCTTAACCCCATATGAGCTGTTTAGGAGAGAGCATTCAGGAAAAGTACTTCTTGGTTACAGAATTGTCCTGGTGAAAGCCTGAATGGTTTTTATATTCCTAATGAATTATAACTCACTATCTTTCCCTTACAGCTTTTGTCATATACTGATTCTTTCCATCTCCTTACTTCTCAAATATGAAAGTGAAAAATTCTTTACTGAAAAAAAAAAAAAACCCCACAAAATTGTGGAGCCACTTTAATGGTGTCCTAACCCTTTTTTCATATAAGAACTGTAATGCTCTTCACTTACATAATCAAATGCTCCTTCTCAAGTAATTTGCTCTTTCTTAAAACCTTAAAAGCTCTCGAGTTTGATATGTTTCACCTTTTTTTCACATAGAAGAGTTAGTGCTTTTAAACAAGTCAGCATTGGCTGTACTCTGATTTAGCTGATATTTTTTTCTTTGCTCTTCTTTGTATTAGAACTCCATTTTAATGTGTGCTCAACATCTACTCCACCCTTTTAAAAGCACTCTTCCTTGAAAAGAGATGTTCAGACAAGCACTGTCTTCAGGTAGTCTCTACAAAAACAGGGGGAGAATACCCAATACCCATTACCTAAGGTGAACTTTTTTTTTTATTGCCACACGTGAAGATAAATCTTATGACTGCTGAATTGTAGGTGTTTTTAAAGATAACTTAGAAGTTAGATATGATATATGCAGTAGTAATTTTTTTAACAACACTGCTGGTAAAATAGTTGTTTAGCTAAAGTACAATATTTTTTCCTTTCTAGGCAAGCCAAAACCACATATTTTTGTTATGGTACCAGCTTTCCAATTCAAATTTTCAAATCTGTTAGTTAAAAGATATTGCATATCCTCCAAGATACAATCCTGAATTTAATTTTTACATTTTTTTTTCCATTTTCTTCAATTAACATGCCTTCTTAAAAGAAGTTAATAAAGAAGGAAAGTAATTTTAGAGGCAAAGCTGATCTTCTATTGGATCAAAATAAATAACTCTCTGATTCTATTTCCTTATGAAGGCAAAGATCTTTTAAGGTTATGAGTAAAGGCTACAAAACTGGGTAAAAAAGTCTTTGGAGAGAAAATAGAATACATTCCTGTGGTGGTTTATGTCTTCTTCAGTAACACCATTTGTAAAAATGTTGTCCCCATTTGCCTATACTCTCACAGTGGTATAAACAGATCTGGTGCTGCAAGGTAAATGTAAACCTGCACAGAAGGAAAGATGAAGTCAGAGTGAACTGCATTTTGACACCTTTAGCCATGTTGTTGCTTAATCCAGGAGTGGTTTCACTTAATTCAACCGATTTCATACCTAAAATATATGCCTGCTTTCCACTGATGTTCCTCTTGTGCAAAGTACTTCTTACTCAGAGCAATAGCAATTGATACTTGCATCGCACAGGTGGAAACAACTACACAGTAAGAGAATCAAGTCCTTAATAGACATATGGACATGAGTAAACCAAAACGTCCGAAGCAGTTGCCTGCAACACCAAACACCAGAGAGATTTTTTTCCCTCCTGTGAATTTTGACTCAAGTTTTAACAAAGATTGGTAAAACTTAGCCTTTATAGGTTGGTAAAACAGAGCCTTTATAGTATATCTAAGTATACTTTGAAGGTTCTGTAGTTTAATTTTTTTCTATTACAAGTTTCAAAAACCTGTATTGTGCTTATCAGATACTTGGGTGACATTTCCATTTGTATTCTTTAAGGAACATGAAAGCTACAGAATGGTAACAATTCCAAAAACTAGTGGACAGCAGACAACTGAAGCTACCAGAAAACTTTGATTCAAATACAGCACTACTTGTTAAAAGTTTTCTCTCAAACTTCTAGTGAGAAAACCTTTAAAAATCACTATAAACAGAACTCTGGGATAATTCTATCTACTTAATGTGTAAGTTTAATGTGGCATAAATGTTTTAGTAGTTCTTCTCCTTTATTTCTTAGTTTATATAATTTATTAGTAATATACTGCAAATTTTACAAAACTAAATGCATCAAGGAACAGGAACAGAGGAGTCTGGCACAGGATCACAAGGGGATCTTGAATTACATTCTAGTGGGCATTTGAAGACTCCCACATTCCCCTCTAGGAAAGGGATTTTTACAGCAGTAGATTCAAAATGCAGTATACTGTTGTTTTAAAACATGGTCCTATGGTATTCATTTCCAACCCTGACAACCCAGTCAAATTCCACTTTAAACTGCTGTATAGGCTGGGAGAGAACAAGGAGATGGGAGGAGACACAGCTGGGACAACTGACCTTGACTTACTAAAGGGATATTCCATATGATAAGACATCATGCTCAGTATATAAAGCTGGGGGAAGAAGAAGGAAGGGGACACTTTTGGAGTTATGACTTCTGAAGTAACTGTTATGTGTGATGGAGCCCTGCTTTCCCAGAGATGGCCAAGCTACTGCCTGCCAACAGGAAGTAGTGAATTAATTCATTGTTTTGCTTTGCTTGCACATGCAGCTTTTGCTTTACTTATTAATCTGTCTTTATCTCAACCCATGATTTTCTCACTTTTACTCTTCTAATTCTCTCCCCAACCCACTGTGGGGTAAGTGAGCGAGAGGTTGCATGGTGCTTAGTTGTTGCCTGGGGTTAAACAGTTACACTTGTCACATATGAACAACACTATGAACAGTATTTTTCTGTTCTTGCTTAGTTTCTGGAATGCAATATGACAGTGTGTTGGAGACAATTATAACTCATGATTAAGAGCATTCTGCATGATTCCCTCAGAACTGCTTCAGATTATTATTGAACACAAATGAATGGTACTATGGAGAAGATGAAGGGTATTTTGATCCTGAAGTCATTGCACTTTACTAATATTGACATTTCAAGGTCAAAGTTCTTTCAAGTAGGGACAGACTTGTAAAATGCAAACACATGAATGGACAAAAAAATTTGAATTGCAAACCTAAAAGCAAATTTCCAACATACATAAAATATACAAATAATTACAATAAATACTGAGATTTTCTGCTTTCTGAGTATTTTAAAAATTGAACCCACATTTTATTTTCTAAATGAATTTTCAAAAAAAGATTACCTTAATTTTATTTCAATAATATCTGCATTTTTACCTTGTTAAAGGATATTATTATGAATTTAATGAAACTTGATGAAGCCTTACAAGTTCCCTCAAAATGACACACATAGACTAGGAATGCCTAAATGTTGTATCTAGTTCTAACCAACAGTTAGATCTTGTATCAGCTGAGATAAATGTTACCTTTCATATTACATCTTGGCATTCATTTCTCTGACCTTTTCATCAAATATCATATAATAATTACTTCACTGGTCAGTGGAGATGAGCAATTGATGCATAAATCTGAAAGTGTGGAATCTCTTGAGAAGTGCCTATAGAGGGAGCCTGGCTGCCATATTTTAAATTCTGTAATTAGGTGAGATGAATCCTCATCCTTCATATGACAGTATGCTCTATGACCAGTGATACATTCCAAATAGCGAAGCAAGTAACTTCAAATCTCTGCATTCTCATATAGTACGTGTTAAACAAAACACAAAAATAAAGAGCTTTTCCTAAGAAATACTACAAGTTATTAAGAAAACATATATACAGCAGAAGTGTATATAAGTGTGTTATAAGATGATGTTATCAGTGAGTTGAACACAGATTTTATTTATGTTTTACTTTGTATTTGTAGTTAGTATAATTAATGTAAAACAATAAAGCAATGAGAAAATTGTAGAGTAACAAGGTTTGGGGACATCTGCCATAGTCCATTACACAAGTGGGAAAATAAATTTTATTATATAGCAATAACAAGGAGATAAATAATATCAATGTGGTTTGTCAAGAACAAATTATGCCAAGTTAATTTAATTTAATTAATTAAAATTAATTAATTTAAAATTAATTTAATTTCCTTTCACGACAAGGCAACAAATCTTTTTAGGCAGAGAAGAAACAGTTGTCACATAATTTGAATTTCAGATCTATTCTCTGTTAAGTCATGTAAGCAAGTGAGGGAAACAGAGAAGATTTGCTAAGCACTAACTGAAAACTGAAAGTATGTATTAAGTGATGTTACTTAAGGTTCTGTCTTGGATCTCATTTTGCTGGCTATATCATTGACTTGCTTTCTGTTGTACTAAATTTCTAGGTAAAGGCAGACTGGAAAGCATATTATCAATGCTGGAGGACAGGACTGCAATGCAGAGGTCTTGATAGATGTAAGAAAAAGACTAGAAACAAAGACTAAGAGGCAATTCAATAAAAATATATGCAAAATTCCACACTTACGTTCCTTGTAAATGCAGCTGGATGAACAACAGCTGGACAGCAGTTTTAGAATATTTGAACAGATGTGGAAAAATTGATGGCAATGGTATTAGTTAGCCTAAAGAAGACCTTGAAGGGAAACATGATAATAAGTTTTGGATATTCACAAACTAACTACTTAATCTTGATGTCTACTGCTGCTGTAACAAGAGGTATGGATCATTTTGCAATGAGAAAAACTCAAATTACACAAAAGAGACAGAAACAGAAGTAGAAACAGAAGAAGGAATAACTTTCAAGTTCTAAGGATAGTGATGTCTAGGAATTTCATGGGACTTTGTTGGTCAGGCAGGAGCGCACAAGACTTCCTTTTAATTTTTCTTCTAAGCTTATGTGACACCATGACTCTTTGAAAGTAGTCATATTTCTTACTTGTTTCATAGAAAAAAAAATGGAGTTATGCATCTTCACAAAACATAAATGGACTGGTGAGGGAGTCTTTGAATTCTGATTAATCTAATGAGGTGATCTGCCCTCCTGTTATCTTTTGTACAGGCTTAAGTTGGATCATTAAAACCAGAGAAGATGTATCTTTTGTTCCTCTTTGTATTACTATTGTTATGGACAGTCATGTTTTTCTTGCACTCGAATACATGATGACCTCTTTTTTAATGTTGATCTGTGAGGAAAAGGAGTCTTTTTTTGGCTCTATTTTAGAAAACGCTATTTCTAAATTAAAGACAAAAACATTTCTAAAAAGGGAAAAACCAGGAAAGCGTTTTCCTTTTTTTGGAATTAATCTGGACAATAATTATGTTGGTAATGATTTAATGTTGACTTTGATAGCAGTACAATTAGGCCTATTATTTTTTATTACTGAAGACAATTTAATAAGGTTGATGTGTAAACAACTGATGCTATGACAATACCACCATTAACAAATGCAAAATCAAAACCATAGTCCCAAATCTGGAACCAGATTGGCTCTTATAAGCACATGTTTCTACTGGTTTAAAAGGAATCATACAAACATATCTAAAATTAGATTTTGTTGCAAATGACAAAGAAATTTCTTCTCTTTTAGGAAGCAGTCTTTATTATGAATGGTTTTTTTCTTTCATGTATTTTCTGTGGATAAGCATTGTAACTCCAAAACTATATGAAAATATGACATGTTTCAGAAACAGCTTCATGATGATTGCTATTCAGTGGTTTAAAATGTCTGTTGAGATAGTTTTGTGCTCTCTAATAACCGCAGATTTTAGTTCTGATACATAGATAAATCAACTGTTCAGAACACTTTCTTAATTATAATGTCGCATTTAAATAAATAATCAGAATATAGAAAGCACACAGAAGGATCTATTTTATGCTCCTTCTAGTATACATCCTTAATTCCATGTAATCTTCATTGTGTTTCCCTGTATTTGAGGTGACTAACTAATGTGATTGACTAAAGAGAATTAAATGTCCGATTGAAATGTTTTGTGTGACCAAGCAGACTGAAGTGGCAAAGATGGTTAATGTTTCATCCTTTGTGTATCACAATAAGCCTCTAGAAAGCACATTTCAAGACATGGCCAGTTAGTTGACAATCATGTAAATAAGTGCCTAAGGTATATACAGGTACTACACAGAGTCAAGGTCTTCTGTGATTTTATTTATGTCTTTAAATAAATAGTTCAAGTTTATTGCTTGTGACTTCAGTACAGAATGATGTTCAGAAAATGTCAAAACATTAATTCTTTAATTCTTGCATTTAATGAGATTACTGACTTATTTGGAAAGGAGTGCAAAACTTTTGGTCTTTCTGATAAAGGTGAGAAATTCAATGGTTTATATTGCTATTGCGCTTACGCTACTATACCTTAGTAATCATTAATGCTGATCTCCTGAAACAGTTCATTTCAAGTTGTATGACTGAAATCCAGTAACCACAAAACTGTTTTCTGTTAAACAAATAATTGCAAGTATATAGATGAATATATGAACATGCATACCAAAATATGCTCTGCTACTAAGGAAAGTGAATTTCCATTAATTACAAAAAGCAGATATGTTTATTTCTATATTATGATGCTGAGTTTTTCAAACTTGGCCATATGTAACCTGATGGACATTTGAAAAGCAAATAGAATAAATTAGTTTTATTCTGCCATTTCTTTGCTTACACCAAAATTTTAAAATGTCAGGTTCAAAGACTGTGTCTGTGGGATGTATTTATGGTGTTGTTTTCTTTGTGTTCTCTTTGTAGCACTAAAATCAAGAAGATTCCAAGGAATATAAAAATATAGAAGAAATATTTAGAAATATAAAAGCAGATTATTTATTGTTAAGTTAGCAGAAGAAAAGTTCTGTGTACAGCAAATTTTGAGAAAAAGAAAATCTTCAGGAGAATCAAGGTATAGGAATAAGTAGAACTCAAAAGCTACAGCATTGTTGAAAGCTGATTGCAACAATGCAAAGTACTATCTGCAGGTTGATCTTTCACGTTTAATTGTATGCATTCTAAGTACTCCCAGTAAAGTCATTGAGAATACTTGGAGTGTTTGAAGCATATGCATAAATCTTTACAATAGCAGGGCTTAAAGATCAATACGGTATGTGCCTAATCATTTTATATTAAGAAAATACTGGCATAAAAATATAAAGTGCCTCATCTGTCAAAATCTGAGGCATCTATTTTCTTGATTAAAAATGACTGCTTATAGGGCATGAATCTCCAGTAGAAGAAAGTCATCTCCGTGATGGCTAAGAAGCTGATAGGGAACAGATTTTAAAGCTTCTTTTGCTGCTTTTATTTTGGTTAGTTTCCTCTACTATTTTGGAAAGTAGGACAAAACATGTCTTTCTTCTCTGTGAAATTAACAACAGCTTCAACATTTTGCAAAAACTGAGGGGACAGAGCAATCCTTTACTTTGGCTATGCCAAGATCAGCAAACTGTTCATTTTCTGAGGAAGGCAAACACCAAAAAATTTCAGAAAAACTTGCTAAGGATAATCGTTGCATATCATCTACTTGTCTTTTAAAAAGGAACCTTAAGTATCATTTAGAAAAAGATCCTGTTTGGTTATATTTTTTTTTTTAATTTTTATTTGTATTTTTATTTACATCATCAAGGATGAGATTATATTTTAATACCAAAACAATTAGTGGCCTAAAGTTGCCATAGTTTCTTGCAATTGTTTAAGTATATAAAATTCTGAACATGCTGAATGGTGGACGATCTTCCAAGTTGTGTGTGTAGAGTTATATATCTATAGGGATCAAACAGCTCTAATTACTGAGTTCAAGCTCTGAAATACTATATTTCTACAAGAAAATTACAGTAAAGTATCAGTGTTGCTATAGTTGAGCATGAAACCACCCCTTTGTATCAAGGTCAAGTCTTCTATCTAATCAGATATTAACATATTCATCCAGATTATCTTGAAATCCATTGTCCCTCAGGGACTGCAGTGACCCTTAATTATGATCACAGAGAAAGAAAGTCATTAATGAGATAGTGCCCTTTGGCTCACACACATCAAGCAAAAACAGAAGCAAAAAAATCCCAAACCAACAATAAAACAGAAAAAAAACCCACCCAACAACAACAAAAAAACTCCACACCTCCAAACAAAAAATGCCCCCAACCTTCTCCAAACACAATGAATTTGAATCCAACATTTATAGCATTTGGGAGTGTATATATCAGTCTCATAAGGCAGTTGTCCTTCCCAAATTCTGTTTTGTTCTGGTTTTAGTTTTTTGAAGACCAAGGAAATGGTGTGATTAAGGCAGCAAGGGAAAAAAACCATTGTGGGAACTGCAAAAAAAATGCTGGATAGTAAGATGAAGCATACTGGGGCCATAAATTTCTGCTGCATTCTGACAGAAATTGGGACACCATTGGGTAGCCTATGAACTAACTATGAATAGAAGAATTTATAGTATTAAATATTATCCTCAGTGAAAGGTAAAAGGGGATGAAAAATATAACACACATGTCACTTTCACTATGAAATAGACTAAGTGAGTTTGGAGCTTACACAGATTGATCATGTTTAAAAGTGCTCACAAGGTTTATATTAGCAATCAGAAGATAACATAATTTGTCCATCAGTAGCCATTTGCTATATTTCCAGAGTTTTCTGAATTATCAAGTGATGAAAGGACAGAATTCAGTTTGGATTGATATAAATAATAAATCTGTTACTGTCTAATTTCAAGTGGCAAGAGTGTTTAATATGTTGAAGAGACAATTATGACATGTCAACGAAGAAGTATTCTATATTTTTTACGTATGTATTTTTATATATTTGTATATACATGCATAAACATATGAGGACACTTGTGTGTGCATTTCTATATATATATATACACACAGAAAAATTACACAGTTGGCCTAATATAGAGGATTAGTGTGTACCATCACCCTGAAATATAATTATTAAAATATAAAGCACAGTTCAGTTTAGCAGCTATACCTTCCTAAACTGAATGAGAGAGATATAGGCATCTCTGGAAACTGTCAAAGACAGATCAAATCTACCCAAGTTGGACACCTCCTTATCTCAATTGACTGGTGATCGTGGAAGGAAGGCCAACTAAATCCTTGTAAAGACCATAGGTGGATTTGAAGCCAGCCTGGAAGTAGGTTCCATTGAGCATATCATTGTTCTTAATCTTTGTAGTAGCTGTTGATGTTTCTGATTCACATCCCAGATTTAGGTATCTACAAAGATGGTGGCTTTATCCCAGTTAGAGTCCAAACTCCTTTTAAAGTACATCAAGGTCAAGGGTTCAATAACGATTGTCCACAGACAGGTATTAAGTGCCCTCTGAGGAGATGACACAAGACTGGAAGGTAACCTGTATCTTTTTGTAAGTGAACCTAAGCAGCAAGTAGGACAATCAAAGTCAGCCCAAACTGCATTAAAGGACAAGTAAATTAAACCGTCTCCCGGGTCTGTAATAGTTAGATGCAGTCCTGAAAATAGTTCCATTGATCATGAAAGATCTTAAACACATACCTCATATACAGGTATCCCCATATAGACTTCCAAATTTAGGCATTTGAGTTTGAAGTAAATCTCACCCCTAGTATAATCTAAAGCATTTTCTAAATATATTTTTCACCTTCTTATTACGGAACAGATATATTTGCAATTACTCCATTTTACTCCAGCAGATATCTGTTTTATTCTAGCAGTGTACTCATCAGTGATCTAACATTCTTTCAAGTTTTGGGTTTAGTAAGCTATTACAACAGCTATGAAAATATATTTGTTGAGTACAAATTCAATGGATTTTTTTCAGGATCTTCTACACTGAATTTAATATCCATATAAGCACAAATTGACATATATAGTATGTCAATTAATTTCATTTAGTGGATTCCAACATAATGAAAACCTGAAGAAAATAAGCATCTTGTTTAAACATCTAGCTGTTATTGACCAATGGGCACAGCACTGAGAGGGTAACATACGGCAGGTGACATCATATATTTCTTTTTCATAGCTTCAGTTTTAAATTATGTTAAAGCTTGAGTTAAGCAATTTTAACTTCTCTTGCCTGTAAATAATTGTTTCTCATGGGACTACATGTTGTCTGTGGTCATTAAGTGAGGACACTGGTTCATGAAGGCAGAATTTCATTTGGTTAGCAAAATGAAAAACTAATGAAAAAGAAAACACAGAATTGTAAAAATCTGAGTCAATGTTTTAATGAATATATAAAAAATGGAATTTGAGGAACAAAACAATTCATAACAATAATTTATGAAAAGGATTTTCCTCATTTGTGATAACTTTACTTTTGCTGGGACAAGTGTTCAAGCTGTTGCGAAGGTTTCAGTTGCCTTTGGTGAGCAATTCTCAGTGATTCTGTCTCAAGAATGGGAATTAAAATCCCTGACCTTGCAAGATGTTTAGGTGTAGGACGGTATAAGTACCCATTGGGGTATACAATATTTTTTCATGTACATTTGCTTATACTAGTAGGCCATAGGGAAAAATCATAATATTGGTTAGACAATAGTAAGGAGAGAATAAAACTGAATAAGTCCTGAAAGAGATAAGGGTAGGAATTTTTTTTTTCTACCACATATATTTTTTGTGAAAATTGTATGCTTTATAGAACACTCTGTAGATTTGAAATGTGACTATACAGACCATCCAAGAACTACTGATTTTCAGTGATTAAAAAATATGTAATAAATCAGTAATTAAAAGGATGTAAACAACTAGATTGGATAAGTACTAATTCTGTTACATTGAATAAAATATTTTAGGGGCAGAATTTTATATAAGGTATGGGCATTCATAATTTGTCTCAAAGTATATCTTCATATAATGTACATACGCACTGGATCTGGCTAAGAATTCTCTTGAAAGACTAAAGCAGCTCTGAGATCTATACACTTTTTGAAAAAAGCCTGTCAAGAATGATTTTGAGTCTGTATTTGGGATTGAAGTAACACATACTTCTGAATGACAATTTTGCCTTTATCCTAGTATAGTTTTTATATACAGTAATAGGAACTGTGCTTATCTAACCAGGAGTAGGGTTTACCTCTAGACTTAAAATAATTATTCTATCACTCCATAAATGTTTGAATAACTCAGTTTTGAGAGGAAAAATAGAATCTTAGGCAATTGAACCATACAAACTTCTTATTCTAGGATTGATATTTTTACGCTCATGTTCTGAGCTTCAATACTGATGCACAGCAAACCAAAATTCTCTTACACAGTAAAACCGAAAATGTTATTTCAAAAGAAAGTAGAGAAGAATATAAAATATTTTAAACATTAAAGGGCTTGCTCATGAGTATTGAATATCAACAAATCAGGTTCTGTAAAACAATCCTCAGTGTTTTTCTAATTTTCAGCAGAAATTGATAGAATAATGCTTCAGTAGTTTTCCTGTTCTTTCTAATTAAACAAACAAACAAAACCACTCCCAAGATTAAAATGCATACAGAGCTCAAGAGAAATTTAATTTAAACCAACTTTACAGGAGGAACATAAAAGTAGTTTACTGTCTCAGCTTAAATGAAATTGTATACAATGAAGAATATTACCAAGAGAGAAGAAAAGAAAATTGAATCTACAAGAAATGAGCGTGTGCCATACTGTGTTTCTCTCAGAAGCTAGGGGAGTAAGTATGGTTGGGGAATGTCAGGAGGCTTACAACAAAATCCCTTCCTAATTTCAAGACTCCTCATTGTGACATCCAGAAAATTTCCCTACAAACAAATATTTATCCTTTCTCTTCTCATGTCCAAGTGTAAAACAATCATTCCATAAAATAATCTCTGAAAATTTTCCAACTTCCTAAATTGTATACCGGGCATGCATGACAAGGGGATGTTTCATGGGTGGTATTGAACATATACTAGGAGAAAACCATGTACGTGAGCACCAGACAAAGGCATAAATATACTATGAAGGCCTAAATGAATAAATGACCTGGGCTACCATGCAAGTGTTTCTTCAGGTTGTCCTATTTCTTTGCAGAAAATGAATCAACTTGTTACACAGAGAGGTTTTCCATCTGTTATTTTCTTTTTCGTTGAGCACCAATGAAAAAGCTACTACAGAATGATCTTTAAGTCGGTAGTGTACATTTTTAACATAATAGTATCTCATAAGAAAGGATGAGATAAGAATTAAAATGCTGGTGAGGAATTTTTTAGTGTGAGTTTTTTCTGTAAGATAGGACATCTCATCAAAACCTAGAATTCTACACAATATATGTTCAAATGTCAACACAATTTTTCTCTGAAATATTTTCCAGCTCAAAATGAAATTTTGGAAAGAAAAAGGTGAGCAACAAGAGCTAACTTAATCCATCACTAACCCAAGGGTTCAAATGTGACTCACTTGGAACACTGGACACCTAAGTTTGTCTTCTTGCTCTGTCTGATTTCAAACAGTAACTTTGAATCTGCATCTTTTATATTTAAGGTGAGTGCCATTGCCAGTAAACTTTAAAGTTAATATCTTTCTCTGACCTAATGATTATTCATTTATATAAACAAAGTAGAACAGTCTCAGTAAGAATGAATGAAAGAGAGAACAATTTTTGGTTATTCATACATATTATACTGATTGCAGTGGCCAGAAATTCAAAATGAAAGCCGAAATTCACTCCTTCTGCCAAAAGGGAATCACAAAAATGCAAATAAGCAAACAAGAATGGTAAATACTGATAAAATTACATGTTTTAAAGACTGTCGATGTCTGTAAGAATGGCTTGTTTTGGTAATAGCTTGAGTAGCTAGAATTTGTAATTTCCAACAAATGGATTCTTCTGTAGTCCTTAGGCCCGCTCACACACCCTTCCTGTTAATTTAAAAGCTGCTCATATTGCTACTGTCAGCTCGTCACAGCTGCAAGATCAGCTCTTTGGAGGGCCAAGCAAACTGGATGCATCTTCTGCAGGGTGTGTGTTACAGCCAGTCATTTGTCTTATATAATTTATTTTCAAAAGAAAAATTAAAATCTTTCTAAGTCTCATAAATGTAACTTCTTGTACCAGCCACGATATCAATCCCTAATGCTTTACAATCTTGTCTTGCATGTTTCTGTTTCTGTTTTGGATGTCTGAACCTAAATGACTTTCAGATTGCTATTCAGATTGATTTAACCTTTCTTCAAATGCTATCATACCCATTTTAAAGAGGAAAAACTGTGATCCATGCATGACGGAGTTATGATGAAGAACTGCCAAAATGAAAAACTAGAGACATAAGTGAAAGTTTCAATGTTTCCTATTGCTACAAGTCATAAGACTAAAAAGAAAAAAAAAGGTTTTTAAAAAAGCATTCCATTTAGATTTGGGTTTGATAGTGAAATGTCTACTAATACTTATAGATACTTCACAGTAATGAGGAGGAGAAAAACACTTCATTGAAGAACTTTTAATTTATATTTTCAAATCATATTCATATACTAATGTCATAACCTGGAAAGAAATATTCTCAATGTTTACCCATAGAAAATATATCAAAGTGCATAATTTCCGGTTTTGAACATCAATATTTGACTCCCATATTCTATAACTTCATGTTCTACTGAAAACCTGCTCTTTTTGTTAGTTCCCAGCATTTAGAAGCTCAATCTTGTTCTTATTGTCCGCAGTTGCAAAAAAATAGTGATGTTCCACTAAAATTTCATATTCACTTAGCATTACTTGTCACCCCTAACCTTTCATCTGAATGGTTCTTATATGTTAAATCTGTACTTCTATTATTAGATGTAATGATATGTACTCATTAATGCAGCTCTGCTTTGAGGGACAACTAAAGAAAGTACATGAGCTAACAGGAGATGATATAGGACTATATACAGTCCTATATTAGTTCTCAGTTTTCAAGTCAGAATACTTTAGACATCTTTGCAGTCCTTTGCATGATGGTAAATGAGTTTTAAGTACATCAGATGGGTTCTCCGTATAAAGGAGTCTGTCTCTGTGTAATGTGGTTCAACTGGCTGTAGGGGGGCGTGATACATTGTACATTCCACATTGCTTCCAAATATAATCCTGCATTATTATTTTTTTTTTGCAAATCACTATACAAACAAGTTATTTAAAGAAGATTTAATAATAGTCATATCATATATTTTTCTGCATTGCAATGTATTAATTTCTCCATATTAAAGAATAATCATTCTGCTTATTACAGTAATGCATTTTTGATGGATTGAACTGTTTTGATGGATTGAATTTATCATTCATCATTATAAACTTATAAAACAAGCATATGAAAAACTATGATAACCAACATTTTTATTGATACCTAGTATTTAGAATGCATGAGTATGTGCCTATGTGTATGAAAGAGATACAAAGAGATACCAAACATGTGGGAGAATCAGCTATTATGTTTACACATGCCTGAACTGCAACAAATTTTCTAAGCTAATTGGCAATGCGTGGTACATTTCAAGGACAGGAATGAACATATTAATAAGACGGGAGGAGGCTTAGATATTTCAAAAAAAATAAATTCAGTTAAGCAGATGTTTGATATTAAAATTATCCACAATATGAAGTTATTAGTGAATAGATAATATGATTTTTTTTCTGAGTAATTATTATTTTACTGGTAATAAATATTTAAATTGATAATACTGATTTTTTTTATTTTTATTCATTTAATTGATTTTTGCAAGGGAGGTGAGACAAATCTTAGGGGAATGTAAAGGACTACCTGCCCAACAGGGAAGGAGAAGTGGATGTCATCTTTGTGGGTAATTTCACTCAAAATTAGATTGCTGAAGAAGGAAAAAAATGCCTCTGGAGGATGATTGAATGATTAGTGTATTTGGCTTTTGATCAGTTTTTGCTAAATAACTGGTTGTGTTTCAAATGGCTTTGGACTTCATGTTGAAAATGTTAACTCAAGAAGGGAATCCAAAATTGCCCTGGCCTAGGGGTCTGTCTCCAAAACCAGTCACTAAATATTGCCTAGGCAGATGAACACGAAGCACGCACAGTGTGATCCTCCTCTTGTACGTTTTTCCTACCACCTGTCAATCAAATATCTAAGCAATTTCTAGTCATCCAGGTCACAAGTCATGGTGAATTTGTAGTTTATAAAAGTGCCATGAGTTTTTTGCTTAAGTTCATCTTCATAGATTAGTTCTGCTTATGTTAGAGAGAATGCTTGTAATTTACAGGCTCAATGTTATTGTGTGTATTGTTAATACATAGCTCCTGCATCACTGTCCAGGAAGAGTAACTTCTTTGTTATCAATGCTAGAAGTTTAAAGAGTTTCTATATTTTTATTTAAATATAATCAATCTTAATACTAGGATCAATATGTTTATGAAATTTTGAAATGTGTAACTAAACTATACTATTAAGGATGTTAATTTTTTTATGGGATGTAAAACTATGTGGTAAGTCAAAATGAATGTTAGGGCTCCAGGTGAATGATGAGGTCATTATTAGGCTCTGGCCTGAGTTAAATTGTGACTGAATGGAACACAGGAAATGGAGAGGAGAGGAGAGGAGAGGAGAGGAGAGGAGAGGAGAGGAGAGGAGAGGAGAGGAGAGGAGAGGAGAGGAGAGGAGACAGTTGAATAAATCCCTAACATGAGAGGAATTGAATGAATTTTACTGGCCATTTATGCTCTTCCATTGATTAAATAATAGTTTACTTGACTGTTTTTGAGGCAGAAATGTAAGAATATGAAAAAAAGAAGTAGCCCTCATGCTGCATATGACTTCATCAATACCTTCTACTTTTGCGTTTTCCTACATTATCAGCTTGGACCTTATTTTTCTTTTCCCCTTACTCTATTGCCTACAGTGCTTTCATGATAGATGACTGTCAGGATCACTTTGGGAATGGGATAACTCTGTCTCTGAGAAAATCAAGCTATTGCTCCTGCAGGCAATAAGAACTGGATGATGCCAGGTTTGAGTCTCTCTACCTAACTCAGTCCTCAGGCTTTTTCCAGCATTTCCTACACCCTAACATATGGCATACATCGTTTGCTAGGAGTATGAGGTAAGTAGCCCCAAGACCTCCAGTCATTTACCCAGCTAGAAACTGTTTCAAGTGTTTTGCAGTGTGGGCACAAGTCAATGCCCAGGGAACTGCACAGACAACAGGCTTTTCTCAGGAGTCTGAAGCCTGACACCCTGCTCTGAGAGGGAATCAACCTCAGCCATATGGATACAAGCTGGGTCATGTGAAGTCATCTTGGCAGCACAGCAAAGTCCCTGAACTGTTTTATTTACTTGTATTTATTATGCAGACATAGTATTAGTGACAACTTAACAGGGATTATGATAATAAAATTATTCTTTTTAACATTTTTTTTCATTATTTTCTTTATTAACATTCTGATATGATCTGGCAACAAATAACAAAAGAAAGAGACTATAGTGAAAGAGTAAAACCATTCCAACCGCTGTAGGTAATGCAGGAAATAATGATGTGGACTTGAAAATGGAGCACCTCTTCTGCCAACAGGAGGGTAATTACCCTGCAGAGACATGCTTCTCCTCTGCTACTCAACTTCACCTACCACCTTTACAAAGGTATTACGAGCAGAACGAAGATATATGATTTTTTTCAACAATGACATTAAGTTTGATTAGTTAGCTGCTGGAATACATGTGAAGGAAGGAGCAGGTCATGAGCTGCTTTCAAGTTATTCTGTTTAATGCGAGATCAGGGGGCTAATTATTTTAGTATTATCTTCCATTATTCAGGCATGGCTAAGGCTCTGAACTTGGTGTATGGATATCACTAAGGAATAATACAAGGTAATTATGGCTGTAGCTTTCTGTCTCATAAACACAGCACAAGACTATATTCAAGAGCATGCTAATTATTCAGACTTAAAGCCCATAATCACAGCAACAGGACTATGATCTGGAGTACATGCTTTCAGACTCATAGGACCTTGTATAACCCTACATACTCAATAGGGCATCTAACTAACACTTTCAGACAGAATCTGCAAGAAATCCACCCTTCATGACTACACAGACCTTCATAGCTCATAGGAAGCTATGAAGCTAGGAAGCTAAGCTGGAGTGGCTCATGTTTTGTTAACAACATGCTATGGTAATGTCTGTATATAAATATATGCTGACACATGATCTTATGAAGTTTTAGCAGGAGCTGTGGCTATGTTTCATCTATATTTAAATTAAGGAATCCTCTTGTTCTGGAAGAAAAAGACAGTGGATAAGGATTTATATCTGCTTTAGACTTGAAAGTAAGATGTGGTTAAATACACTTTATGTATATGTAAGAGTGACTCTTCATAGTTTCTCAGACAGTACTTTCCTAGCTGCCTGCTAGCATCAGTGTCTGTACAAGCATTCTTCTGTGCCAGTGCCAATGGCCTCTTCTCAGTCAGTGTTAAATCACAGTATTGGTGGTGACATTATTCCATGTTTTTAATGTGTATTATGGTGGAGTCCATGTCTCTGCATAGCCAGTGAACTGGCAGGCTAAATGAGGGCTTAATGACTTGTCCTTTTAATACAATGCAAAACACATTAAAATTATATACCTGAAGTGTAGTTATTCCTGCTAACTTAGATGTTCACAATCACATAATGGGATGGTCAGCAACATGTAATCTATATGTTCATTACCATTATCCTGTGAACACATTTTTCTGGATCCGACTTCATGTTTTTCAGGAGACATCAAACACTGCAGGGACGCCACAGGGATGCTGAGAATTATGGCAGCCAGAACCACTTTTTGGGCTTTCATGAAGCTGCCCAGTGTTTGAGGGTCTTGAAAAAAGTCCTTTTGTTACATTTCTGAACAAAAGATTACATATGCAATTTATTTATTTTTAAATAAAAGTTACTAACCCCAAATAGTGTATTTTAAAATTTTACATTTTAAAAAAAAACCCAAAACCTGTTTTAGACAGATTGCCGTGCAGATGCAATGCCATAACTCAAGTTATTTAAATAACTTGTTTGGTTTTTTTTCCACTGACAGAATGAATGAAACTGTCTGGGAATTGCTTCACATATATACTACTTTGTGCACAGAGTGATTTAATTAATTCCTGAAATTTTATGGCTTTGTTAGTTTTTCTTTAGTTGTAAGTAAATTTCAGAATGCCATTTACTCCATTACATTTGAAAAAAGTAAAATGTACCATCTTTTTTTTCTTTACTTTTTCAGATTTCCTCTCTCTCCAAACCTTTTCATTATATTCAAGAATAATTCAGGAAGTCATCATTTCGTTAATGTAATGATACACTCTATGATGAATAAACCTCAGACAATAAATTTCATCCACCTGTCATAATCTAAGGAAGAATAAAAACCTAGAGAGGTCAGGTTCTCTTACAGTATGTGGAGGACTGTTGTACACAAATTCCAGTGATTCATAGAAAAATAGATTATTTGTACCTGGATACAAAATTTCTAACTTCTTACTACACTGGACTACAAGATATCTACTTTGTACAGCAATGTGTTTGGATGTAGTACTGACCACAAGCTGTCCACTTTTAGGAAAATGCAGCTGTGATAATTTTGGATCTTCAAACTGTAATTATTTTTTTAATTCCCATTACCTCCTTTTTTGTTGTTATCTATTGAATTCTAATGGGTGAGTAACAGACTGATTTATTTTGCTAAATCTCAAATAGCACAACAAAGCTGTGCTAAAGGATGTTGTTCATCTATATGATGCTAGTTTGCAACTCGGAACTATACATCAAAGAAAAAAGTACAGCATAACTGTCAGTTTCAGGCAGTTCTTGTTTTTACATCCCTACCCATTCTTTTTTTGCTGTGCTATTGTCATTAAAAAACTTTATATATCATTCCTGAACTGTAGATGAAAACTGTAAAGTTGTAGATAAAACAAAAGAACTGGAAAGGTGCTGATTTCCTGCTATTACTGTGGTCAGGTACTGAATACATTTTATTCTGACTGCCTCTCCACAATTTGTTTTCCAAAATATAAAATTCTATTTTTCTTTTCTCTGCAAACTGCCTTGATGCTACACAAGCTTTTTTGCCCATTCTATTTTAAACTTTTTTTTGAAAATTTTTGATGATGCAGATGTTTTTTAGTACTAAGTATAGATGCTAAATAAAGTTCCCTAGGAGCAATGAAACCAGATAGCTGGTGTTTTATTGTGCTTAGAATATTTTCAGGCAGTCATGTTTGTATTTGAAAATATCACTTTTTATATATAATTTTGTTGTCAGCATACAAGAATCAATTAATATGCAAATCTATTTAATGGATATGATGGGGGAAATTTTGGAAAGAATAACTGCTTCCCTTTTTTTAGACACAAAAAGACATGAAAACTAAATTCTAAGTCTTTTATTTTCATATAATTTAAGTGTTTCTGACACAGATGTTTGTATTTATAATTGAAAATTTAATTTGGCTTCAAATTCCCCAGAAGAATGTACATAATGCTCAGACACTTGGAAAAAAAGAAATTATGTTTGAAAGTGATTATAAAAGAGAAGCACAAGCAATAAAAGTATCCAAAACTTTGTTAAATTGTTTATGATTCTTTCAGACCTCTAATTGATTGCTGGCTCTCAGTTAGTGGTGCTACTTACTTACTAAGCAGAGGATTCCTTCTTTCATGTTGAATAAAGATTCTAAAATGATATAGCAAATATAGTTTGACTGTAGTGGATTAGATTGCTTGTATTGTGCTTTTACTTTATTTAATTGAACATCTTCATCCTGTTAGAGATTTCTAATCAATTCTGTTTCCTTTTGTCTGACATAAACTTCTTTCACTTTATGGTGAGGCCAGGAACATCAACATTAGGCCCTTCTGAAACTGAACCCATTCTAACTGTCATTGGTATTCTTTCTGCCAAGAACTTTTGTTCTTAAATTGGACCATAACATAGAAGAATCATGGCCAATAGGTCAAAGGAGGTGATTCAACCCTTCTACTCCTCTCTGGTGAGATCCCACCTTGAGTACGGTGTCCAGATCTGGAGCCCTCAGCACAGGAAAGACACTCATGGATCTGTTGGAGCCATTACAGAGGAGGGCCAAAAGATGATCAAGGGGATGCAGCACCTCCTGTGAGGACAGGTTGAAAGAGTTGGGGTTCTTTAGCCTGAAGATGAGAAGGTTCCAACGAGACTTAATTGTGGCCTTTCAATATATAAAGGGGGCCTATAAGAAAATGGAGAGAGACTTTTTGCTAGGCCCTGTAGTACAGGACAACGCGCAATGATTTTAAACTGAAAGGGAGTAAATTTAGATAGGACATATGGAAGAACATTTTTACAATGAGGATGGTGAGGCACTGGAACAGGTTGCCCAGAGAAGTTGCAGATGCCCCATCCCTGGAAGTGTTCAGGGCCAGGTTGGATGTGGCTTTGAGCAACCTGGTCCAGGGAAAGAAGGCCCTGCCCCTGGCAGGAAGGCTGGACTAGATGTTCTTTGAAGGTCGCTTACAACCAAACCAATCTATGAGACAGTTCATTATTTTCTTAGTTTTCTCTTCATGAAATGTTCCTGGAACTCTTTTCACGTTGGCCTTTCTGGTGAATTATAAACAGCTGAAGCCATCTTCCACATCTGCCACAAATGTCCTGGTGACTTGCAGCAAGCTTATTACAGCTGAATCCTAAACACCATCCATGATGGATGTGTTGCAGTACTGATTAAATAACTAACTTTGTGGCCTACTGCATTGTTGAACAACTGCACAATACCAATAGAGAATTACATACCCAAGTATCATATTCACAAAAGCTACAGGTTAGGAAGGCAACCTCTCTGCCACAAGTTACCAATTAGAGACAGAGAAGGAAAAGGAAGTCTTTAGTTCTGTTCATAATTTTCAGCAACTGTCTCAAGCTTCTGGACAAAGAATAAAATTTGTCTGTCTTTACCCTTATTTGGCCTCCGCATGTGCCGTTAAGTTTTATGTATAATTACTAGTTCTTTCTCTAATCTATCGGCATTATAGAGAAGAAAAGGAAAGGTATTGTTTTACTGTTCTTGTTTTTTTGTCATTTCCAATCATTTTATAATTTAAGAAGTTAGGAACTCCAGTTCTGTTTAGGTAATATTAATCTGACTTGCTTCCTTTTTTCCCATTTCACGTATTTCTAAAAGGGTTGTTAATAAAACATGGACACAGCCCTGAAATGTAAGCAGCATTCACCACTTACAATTCAAGATCTTCTTAATTTATTATACAGCAAAACTAATCATTCTTTAAAGTGAGAAGATATTCTGTCTCAAGCTTTTTTTATGAAGGAAGAATCTCATAATAAGACATGTTGGATATTTCCCTGCACTCAGATTTTGGTTGCATTTTGGTCTGAAGTTTATTACCACAGTGTCTCTTGGCAGTATGAGCCATAGACTGAAGGACTGAGAAATGTTCTCATATGTAATTAACACTGAAGTTAGTCCAGGGTTTTGAAGATTAATATCTATATGATAAAACAATTCTAAAGACAAGTTAAGCATCAGGAACTGAACAAAGATTTTTTGTGAAATGTTCCCATAAGCCATTTTTGTTTAACCTCAGGTTACTATGTGCCAAGAGTTTACCATGTGCCAAGATGTTACTGTGTGCAGTAAACCAAAGACATACTTATTTATACTATACTATTTAAACAAATGACAAAACTAAAGATATATACTTCATTTTAGAGTGAAATAAGTTGCAATCATTTTGGAGCAGAGGGCTAATCGGTTACTAAGCAGTGGACCACTCACTTACAAGCAAAATAGATAAATTCTCTAGGACAATCAAAGAGGGAAAAGAAAATTTTTGTTATCTATTATTTCTTTCCTAAAGAGTATCACTATCCCAAACTCTTTTATTCAACTGACAATCAGAGGATGGAAGATATTTGAAGATCATGCTCTTTCATTACTGATACTCAGTTAATGAGTAATTATGAAGACTTTTATCTCAAATATTCTTTCAGCTATTTCAAAGGTACTTTCTGTCAAAGATTTTTCAGTTGAAGCTTTGAATGATGAGAGTTTTGGAGGTTTATAGATGATACATTCATTGAAATAAAATGAAGAATAGAAGTTCTGTTTTAGTTGCTTCCCAAACATTCTAGTGTACAAAATTTAAAAAAAGAAAAGGAAAAAAAAAAAGAAAGAAAAAAACATGACATATATAGTTTGAGAAAATAGAGGCCCTAAAAACCTCAGAAGGTTCTTTCAGTCCAAAAATCTAGTCTGTTTTTCCAGGTACATCAGTTGGTCTATTAATTGCCCCCCTAAATTTTGTATTGCTAATTAATTTTTTGAATTACAAACAATAAGAGTTTAACAATCTAGATAAGCTCATGAAGACTGGATGGAGGTTATGTTCTCCTGAGAAAATGCAGTAAAGACATAAGAATATCCAGGAAGATTCTGAAGGTTTGAAAAGGATTTCAGTGGACAAGATTCAGGAAAAAAACAAGCATAACAATGATGGTATTTTTGGGCATATAGAAATTAGCTATGTCACATACTTGCTGGTGTGAGGGGCACTAGACATTTAAACCAGAAAAAAAATGTATGGTGCCCTCCCTTCCTATGATAAATTTGAGATGCTGTATTTTTTCATTTATGACTTTGGCAACCTTTCTCATTTTCCTCTGATAAAACCATGACTGGACAGACTGATCTGCCAGAGCAAGAAATTTTTAGTGACATGAATGTTTCTGTAAATTTTATTGAAGAGTCTTTAGTGCTTTAGCACTATGATGGTGCAAGTAAGACAGAGTGAATATTTCTTTTAGCTGCCTGTGAGATCTGCATTATAGGTTTCTGAGAGGCAAAAATGTAATTTAAGATAGCACTTTGAATATGGTTGGACTTGAAATGGAGAAGAAATCCCATCTTCTGTTTGCCAAGGGCTGTATTTTAGCAATCTCAGTGGCTGCTGCCAGTCATACAGCTGTATGGGAACAAAATGACAGCCTAATCACACATTTGACTGCATGCTGAACTTTTTTTTTTCTGCCAGGACTTTAATCCCTGAACCAGGAGCAAGGTGGCAAATGTACTACTGATTTCAATCCCCTAAATGCATTTATATCTAATTTGTAGCAAGGATACATTTCTGATTATGTCTTTAATCCATCAACTGCAGTTGTACCTTTTGGGTGCTTGTCTTTGCTAATTACATTAGAATTCTTTTAAATTTAATAAAATATCTTCCAATCTAGCAATTAACATACAGTTCCAATCTAAGAGTAGTAGTAGATATGTTTCTTGAGTGTATGCATAGCAATGCTCAGCAGTGCATCCTCTAAAATACCTATCTGTGTGTATATAAGGCATATTGATAATCAAACATTCTTTTAGAGAAGGGGAAGCTTTTTCACGGACATTTTAATCTGTCTCTATTGGAGTCCAAAGAGAAAAATTTAATGCTAATATTGAGCATAATTATAGGTTAATAAATGTCAACTTAAACAATGTTAGAAGCTTTTTGGAGCCTAAACCAACCCTTTGCTAACTTTTATAATTCTTCTGAGAACCACTTTCTATTTTGTACCTTCTCAGGGTCCAGAAAGAGTTGTCATGCATTAGATATGCCTTAGATGAAGTCATACCTTTGTTTCTTTAAAAATGAAAATAAAATCTGCCTGACAATTTATTTCCTTCTTGTTTATGCATTATATAATTAATGAAGGAGCATTTCCTGTAAAAATTTTACACACTTGATTTTAGAAATATTTACCATATTTCCCCAATTCCTTATTTCCAAGTAGCAAGCACCTCATCATATCTTGTCTACCTTTATAAGACCATCAGTTCCTCCCCACATACCCCTGGGACACAGTAATCCAAGCTAAAAACATGGATACACAATGAATGGCAGGTGGTATGATTGTATTTTCTTTTTGTTCTCTATTCCATTCTTACAGCTCATCTTTTTTTCTCCCTTCACCCCATTACTGAGCATTCAACTGTTGTAGTCAGTGTCCTGTTTGCTTCTAGATCTCTTTCCCAAGTTGTAAAAGCTGATTTACAGCCTGTCACTGTGTGTGAATAGTCAGAGGTGCATTATTTTGTATTTACCTAACACTGAATTTTATCTACCAATCATCTTTAGATATGACTATGCTAAACAAGTTTGTGACATTTGTTTGGTTGTTTCATTTTTATCTTTCTTTTTCCAGATAATGTAGGGCTATATTGAACCTCATAAGTTCCAGTACAAGTATTCAGGTGATCCTTCTACTACCCGCCTTCCACTGTTGGTAACAGATTGCTTACTTCTATACTTATTTTCCTGTCCTAACCAGCTGCTACTGTAAAAGAAAACTGTAGCTCTCATTGCAGGGATCCATTGTTGCTTTAATACTTCTGGTAATAAATAAAGGCTTGCCAATTCAAATATGTCATACCACGTATGTTATCTTCGCCCACAACAGAGTTGGTCCCTTCAAATATTCTTCTGTTAGGTCAGTCTTTATAAATATTTGTGTGTGTGGTATTTGACCATCTGTTTAATAATTATCTTTATCATATTTTATATTAATTTTCATGGTATAAATGACAGATATAATTCTTAGTGTTTTTCTAGGAGACGTCTTAAAGATACATGCTACATTTCTCATCACTTATTCTTCTGGGACCAACACTGTGTTGAGCCCTGGGTTGTCCCACAGATGTGTTTAGGGGATGTTGTGTGACTTTCCTTTGGAACTACTTGTTCTGCATTCCTGCTCCTGCCAATCCATTAGCATGCAGTTTATCAATGTTTTTTTTAAATCTCCTGCATTGGCATGCGATTACATATTTACTGGAATATTGCTATAATTGCTGCTTTTAGACACATTATGTTTCCGTTAAATTTCATACTTTCAAAATATTGCATAATATTGTATTTAGAGATCGTGATATGTTATGTGATGAGGCCATTGGCTGGGTCCTAAGTCAAAGTAACTGAACAGAATGTGGGAAATGACAGGAGAGGACAGCAGAAGATGCAGAATCAATAATAGTGTCAGCTTTGCACAGAGTTACAGACAGCACCATGAGGCATGTCCAGGTTGCACAGCTGGTAAAAGGTGTGTGTGGGGGGGTGTCATACAAGAGATGGACGAAATCTGTAATTGGAGGGGATGGGAGGAGGGGGAGGGAGAGGAGGAGGGGCACTCCTTTTTAAGACTCAGAACCTTGCAGGACCAGTAGGGACCAGTTCAACCTTGTCAGTGAAGCATTTAAGGTCCAGATTTCCTAGATAGTGGTGTCAGACTTAAAAACCTGAGGACAAGTACAGAAAACCTGAGACTAAAGCAGGAACAGTAATTACTGGTGGGTTATTTGGAAATTGTATGGTATAGAGAAAGAAAGTAGAAGACTGGTAAAATGGAGAGTCAAGGAATAGGGAAAGGGGATAAGAAGTTATTCAATGAAGTGATGGGTGATGCCCAGGGCTTCTTCACAATATCTTCATAATAATGATTTAGGAGAGTTTTCTACAATGATTAATCTAACATTTCAGAGCATGCAATGTGTCCTCATTGACATTTGGGCAAAGAGATGAATTTCTCAACAATGAAAAAGAACTATTAAGTAGGATTTTCAAAGCAACTGATCAGAAGAGGGCATCCTAGTATCACTGTGCTAGTCCCCATTCCAGACCTGAAGACATTGGCATCTCCTCATCTCTTCTTAACATATCAATTTATATAGTCAGTTTATCTTTGTCAATAGTGAGGAAATGGTGGGGTATTTTTTAACATCTTCCCAAATCTTTAGGAAGAACACAATCAAAATGCTTGAACTTAAGCTATTCAATTATGTATGTATTTTCATAGAATTATAGAATCATAGATTCATTTAGGTATGAAAAGTTGTTTAAGATCATCAAGTCCAACCATAAAACTAACACTGCTAAAACTACCACTGAAGCAAGCTCCACATCTACATGCTGTTTAAATACCTCCAGGCACAGTGACTCAATCATTTCCCTGGGCAGCCTGTTTCAATGCTTGATAATGTTTTTAGTCAAGAATTTTTCTTAATATCCAGTTTAAAACGCCCCTGGTGCAATTTATGGTTGTTTCTTCTTGTCCTATCACTTTCTACTTGGGAAATGAGACTAACACCCACCTTGCTACAAATTCCTTTCAGGTAGCCGTAGAGAGTGGTAATGTCTCCCCTCAGCCTCCTTTTCTCCAGCCTGAACAACCCCAGTTCCCTCATCCCCTTATGAGGATAAGACTTGCTCTCTAGACCTTTCACCAGCTTCATTGATCTTTGGAACACACTCCAGCACCTCAATGTCTTTTTTGCAGTGAAGGGCCCAAAGCTGAACATACTATTCAAAGGTGCAGCTTCACTAGTGCCAATTACAGGGGGACAATGATTGGCCACACTATTTTTGATATAAGCCATGATGCTCTTAGTCTTCTTGGTCACCTGGGCACACTGCTGGCTTAGATTCAGGTGGCTGTTGATCAACACTCCCAGGTCCTTTTCTGCCTGGCAGCTTTCCAGACACTCTTCCCCAAGCCTGCATGGAGTTGTTGTGACCCAAGTGCAGGACTTCAACAATCCAACCTGGCCAGATCCCTCTGTAGAGATTTTCTACCCTTAAGCAAACCAATACTCCCGCCCAACTTGATGTTATCTGCAAATTTACTAAGGTTGCATTCAATCCCTTCATCCAGGTCATTGATAAAGATATAAACCAGAACTGGCTCCAATATTGAGCCTTGGGGAACACCACCCATGACCAGCCACCAACTGGATTTAACTCCATTCGCCACCACTCTTCGGGCCTGGCCATCCATCCAGTTTTCAACTCAGCAAAGAGTATACCTGCCTAAGCCATGAACAGCCAGTTTCTCCGGGAGAATGCTGTGGAAAATGGTGTAAAGGCTTTATGAAAGTCCAGGTGAACAACATCCACAGCCTTTCCCTTGTCCACTAAGTGTGTCACCTTCTTGTAGAAGGAGATCGGGTTACTTAAGCAAGATGTATCTTTCATAAGCCCATGTTGAATAGGCTTGATCACCTGTTGTCCTGTATGTGCCAAGTGATGGCACACAAGATGATCTGTTCCATAACCTTTCTGGGTACTGAGGTCAGACTGACAGGTCTGTAGCCCTGCAGACCCTCCTTCTGACCCTTCCTGTGGATGGGCATCACAGGTGCTAGCCTCCAGTCAACTGGGGCCTCTGTATTTAGCCAGGACTGTTGATAAATGACCATAGTGGCTTGGTGAGTACTTCTGCCAGCTGCTTCATTACCCTTTAGTGGAACCCATTCAGTCTCACAGATCTGTGTGTGTCTAAGTGGTGTAGCAGGTCACTAACCTTTTCCCCTCAGATTATGGGGGCTTCATTCTCCTCCTCTTCGTTTTCCATCTTAGGGGTCTGAGTACCCAGAGAACAACTGGCCTTACTATTAAAGACCGAGGCAAAGAAGACTTTAAGTACATCGGCTTTTTCCTTATTCTTTGTTGCTCTGTTTCCCCCTGCATCCAATAAAGGATGGAGATTCCATAGTCCTCCTTTTGTTGTTAATGTAGTTACAGAAACATTTTTTATTGTCTTTTATGGCAGTAGCCAGCTTAAGTTCTAGTTGGGCTTTAGTCCTTCTAATTTTCTCCCTTCATAACCTCACAAGATCCTTGTAGTCCTTCTGAGTGGCCTGCCTCTTCTTCCAAAGGTCATCAACTCTTTTTCTTCCCTGAGTCCCAGCCAAAGTCTCTGTTCAGCCAGGCCAGTCTTCTTCCCTGCCAGCTCATCTTTTGGCACATGGGGATGGTCTGCTCCTACACCTTTAAGATTTCTATCTAGAAGAACGTCCAGCCTTCCTGGACTCCTTTACCCGTCAGGACTGCCTCCCAAGGGACTCTGTCAACCAGGCTCCAAAGCAAGCCAAAGTCTGCCCTCAAGAAAGCTAAGGTAGCGCTTATGCTGAGCCACCTCCTTAATTCTCTGAGAAATGGAAACTCTAACATTTCATGAGGAAGATTAGAATGATTTACAATGTCATTGGCCCAAAAAAATGTATATGGAGGTTTATGTGCTCTGCTCTAGTCTTGCTGTCATTGTTGAGAGTGTTCACACCCTGAAGAACCTGAAGTAAATCCAAGCTTTTAAAACATTGTTAGGATATTTCTTGACTGCAGAAAGAGGGAAAAATATACTGTTTTATTTATGCTTTCAAAAGACATCACAAGCCTCAATTTCCATTTGCTGAAACTTGTTTAGTAGGTCCTTTTAAATAAACCAGTTGGTGTTATATATTGCTGCATGCCAGAAACTCCATTAGCAACAGGCTTATTGTTGAAATAATGATTGGTCCGTTACAGTACTTCTCCAGTTGTAATACAGTAGCTTTGTGCTATCTGTCAATCAAACACAGGCATTAAAAAAAAAGATGATAAAAAAAGAAAGTGTCCATCCCTATAGTACTATCTTCTGCCTTCACTGCTCATATGAATACGATTCTCTGGAAAATAGTTTTATTTTATGTAACCTTTAAAATACCACCTGAGACTTCAGATTAGCGGCCAACATTTTCAAAGTATACTGGAAACTTACATGTTACATGAGGCCTCCTGAAATTATCAAATGCCTCATTTAAGGGATCTGACAAAACACAAAACAAGTTAAAACCAGAGACCTAGCAAGCATCAGAGGAGCAAAGACAGGTAGCTGAACATTAATATCTTTATTAGTTAAAACTTTTTCAGTGAAAATATGGGCAAAATTAGCTCCTCCTAAGACTGTCAAAAGGAACAAATTATCTCTTTCTAAGTAACCCACCAAGGGGAGTCAACCAAAAAAATCTCTCCAGAACACATGCCAGACAGAAGGTGGTTAACAACCTAAATGGATTTAAGACTTGTTATGGAATGCAGGAGGGAACAGCATTTTGAGATTAAGTAAATTTTATTACAGGATGTTTAGGGGAAGGACCAAAGCCAGGGAAAGGGAGGGAACAAGGTGGACCAGGGAGGAAACAGTGTGCAAAAACATAGGGAAAAGGAGATAAAAGGAACCAGATATATATAAACAGATGTTAGTCAGTACACTTAGAGTGAGAGCCCTGCATCTGGTCAGTGCAGTCTGCCCCACTTTCTTATCAATTCCTAGTCCTAACTCTCTTTTGTGTGGGTGCCTTGTCTACACTGAGTGTGTGTGAACATTTGGGAACCTCAAAATGGACAAGACAGCAAGAAGAAGTCTGAGCACTGACTGCTGAAGTAGGACCATGGCCTGAAGGTCCAGGTGCGAGCAACTGGAAGACAGATGTACCTGGGGCCAGTTGTTAGATAGCATGAGGAAGACCAGCTTCTGGATAAATGTGTGTGCATATGTATGTGTTAGAGTGGACTTCAGACCTGACCATCTGGAAAAGAGAAAGAGGACTAGAACATCTGTGCTGTTCCTGATTATGGAGATGCCTGTAAAGGTGCTGTTCTCTGCCTGTTCTAACTTTGTGGTTGGTTGTGTTATTGCAGTACGTATGGCTGTGATGATTGTGAGTGTGTGTATTAAGTGTTCATCCTTGCTGCTTGGGACATGGAACTGCAGCAGATGCAACATCTGTACAGAGACAGGTGGCCAGGAGACATTTGCCCCCAGTCCCATAACAGCTGACAACCCCTAAGACTTTCCAACTGTATTAGATTACTTAGTATAATTATTATACACACAACATAAGGCTTCACTTAAAAAAAGTAAATTAAAACATGAATTGCTGTTTTGCAAGGCTAAATACTTGCATAGTGTTACTTAATATGTTGATTAACAAATAGGAAGAAATACTAAGAACCATAAAATCATTTCAGTTTTCAGTGCTGTTTCAATATTATTTTGGTCAAATTGCAAAAATACAGGTACACAATTGCACTAAATGGTTAGCTGTGGAGATTGGAGGAGTATATGCAGGAGATAACAAAATAAGAGGTAGCCAGGAAAATGCAAAACAGTAGAAGAAAGATAACAAAAAGAGAGATATGTGAAAGGCAAGAGAGTCTAGAAAATTATCTAGTGATAGTGAAAAACAGTGTATCATACATATTCAAGCAACTGCAGCAGAGCATAAGACATCAGCCAAAAAAGCCTACGGAATTTTGGGTTGCAAATGAGGATTCACACAACAGTTGAAGCACCACAAAGAAAAGAACATTTTTCTCTTTACTGAGCAAAACATGTAATGTACAAGATTGGGCAGCTCAATATACAAAATATTCCCAAGAAGTGGTATTAAATTCAGAGGGCAGCAACTCAGAAACAAAAAAGACATTATGATATTAGCCTAACATGGTCTTTTAGTTATCAGATATTCAGAACAGAAAATTTTCCATAACTGTGTTGCTTAAGACCTGTTTTCCATATACCCAAGACAATGTTTTCATTACACATGAAGAAAGAAAGGGATTATTGCAAATTTAAATAATTTTGACTATAAAATGTATTCTCTTGTTTATAGGTCACTCTACTCATAAAGAGGTTGTTTTCATGTCTCATCATATTTCTAAACTATGCTGATACAACTATACTAGCTGTATTTTCTGCTATTGCGATTGCTATATGATTCTATATGTGTAAGATTTTTACAGTCTGAAAGGGATTGAAATGAAGGGAAATATTTTTCCATTCTAAAGCGTAATAAGCGATTCCTGTAGACTTTGTGTTTTTCCTTAATTCTTTTAATTTAAATGCATAAAAAATAGGTTCTTCTGTTCCACAAGAACATAATTTATGAATAGCAAGACTGGAAAATCACCAAAGTATTTATAAAAATTTTAAAATTCTATAATACATGTTTATTACCATATTTTATATGCATTTGGGTAGTGGCTAACAGCCACATACAAATCATACCACTAAGAAAAGTATTATACAGGGAATTGATATATTATCCCTATTTTAATCAAAATACTGAACTCTCGTCTATGAGAGTTCTTTAAGGAGCTCCTTAAGGAGTGAGTATTAAGAAGTTCAGAAAAATAGCTATGCCTCAATTAAATTCTGCAAGCATCTTCAATATGATACAAAAGTATTTGCATAAGATTGTGCAAAGGAAAAGGATGGAATTTAGTTTTCTAACTTTTGAAATTACTAGGTCAATAGATGTTTTTGGCAAGGAGGGGTGTACTCATTTTGAACAAATTATTTTCTCCATAGTAGCTAGTATGGGGCTATGTGTTTGGATCTGTGCTGAAAACAGTGTTGATAATAATGCTTTTGTTGTTGTTGAGCTGTGCTTACACAGTCAAGACTTTTTCTGCTTCTCACCCCACCCCACCAATGAATAGACTGGGAGTGCACA
The DNA here is from genome assembly GCA_025769975.1 of Gallinago jamesoni. Classification (NCBI taxonomy): domain Eukaryota; kingdom Metazoa; phylum Chordata; class Aves; order Charadriiformes; family Scolopacidae; genus Gallinago; species Gallinago jamesoni. The sequence continues at coordinate 132,380,602 of JAOQGH010000001.1, forward strand.
AATTTGAAAGGGGCACAGCTGGGACAGCTGACCTTGATTGACCAAAGTGATATTGCATACCATATGATGTCATGTTCAGTATAAAAAGCCGGGGGAAGAAGGAAGGGGAGACTTGGAGTTATGACTTTTTGTCTTCCCAAGTAACCGTTATGCGTGATAGAGCCCTGCTTTTCTGGAGATGGTCAAATGCCTGCCTGCTGATGGGAAGCAGTGAATGAATTCTTTGTTTTGCTTTGCTTGTGTGCATGGCTTTTGTTTTACCTATTAAACTGTCTTTATTTCAACCAGGCTAGTGTTAAACCACTGCAAGGGGGAAACTCAAGAAATTAAGAACACATTCTCTCTCATCTTATCACATTAAATTTGTTTACAGTCTTTGGATATTTTTTTAAATAATCTATAATAATTCATATTGAGCTATTTATTAACCTTGAACTTATATGGTACTTTAGGCTATTATGGATGTCTTGGATACCTGGATGAGTGTGACAGAAACAGTTATGCTTCTTCTGTGGTTTCTTAACGATATATAGTAAACAGTAAATTTTGAAATTTGTTTTTTATTTGTCTATTTCTCAAAATTCAAATTATTCCATAAAATCATTATGTCTGAAAAAAGGGGAGTGTCAGTGAAACTACACAAAATTTAGGAGGGAGGGTGTAGGGTAAGGGGATGAGGAGGAGCAAAGGAAGAACAGAAGGATAAGGATGCATATAAGATGATCTGGCTGTGTGCAGACTGTGGCAGGTAAGCAGGCTTGTCTGACCTAGTCCCTGCTCCTCATGCCCCTAGCCTGTCCTGTCTTCTCCTTAAATCCTGTAGTAGCTCTTCCTGTGCCTCCTCACTTACTGTCCCTTGCAAGTATGAGTGCTGTAGGGACAAAGTACTGGCTGCTGAGGGGCTGTGAGTGGATTTGGAGTCAGCGACCAGTGTCAGACAAGGGTGCAGGTGCCCCAGGCCAGTGGTGTCAGCAGATTGGGGTGAGCAAGGCAGCAGACACAGCCTGGATGCTTGGCGCTGGATGCTGGCAAGGTATAAGTGTCTGTATCTCCCCAAAACCAGGTAAGTGTGGGGTGCACGTGTCAATTGCAGTAAAGTCCATGCTGCACCTGCCAGTGAGCAGGAATTCCCAGGTCTGGGCAGGGGTAGTGGGCAGGCAGAGGATCAGCCACTTACAAGATCCCTAAGCAGAAAATGTGGCCATAGCTCTCTCCTTATTATTAGTTGTTAGCTATTATTATTGCCTTTGAAAATTACCATTTGGAGGAGTGAGAGCAAAAAACTTAGTCCATGTAAAGTATTAACATTAAGCCCTTTAATTCTAGCACTTTAGGGGAATTCATTCAGCCTTTTGTGGTTTTGAAGTAATTTATTATAAGATTTATTAGATTATATTCCAAATATTTTTAACACTAGTTGACTCACAAGCTCAAATATATTACAAACTTTAGCTTTTCATTTACTCAGGTAATTTGAGACATATCAAAGTCAGTAACCAGCTTCGTTTATACCAAAAGTCCCATCACCTAGAATATTTTCCTAACACTATTTTACTCACATACTAGCCTTTTACAGAGGAATTAATTTCATTTTCTAAACATAAAAACATCAAAGCAAAAGCCCAGGGACCATTCAAGTTTATTCTAGAAGAACTAGTGGGAATTTGCCACACTTGCCGAGTGTTTTGGCAGCAATTATATCCTAATCTTGCATTGTTTGAGTAAATCACTCGTGTTCTCTGACTTAACCTTTCCTTACATGACCCTGCTCAATATCCATAGGCACTGAAGGGCAGATGATTTGCCAGTAGTTTTATATTGTTTCATAAGGAATTATGAAGTTACAATAATTTGCAATGTTGTATTGTCTTAGCCTTGAATGATAAGTTATTCCTGCTAAATGCTACATAAATGTAACAGGTAAAGATGGCCCTTGTTTCAGGGACTTGAACATTGGTATAAACCAAACAAATAAACCATAAACCATAAACCATGTGCACTGATCAAGAAAAGCAAGGAAACTTTAAGATTATTGATGTAATTTTATTACACTAGTAGTCAGGTAGTTGTCAAGTTTAAGGGGCATCATAGCAACATAAAACTATTACATTTAAGTAAATTATAGAACAAAAAATCCAGTCCGTGTTTCTTAATGAGAATTACAGCTTAATAGACTCTTCAGGGTTTCCCTATCTCAAGTAACACTAAATAAAGATTTGAGTGATTTAATGAATTATTCCTTAGTGAAGACTTAGCATCTCAGTAAAGAAGCACGTCCAAAGCCATCTCATTTTTCGTCCTGGCACAGACTCCAAGACCAGAACTCCACAGATGTAATTCCTTCTAACATTTCCTATTCTGACATGTTTCTACAAAGAACTGTAACAGAAAAATAGAACATCGACATATCCCTACATTATCTATTTCATTTACTAAATCAAACAGGCCTGGGTGCTTTTTATCCACCTCCTATTTCTCCTCAATCTATTCTTTCTGTAAAGGTCCACATATATCTTGATTCCCACAAAATGCATACATGTAAATAACTGTAAGTATAGAAGTATAATTAAAGAACCTGTCCTTAATTATGATTTTTTTTTCAAAGTACTTAACTTTTTTGGGGAAAAAAGTGCAAGTTTTTGATCCAGATATGCATGAGATTTGAGATACAAGCAAGATTACTATGTGCACTGATTTAATTTTTTTGACAAATGGATGTTTCTCTCTTGTAGCTGGATTCAAAATCCAATGATTTATCTGTGTTTTCTGAATTTTTCTGAGAAATAAAGCAAGATAAATATCTAGATATCTTGAATAAGGAAACCATCTGAAATATTAGTGCCGTACTGAAGAAGAGGGAGGTTTTGTTCATGAAGGAACTTTTAAAAAACTATTTTATATTGTTTGGTTTTGCTTTGGTTTGTTTTTAAATATGTGCCTCTATTTGTCTTTAGATTTCTCAAAGTTAGATGGTAACCTTAGACCCCCTTTAAACTCAGCATGACAAAATAAAAAGATATTATGGGAATTAATCTCCATGATAATATGCACATATTTTATGATGAGAAGGATGGCTTTCTGGAAGTGGTTGATTTTTTTGATTGTCTCTTTAGGGAGTCTATAATGATTAACATACATACATCATGTTTAGGGGTCATGGTAATGAATCCCATCATTATTTTTCTTTATATTTGCAAAGGAATTTATAGGAGTTGTAGCTTTTAGTATTTTATCCTAAATTATTAATTATAATCTCTGTATTCTCTACTGTTAACATTCTTTATTGCCGTGAAATCTATAATTTATCTTAGCATAGAATGAATCGTAGCATCATTTGGGTTGGAAGCGACCTTAATATCATCTAGTTTCAACTCCGCTGCCATGGGCAGGGACACCACCCCCTAGACTAGACTGCTCAGAGCCCCATCCAGCCTGACCTTGAGTATCTCCAGGGATGGGACATCCACAGCTTCTCTGGGCAACCTGTTCCAGTATCTCACCATCCTCACAGTAAATAATTTCTTCCTAATATCTAATCTAAATCTCCCCTTTCTGTTTAAAACCATTACCCTTCATCCTTTCCCTACACTCCCTAATAAAGAATCCCTCCCCATCTCTCCTAGGTCCCCTTTAAGTACCAAAAGGCCACAACAAGGTTTCTCCAGAGCCGTCTCTTCTCCAGGCTGAATGACTCCAGCTCTCTCAGCCTGTCTTTAAAGGAGAGGTGCTCCAGACCTTTGATCATCTTTGTGGCCCTCCTCTGGACTTGCTTCAACAGGTCCATGCACTTCCTGTGTTGGGAACTCCAAGGCTGGACACAGTATTCCAGGTGAGTCCTCATGAGAGCAGAGCAGAGAGGCAGAATCACCTCCCTTGGCCTGTTGGCCACACTTCTTTTGGTGCAGCCCAGGATGTGATTGTCCTTCTGGGTTGCAAGCACACATTTCCGGCTCATGTTGACCTTCTTATTAACCAATACCCTCAAGTCCCTCTCAGGGCTCCTCTCAATCCATTATGATTCTCTTATTCAAAAATCACAACTTTAAGTAGGCAAAGGATGTATTAGGTTTTTTTTACTTTTTGAAAAGATATTTAGTATGAAATTATATATACAAAATGTTATATTTAGTAGACTTTCCTTCAGTAGACTTCCCTAAATAACATTTGTTCATCCACCATCTCAAGCAATGATTTGCTCTTCTCCTTTCTAGTCACAAAAATAACCTCTGTAAAAATGCTTCTTTTCTTATGAACCCCAAGGTACGTAAATCTCACAATATATTTGCATTTCATTCTTTTAATGTAATTAAAGTGTTAATAAAATCTCACTCAAAACAATCTGTCAGAGAAAGAAACACAGATTTAATTTTCGTGGAGCACTCTGTAGGCTGCTATACTTCAATTCTAGCAATAAAGGATACGTATTAGGAGGCTGAAATGTTGGTGGATTTATCCACCCACAAAAACCTCAAACACCCCCTGATGTGCATTTTAATAAGCTTTTCTATATGCCCTTTTTTGAGGTATGGCTACTTGGTAGCAATGTTATTGATAACAGAAAACATAGAGAAAATAAATATCGAACATGAGGCATCATTGACAGTTTTCCTTAACAACACAATAGAATGCAAAATTGACCAGATTGCTCATACTTTTTCTATTTGGTTGATTGGGTTTGGGCTTCTTTTTTTGGTTTTATTTGGGGTCTTTTTTGTCTCCTGGATTCAAATTGACTAGTAACTAAGTTCTTGATCCCCTGATGCAGGATTTTCATCTCCTAGTGGCTTTAATGCTGACCATACAGCCACGTAAAAAAGGACAGGAAGTTAAAAAAGGAACAGGGTTTGCTTTTAATACAAAGTTTACCAGGCAAAACAGAGGACATTATTGAAGAAGGAGAAAAGAAAAGAAACAAGATCATCAGTCACAGAGAGTAACTTTGTAGTTCTCACAGCAGTTTCCAGTCTTAAAGTAAGGAAAGTTAATTGTCAGGTCAGGAAAAAGAAACAATTCATTAAAGAAGAAAAATTTAAATCTTGAAAAAGTAAGGCGATTGTTTTTCCACGCAGTTGTATACTTTTTGGGTTTAATCTGTATATAGTCATACTGAGAATAAAGAAAGTTTTGGTCGTGCTCCTATTCTTGAGATAGACATGCTCCAATTTGTTATTTGATTGAACTATCTTACATCTGCAGAAGGTATATCATAATCATGAATACTTAAATGTGAGAAGTTAGCTTAATGTTTGGGCTGGAAACCTCAGAACAGTTTATGTCTAGAAGCAGTATCAAATAAGGACTCTAGAGGTAGTAGCTGGATACTGTGAAGAATCAATATTGGGGTTTTGTTTTTATTTGCTTCTTGAATCAATATTTAGGATCAAGAGGTTTGAGTCAAGTCCAGTATGAATCTAGCAAAAAGCTGTGACAAATAAGGAATTCTTAAATGCCCTTGAAATAGGAAAAGTCAGGTACCAATTTAACTGCCACATTCTTTTTCCTGTGATTTTTTTTTTTCCTGAGAAAACCCTATCTCTCTCCTTTTCTTCTTTTCGGGTTTGTTTTTTTTTTTTTTTTTAAGCAGTACTGCCTATCTCTCTTGTGTGGTGAAAAATTTGTGTGTTTCAGCTGCCTGGGTTCAGGGATGGGAATACCACGATTGTTAGGATTAGGAGTGTCTTTCAACAATTTTAGGAACTATACTGAAAAACAAGAAAGACTTTTCCTTATAAGCTTTGCTTTACTGATAGTTTTGGCCTATCACAGCTGAAAAAAAAACCAACAACCAAGGCCCCGTACAAATAGGAGGACTCTTATGTCAGAAATACTGCTTTTAAGTAATGCATTTTTAACATAATTTCTGAAAGCAAGTCAGATTTTTGTCTGCTGTTTCTGGTGCTTGAGCAGTTAATCTCTGTTTAATTTAGATTATTGTAAAAAGATGGTCACTTGACCCTGTATCATGCATTCTCATTGAACTTTATGATTCAATGCCCACTCATTTTTCATTGTAAAACTTGGGTACATCGAGGAAAACAAATATTGTCTTTGTAAGCACACATAATCCTTTTTATGTAAATGTTATGCAGTACTCCTACTATTCTTAGATTATTTTTCCAGGGAGGTGTGGTATGGCCCAAGAAAACATGGACTGCTTTAACAGCATGGATTTGACGAGCTTCATATTTCTGACTTTCTATTCATAACTGAGATGACACTTCAGAAAAAAAAAAAAAAAAGGCAACTTTTTTTCTACATTGCGATTGTTTTCATATGTATATTCCAGCATTCTAAAATTTTTCCTCAAATAGAGAGTGGCAAAACACAAACCAAAGCTTTTCCCAGCAATGGTTGTCATCAGAAATTTCCCAGAGTCTAAGTGTGAATTTTTTTTTATAGGCATACAACCCAAATTTGCAAGGAAGTCCTGTAAAAGACTTGTCTTTTAGTAAAAGGAAGAAAAAGACTGATAGAGATCTTGCCACACCTCAAAAAATTATCCTTAAAAACATGACAGAATTGATTTATCTATCAATAAAACCACTTGTGTTTTTCTTTTTTCATTTAAGCCTTTTTACAGAAATTTCCTAAGGCCTGCCATCTTTATTTATAATTTATCTAGTACCTCTTTCAGTACACACACAAATAGAGATGATTCAAAAATATTTAGCCTACATTCAAAGGAAAATGGAATTTTATTCACATTCTATAGTCTATTTTTCTATTTTTAGAACATTCTATTTTCTCAAGGAAAACTCACATTTTACTTTCCTTCCCAGTGACTTAACACTGAAATTCCTTGACCAAGAAGCCTGAGTTCCAAATCACAAAATAAGGTAGGTTGGAAGGGACCAGACACCTTCCTTGATTGTTCTGATTGGCAGTCTTCAAAGATGATAGATCGTAGCTTTACATGTCATTATCCAGACTACCCAGAATATTGAGTGTCACATTTCAGGTACAATGAAGTTGTATATAGTTTATGGTTTGTCATGTATGTCTTGTAATTTCTTAAGTACTCCTTATCCATGTCTTCCTCCACAGAGGATTGTTATATTTCTATTTGCTTCATTGTTCATAGGAGGGCTCAGAAGATGATCAGAGGGCTGGAGCACCTCTCCTATGAGGGTAGGCTGAGAGAGTTTGGGTTATTCAGCCTGGAGAAGAGAAGGCTACGGGGAGACCTTATAGCAGCATTCCAGTACCTAAAGGGGGCCTACAAGAGAGATGGGGAGGGAGTCTTTATCAGGGAAGGTAGAGAAATGATGAGAGGTAACATTTTAAAACTGGAAGAGGGAAAATTACATATTAGGAAGAAATTCTTTACTGTGAGGGTGGTGGGACACTGGACCAGGTTGTCCAGAAAAGCTGCGTATCACTGGAACACTGGAAGTGTTCAAGGCCAGACTGGATGGAGCTTTGAGCAACCTCCTCTAGTGAGGTGTTCCTGACCATGGCAAGGGGGTTGAAACTAGAAGTTCTTTGAAGATCTCTTCCAACACAAATAATTGTTTTATTCTGTGATTCTACATGTACATATATAGTTCATATATCCATATGGGATGAAATTAATTTCTATGACTAACCATAACTCATTTTTTTCAGCATCATGTTTGCTGAATCTGGTATCTTTAACATTGTGATTAAGGTGACAGAAGAAGACTGAATATTCTTAGTAACCTGCTATACCATTTGATAGAAGATCATTAATTTTCAGGTGTGCTTGTTCCAGCAATGAGGGCATCATGTTGCATCTGGAAATCCAGATTTTGGCCTTCTTTTTTGTTTTAGACTCTTATGAAGACTTGGTGACTAACTATTTATAAAGTGACAGGTGCTCATTCTCTAATATTAGATGCATTTATTTTACGAAATTATGCCTTCATTATCAAACCTTAACATATTGACTACTCTTATTACATTGAGCAGGTTCAGAGTCTTAAAAAATGGTATTGCACACTATTAACACATTTTTACAACAAAATGCTTACTTATTAATGTAATAAATGGAGAATGCCAAAATAGATGAAAGGATAATTAAACTGATTTGCTTATATTGCTCAGTTTATTTTTAGCAAAATAAGGGTGGATTTTGTAAGTTTTTCAGTTAAAAAAATCCAAATATTTATCTGCTTGTAGAAAAAGTGATTTGGACTTTCAGTTTTGAAATTGAAAGGATTTTTTTATTTGCTAGGGGATGTTTTTATTAAGTAAACGTGTCCAGTAATTAATAATTAGTCTCTAAAGGGCTAACTTTGAATGTACTTATTATCCATTGCTACCAATCTTTGCTTTTAGCTGTCTTAGCTTTTGCAATCTTGTCCTTCAACTTTAGCTTCTCTACATTTTCCCCAAAAGCTCTTCTGTAGCCATGTGTTCCTTTTCTTCAGCTCTTCAGGTGACCTAGCATCTATCCTTTACTTTTGTTCATTTAGAACTGATGGCTGTATAGCAAATGCTGGATTCTCTGGAGAACTAGCTCCACAGCTTTTTCTCTGTAAATACACCATGTGTCATAGATTCATAGAATGGTTTGGGTTGGAAGGAACCTTAAAAATCACTGAGTTCCAATCCCCCTGCCACGGGCAGGAACACCTTCCACTAGACCAGGTTGCTCAGAGCCCCATCCAACCTGTGCCCCATCCATGAGTGTAAAAGGTGGGAGGGCTTTGGTAGTGTTTTGGGGGTTTTTGGGGGGAGAGAAGGGTGGGGGTTTGTTTTTATTCTTTTCCCTCAAAAATAAACATTTGAATTGTTTTTTGAAAAATTTTCTTTCATCATGTCTCTTAAATTAGTAGCATCCCTATTTGTTTCAAGTTTGTTTATTTGTTTTTTTTTAATATTTACTAACCTGGGAAATAAGCCTCAATTACGTTAATCTTAAACTGTTGAAATTACTTTTGAATGAGTTTGTGTTTACAATACTTATTTTCTCTTGTCCTTGGTTATTACCTACAGATTTATTATTCAACTGGGATTTGAGATCATTTGCTTAGGAAGATGTCATTTTGCTTTTCCTTTATGTGGTTTACCACACACATGATTTATACTTCACTTGCTACCATGATAGAAAGAAAGCCTTCATATTACCAATATTGAATTATTTTTCTTGGAAAAAGAGATGTCATGACTGCCTACCAGCACACCCCCAGGAAACAGAATAATGTATGCCTCTCTTAAGGTCAGCGATATTGTAGGTCTGCAAGGACTATTAATAAACTTACAATTGGCTTTAAACCTACAAAGTGCTGTATATATCACAGCTCACCACCACTGTACCCATGGGAATGGGTTGATGATCTGGAGAAAATGGCTACACATCTCAAAAAGTAATAATTGGGGAAAAAGAAAAGTCTTTCAGTCAGAATTTATGAAGTCGCTGCTTGGTAAAACTATTTTATTTTTTTTGTCTGTTGTATATTTCTATATCAAGTGTTTATTTAAAATATACAAAGAACAAGCCAACCTTTGGGAGATAATGGTTTTCAAACCAATGGTTTGTATGTATTTTTCACTCTTCCAGCTATCAGATCATCTTGGGTGAATTGGGGTGAAGTGGGGTGATATACATAGATCACAGGTTGAGAAACCACTGGAATGGACGTGAATTCAGGAGAAATTTTTTATTTAGTAAAATGTTGGGACCCATGCCTAAGAATTCATGCTCTGCTAAACTGAAATGGCCTAATAATTCACCCAGTGGTTTCCTTAATCTATATTCCAGTAAATTTCACTTTCCAAATGGTAATAAACTGCAGCCACATGGTATTACATATTAGTTAAGGTGCTAAGGTGCTTTGTTCTTGCGGTGTGTATATATATATTTATAGTGAAAGATAATTAGTCTGCTATGTTCAGGAAATAAATACTGGTATACAACTTTCTAGTTGTATATCTGAGCATGTCTCACATGACAAAGCCTAAATATTCCATGCAACAAAGAGAGTAAAAAAAAGAAAGGTAGAAAAACGGACAACCCTCTGTTCCCCAAAAACTGAGTATTAGAAATGTTGTTGATATCTAACTCTTCTTACAGTGTAAAAAATATCTAAAGCTATTAGCATGCTTTTTTTTTCTTGAACCTCTATAAAGCATTGTACAATGCCATCAACTTTTTTACAGACTCCTAGAAGAAAATTTTGTGTTTTTTCTATTATATATATATATATATATATAAAAAAAGAACAAATCAATTGAAATAAAACTTTCAACAATTTTATCACGGCAGAGCTATTTTATGAAGATCAATATGTTGCTCTTCCTTGATAATTTTGAAACAGGATGGATTCAGACTTGAAATACAGTGAAGATCTTAAAAAATGGCAGCTATTTATCCAGGTATACATTGCCATGCTGCATTATCAGATTTTGTGGTGCATCCTCTACCAACGGTAAATTTAATATCATGAATAAATATTTTTCTGACATATTCTCACTGAAGGGAGATTTAATTCAGCGAAGTCTTTTTGCCTGTGTTATATAAATCAGATGATCACAGTAAATGCAGGTGAATTACATACCAACAGGTAAGAAAATGTATGCAGTTGTATCCCAGAATACAGTGCATATTTCATTGTTAAATTAAAGGTTTGTTCTGAGATATATATAGTAAATATACACAATTTTTTAAAGAGGTATTTTTTGTAATTAGTATATTGATTTAGGTGAGTCAAAAGACATGTGAACGGAAAAGAAAAAATCACAAGCCTCATTCTTTGCTAAAAATAAATGTCCTACCTCCAACCTTTTATACAAACATCTGTGTCTTATATCTAGTGAAAGTGGCATTAAATAAAATAAAAGCAATGATAAAAATGGGGTCAGTACACCCATATCAAAGTGCAAATCTTCACATAATGACTATAGCAATGCTTCATTATAATTTTAGGCATAGGGTACTTGGTCCCCCAAAGTAATTGGAAATTATAGTTTAATTGACTATTTCATATCTTTAGAAATATATTAGTCTGACTCTTTAATAAAATCTGCATAAATTATATTGCAGGAATATCATAAGTTACATGTTATTATTTTAAAAATATAATCATAATTTATATAACAAAACTTATGACCTCTATTCTTGTAAAAAAATTTCAATACAGTAAAATTATGTACTGTTTAAACTAGAAAATAAATACTTCTGTATCTGGAAAAGCTGTGTTATTCAGGTGTTTGTTTTCTTGTTTTAAATGTAAGCAGTCAATGGGATTTGCCATTGTTCTGAACTCCTTAAAGAATTTATTTTATAAATGACCTCTGATAAAGAGGATAATGTAAAAACCTAATATTTCCCACAGTTTGCTGGCAGATATTCCGTTGCCAAGCCATAATTTAAGAGTATGCATTGAGTTTATGTGGCAAGGTTTTGGTAGTGGGGGAGCTACATGGGTGGCTTCTGTGAGAAGATGCTAGAAACTTCCTCCAATTCCTACAGAGCCAATGTCAATTGGCTCCAAGACCCACTGCTGGCCAAGGCTAAGCCCATCACCAATGGTGGTATCGCCTCTGTGATAACATTTCAGAAAGGGAGAAAAAGGGCACAGCAGCAGGTAGAAGAGAGGAATGAGAATATGTAAAAGCAGCAACTCTGTAGACACCAAGGTCAGTGAAGAAGGAGGGGGAGAAGGTGCTTCAGTGACCAGAGAAGAGATTCCTCTGCAGCCTGTGATGAACACCATGGTGAGGCAAGCCATACTTCTGTACCCATGGAGCTTAACAGTGGAGCATATATCCATCTGCAGCCCACAGAAGACCCAAAACTGGAGCAGCCAAAAGGAGGCTGTGACCCTGTGGGAAGCCCTTACTGGAGCAGGCTTCTGGCAGGACCTGTGGCCCTGTGAGGAGATGATGGAGCAGGTTTGGTGGCAGGACTTATGACTCCATGGGGGACCCATACTGGAGCTGTCTATTCCTAAAGGACTGAAGCCCATGGAAGGATTTATATGGAGAAGTTCATGGATAACTGTCTCCCATGGGAGGGATCGAATGCTGGAACAGAAAAAGAGTGTAAGGAGTCCTCCCCCTGAGGAGGAAGGAGCAGCAGGGAAAATGTGTGACAAAATGACCACAATCACCTTTCCCCCATCCTGCTGCACTGCTCGGGGGCAGGACGTAGACAAAATTGGGAATGAAGTTGAGCCTTGGAAAAAGGGAGGGTTGTGGGAAAGGTGTTTTAGCATTTAGTTTTTTTATTTCTCATTACCCTACTCTGATTGGATTGATAAAAAATTAAATTAAATTAATTTTCCCCAAGCCGAGTCTGTTTTGCGCAACCATCAGACGGTTATTGCTCAGTGATCTCCCTGTCCTTATCTTGGCTCACAAGCCTTTTGTTATATTTTATCTCCTCCTGTCCAGTTGAGGAGGGGGAGTGACAGAGTGGTTTTGGTGGGCATCTAACATGGAGGCAGGGTAAACTCACCACAGAATATAAAAAGAAATCATAGGCAAAGTTTTTATCAGACGCTAGTGATAGTAGCAATCTCCCACTTGTGCATTTGAAAAATTTCTTTCAGTCAATTTTCTGCTTAAGTCAATGGTTCATCTATATTTTTACTGTTTCTGATACTAAGGATAAAATTTCATGTGAGATAGACATGTGTCCTAACGGCCCTAATCACACAGCCTCTCATCAGTGAATGAGGTAAGGAGCCATCTCACTGTGGTTGCATCAGATTCAGAACCTCGGGGAGGAATTTGGTTCTGGCTGCAGCTCAGAAATGTCATATAACAGCTGGTTTTCTTTTTTTTTTTTACAGGTTGGGCTCAAAATTTTTATGAATACTGCTTATGAGTTACAGACCCATATAATTAACTACAAGATCTGTTTAATGAGATGTTACATTGAAAGGGAAATTTGACTCTGCACATTATTAACATATATCATAAACCCTGAATTTCTTCTAAAGCTTGCTGTAGTTGATGGAAGATTTTCAATTTATTACAGTCAGCCTTGGACAAGGCCACCTTCTGTACTGATAGCTGTGTTAAAGAAAGCAATGAAACTTAGAAACTTCAAAAACTCTTCTAAACTAAAATGTTTTTTGGAAGTAGGATCTGAGATCTGTTGTCACAGACTAATCTTTGTCTCCGTGGGGATCAATAGTTTGCCAGCAATGTGCCCTTGTGGCCAAGAAGGGCAATGGCATCCTGGGGTGCATCAAGAAGAGCATGGCCAGCAGGTTGAGGGAGGTCATCCTGCCCCTCTACTCTGCCC
>JAOQGH010000001.1:132397243-132422254 GCA_025769975.1 Gallinago jamesoni
CCCTCACCATCTCCCTTAGAATTTTGGGGACTTCATCCTGCTCCCCACCCCTAACTGCTATTTCAGGGGTCTGGGCATATCTTGTGGTTTCTGGCAAAGTCATACCCTAAATTTTTGCACCCCTCCCACCTCCCCGCCCTATGTTCAAGTTTCATTTTTTCATTTGAATCAAATGCTAAACTGTTTACATTTATTTTAAAAACCTTTCAAGGTCGGTTTGATTTTGATTTGTCTTTGGTTTTTTTTGTATTAATCTGTCTTTAGTCCATGCAGTGAACTCTGGTTGTCAGGAGCCTATACACAACCAAGTCAGCTGTCCGTGAACCAGACGATAGAGCAGACAACTGATAGAGGAGGTAACCTTCTCTATGTTCTTGAGCTAAATAATCTTCACTCACCAGCCAGACTCTAAGTGCATGTACAAACACTGTGCATACAATGTCACTTCCTGCTCCATACCATAAGCACAGTATCTTGCACTTCTGAAGTAGTCAGGTGCTATTTCTAATATAGTCACAGCACCAAAAAGTTCATCCTTGGAAGGAAAACTTGTTTCAGGTAGTTATCTTAATTTTTTTGACGTTGTTGGTTAGGATTTTAACTCTAGCCATTTGGAGTGAATTTTGATGAGACAATGCTTAGTATTTTTTTCAGAAAGTCTTTCTTTTTCCTTGCTTCCTAGTTCCTTTCACTTCTGGACATTGATCCCAGTACTTTCAGATATCTGGAGGACTTTTTAATTGAATAAGAGGGTTTGCTTCGATTTTATATAAAATTTTCAGAATATTTTAATCTTCCGATGTCACTAAGATTTAATCTGCAGGCAAAAATACTTCAGTTTGATTTAATTTACATCTGATAAAGCTGGAGACATAGATCCCCACCTCACTGCTCCCAATCTATCCTCTGGCACAGTTTTGGCTCGTGCCAATGAATTCTCTCCCAGACTCTACCTGAACATAGTTTGGAGGTTATTATGGGCCAAATACCATTCTTACGCGGTAGTATGGATGACACCACCTTTCTTTTCCCTGGTTAGGAAGAATGATGAGAGGGAGAATGTAGTACAGTTTATGGAAATAGATCCCTCTAGCTCATTTTTTATTAACACAGATGTATCCTATTGAAGAAATTAGGGATTTAACAGTGGGGAATTTAGGTAAAACTTTCTTATTCTTATTTTAACATTTGAACAAGACTGTGTTCTAGATAGTGACTGTTTTCACAGTGTATGAGAACAAAGGGTTTTTCCCTGACTCTCACTCAGCCTTTTCTGTTGAAGTTTGCTCACTATCAAAGTGATCATGTTTTAGCTTTTTTTTTGGTTTGGCTTAGGGTTTTTTTTTCTTGTCAGACCAGTAAATTAAACCTGAGATTAGAGAATTGCTCTATTCTGTCTCCTTTTTCCTGGACTCTCATAATATGTAATCAGGATTCTTGAATCAGCATCAAATATAATATCAACAAAACATCTACATGAAATGGAGTAAAACCCCTCTTCTACAGCAGAATTAGTACTCTAGAGTTAGCTATATTAAAAGCCTACTTTTGACAGGAAAGTAGTCATGATTTACACAGAGAATAGCCAACGTTAAATAACGAGCTCCACATTGACAGCCACTTTTCTGACCATAACCACAGGTTTCAGCAGTCCATTCTAACACTTCTTCTGACAAGAAAGTCACCTAGTTTATTGAATTTATAAGGCAAGAACAAGCATCTTATTCTGAAAACATCACTTACAGTGCCACCAACATTCATGTTAAAGTAATAACAGAATTCTGCCTCTGGTAGCATTTAATTGTATTTCATAGCACATAAAATTCGACAGAGGCAGAAAAGATTCTGTGAGGTTTGAGGACGAACATATAGGTGATAAACAAAAATCAACATGTCCATGAACACCTGTATGAAAAGGACACAAGTTTTACCTTTGTCCTTTCCTGTTCTTTCTGTGGTCCCTGGATAGTGCTAGTACCTGAGACTAAAGCAAGTAAGCAGCTACTTTCAGTGACGCAGAAATGATGATGAGAAAGAAATTGGGTGGCTAAATAACTTACAGAAGTTTCAGTTTATAACCCCTTTGCTGTTTATTACATCACAGGGATAGCACCTGATACAGCCTTTCCATCCCCAGTATGAATGATCCCAAAGTGACATAGTTTTGGCATCCTTGATCCATTAGCCCAGATTTAGAGTGAAGAGAATGGAAGAAATGCAGCCCCATATCATGTAATTCGAGGCAGGGTACATGGTGGTTACCACAGCTGGACTGTTCAACAGAAAATTCCTGTACCTGAGCAACAGCTAGAATCACAGTTTCTCCATTGAACCCTATATTCTGTAAAACCCATTTCTGTTCCAACTTGAATATCCACCAAGGGGTAGGAGAGTGCTGTTTAAAATTCATTATATACTAAGAAGTTTTCAGTGCACTCAGCTTCCTAAAACACTGCAGGTTCAAAAGGAATAATTCAGTGCTCTAAATGTTTTTATGCTTCATTTTCTGTGTACAGAGTGTTGTTAGAATGCTCACCTGAAATACAGGGCTTTTTATAGTTTCTATCTTTCTTGATGTGCGAGTCCTGACACATAGTATTGAAGAGCTACTTTTTTGGAATGTTGACCTCAAATAAGATAAGAGTTTCTAATGATGATTTTAAATGAAGAGTTTTCAAGTCCCAATTTTTAAATCTGTCATTTGTATCCCAAGTGAAAGGAAGATTTGTAAATCCTTTTCATTTAGGATTTATTGGCATAATTTCAAAATGTGTAGCCAAAAATGTATTTTATTACTTATGGAGCTAGGTCTTAAATAGAGATTATGTTTAAAATAATAATTTCTAAATTGAATTCTACTGTGGGTTTTAGCAAGAGGTTTTTATAAAACCTAGGGAAAATATATTGTTCAAACTTTTTAAAGTGTTCATCTAGGGTATAAAAACAAAAAATCAACAGCAAAAAAATGCAAGTATCTGTGATGTCCATTTTGCCCTGTGTCTGGCCAACTTCTGGGAGTATTTTTCTGTATCTCTTAAAATCTTTCACATGAGAACTAATTATTTCTGCAAACACTGGGTAACTTAGGGCTGTCTGAATCAGAGTGTTTAAGGGCAATCTTATAAAAGCTAAAGTTTAAAGACATCCACATGGTTACCAGTTTTGTTGTTCAGTAACATAACTAAATAAAAAAAGAAAAAATAAAAATTCAAATTCTGTTTTGAAATGTTATGCCTTTCTATCCTAATTAAATAATAAAGTTAACGGAATATTGAGAAATTGCTTTCTTAATGAGAGCTTTCCATTTATATTAATTGACAAATACAGGAATGTTACACTTCTGGTATGCTTTCTGATACCAATGACAAAGGATTGATGAAACTATGTTTTTCTAAGATTACACAAAAACTTGAATGGCATATTAAGAATTCACATTTTCTAAATGCATGTAGCCAAACTCCTACATATAAGAATAGCAGCACAAATCCATGTCCTACTTAAATCTCCCTCTACTTTAATATATTTGCATAGGACTGTATAATTGCATAGTTGTTAAATTTCTGTAGTATCAGAATGAATTTACAAAATATATATTGTCTCTTATTTAAATAAATAAATAAATAAATAATTGTTCTAGTCAATGACTAAGTATTCCCAGATCCAATTAGTAGTCCTTGCTTTCAGTATACCTGAATAACAGCACTAAAAGAGTGGGGTTTTTCCTATTTTTTTCCTGAACTATATCTAGTATATAGTAAAACCTGGAACATTTTCACAGAATCATAAAATCATAGAATCACCCCATTACCCCTCATCCTATCGCTACACTCCCTGATAAAGAGACCCTATCCATCTTTTCTGTAGGTAGCATTTAGGTACTGGAAGGCTGCTGTAAGTTCTCCCCGGAACCTTCTCTTCTCCAGGCTGAACAACTCCAACTCTCTCAGCCTGCCATCATAGGAGAGGTGCTCCATCCCTCTGATCATCTTTGAGGCCCTCCACTGGACTTGCTTCAGCAGGTCCATGTCCTTTCTGTGTTGAGCACTCCAAAGCTAGATGCAGTACTCCAGATGGGGTCTCACAAGAGCAGAGTAGAGGGGAAGAACCACTTCCCTTGACCTGCTGTCCAAGCTTCTTTTGATGCAGCCCAGGATGTAGTTGGCTTTCTAGGCTGCAAGCACACCATGCTGACTCACGTTAAGCTTCTCATCCACCAGCACCCCCACGTCCTTCTCCTCGGGACTGCTTTCTATCCATTCTCCACCCAACCTGTATTTGTGCCTAGGATTTCTGTGCCCCAGGTGCAGGACTTTGCACTTGGCCTGGTTGAACTTCATGAAGTTCATACAGGCCCACCTCTCAAAGCTGTCTGGGTCCCTCTGGGTTACTGGTCATTGTAATGTTGACTGTAGCTCTTTGAATGTGGCCCTCCCAGACAGTTCCTTGTCCATCAAACCATGCATTCATCAAATCTGTATCTCTCCAATTTAGCAGCAAGAATGTTATGGAGGTCCATACCAAAGGGCTTAAAAATATCTAGATTGATAACATCAATTTTTCTTTTCTTGTCTGCTGATGTAGTTACTTCATCGTAGAAGGTGACCAGATTAGTCAAGCATGATTTGCCCTTGGTGAAGGCATGTTGACTGTCTCTAATCACCTCTTTATCTTCCATATGCTTCAATATAACTTCCATGAGGATTTGTTCTATGATCTTACCAGGGACTGAGGTGAGGCTGACTGATGAGTAGTTCCTAGGATCTTCCTTCTTTTCTTCTCAAAAATTGATGTGATGCTCCCTTTCTTCAGTCACAGGGTACTTTGCTTGTCTGTCATGGCATTTCAAATATGAAGGAGAGTGTCTTAGCAACTGTATCAGCAAATTATCCTCGGGACCTTGTTCAGCCTGGACAGACTTTGTAGTTGTCTTTAAGTACTTTAAGGGGACCCACAGAAAAGGTGGGGAGCGATTCTTTATCAGGGAGTGTAGTGATAGGATGAGGTGTAATGGGTTTAAACTGAAAGAAGCTAGATTTAGATTAGATATCAGGAAGAAATTTGTTACTGTGAGGGTGGTGAGACACTGGAAGAGGTTGCCCAGAGAAGTTGTGGATATTCCATCCCTGGAGATGTTCAAGGTCAGGCTGGATGGGGCTTTGAGCAACCTGGTCTAGTGGGAGGTGTCCCTGCCCATGGGGGAGTCTTGGAACTTGATGATCTTTAAGGTCCCTTCCAACTCCAGTCATTCTATGTTTCTATGATTTTTCTCTCTCCTCCCTTGATCTTTTTATTTTGGCTATAAATTAAACCTTCAGTGGAAGAAAATATTCCTGATTAAATTTATGTGAGAGAAGTTTTGACTTAGATCCATCCATTCTTCTTTTTTAAAAATATTATGTTGGAAAATTCTTAGCCATTTCTGTCTACATATTTACACAATCAGCTTCTGCTGTTTGATTTTTGTAGGAAAATTTTTGTTGTGCACTTTCCAGAAGGAAAAATGCATAGAAGAAGAAAGAAAAATACCCTGTCTTTAACAAATGTCTATAAAACATTTTTCATCTTCAAAGATGCCTGAATTACTTTAAAAAATGCAGCACTAGTCTTGAAATTATTAATGTATTTCCTAAGCCTTACACTCTTTGTGTTTAATGAGGCTAACCATACATGTAATGCTAAAGCTTTGTAAAGATTTATGGAACTGAGATCTACCTGTACTTATATCTAGAACTAAAACACTCAAAGTTGCTTAAGATTTCTTACTTACCTGACACTATAATTTCAGTGGAGAGCTTGAATTTCTTACCTGTGCTAATATCAGGGTTTTCTTTAAGTCTATTTGGAGAACAAAACATAGACTCATCTTGTAGACTACAAACAGGCATCACAGGGGTTCTTTTTCAGTTTTTTTCTTCCTATGAAACATCCCACATAATTTAACAGATGGAATGTTGATGTTGCAGATCATAATACAGTTATGACACTGCAAACCTTTCAAAGGCAAACATTCCCTCTAAAAAAGGCCAAAAAAAATATAAAATCATATACCCTGCATGGGGCAAGATGTTTCCATCATGAAATCCAACAGATGTCAGGTTTCTACCCTTAATTATCTACAGATAAGATGCTTTTTGTTATAGCTGTGATTTCTGTTAGCTAAAAAAAAAAAAAGCTTCAAGATCTCCAAGTCTGAAAAATCTGTTTTTCAATCTGTTTGGTAAATAACAAAAATTATTTCTAATTTTTGTGAAAACAAATGTGAAAATAAACACATAAATTTAACAGTGTTTTGTATCAACACTTGTTTATAGGCAAATTTTCATTTACCAAAATAATGTAAACCAAATGATTTTTTTTGGTAATTATTTTACTTTGAAAACTGCTTACTTGGTCTGCTCTGGTCATTTTGCATATTTTATACCACTGCCAAAATAGGTGACTAGTTGCTCTTTCCTTGCAGATATTTTCAGTATATTTTTAGTTTCCCTTTGCAATACAGTATTTACTGAGAAGGTGATAAGAGAAGACAATTTTTTTCTATCTATCTGCAAACTAAATGCTTCTAGTTAATTTGCACTATTATGAGGAAAAAAAACACAACCAAACCTTATAACTTCCCACTTAGTTCTTGGATATTGGAACAATGAACTGAAGAAACATAAAGGCTTATAAAATTTTAAGTTGCCTCAAAACCTTTAACTTCTCAGCAATGACTTACTTAAGACTTTGTTTTATTGCAAAAGATATTATTAACCTTTCAAAACACAAGCAGAATTACTTTTGGGGTTGTTGTTTGTTTTCTGTGGGAAATCAGTTTAGCTGTTAATAAGACTTTCCAGAAAGGAAAAGGTGCTAACAGTTGAAAAGTCTTTATATTTTATCAGATAAGAGTTTTTCTTCAGGAAAAAAAACCCAAAACAGTTAAATCAAAAAGTTGGTATTTTGTTAATGACTAAAAATCTTATTAATCAATACCAGCCCCCAGGTAGGAGAATTGCAATTAATTCATATTTACAATTAAAATGATTGAATATGTAAATCAATATATCATTTCAATTAACAAATTAGGGAAGTTCACAAACTGGTATTGCATTTACATTTCATTATGTTAAATATTATATATGATTTCAGGAAATTCAGGTTAAAGCAACAATCATAAAATATTTCAGGAAACCAATTTAGTTTCCATTTTTAAACTGTAGTTGTAATTCAGTTGTATTTTCCTTTAAAAGATAAAAAATAAAAGATTAAAAGATAAAAGATATTTAAAAGATATTCTGATTTTAACCCCCAAACAGGTAACATTTTTCAGAGTCTTCATGTTGTAATTGCAGGAGCTTTTGTTACTGTCCATACAAACCAAATTTTGAACATCATAGGCTTCTTAGAAAGAGTGGGAGAAAGTAGCTAAATCATTTTTGATTCAGCTGACACAGTACAAATTCAGGGTGCTTTCATTCCAAGCATTGCAAAAGTAATCTATTACAATTTTAGGTGTTTGCACCTATTCATGAATCCAGTAAGAGCATGGTGGAAACAGGCCAGCCAATATAATTTTCTCCAATCAAAGATATTACATAGTTAATATGTTCAGAAACCAACAAGGTAAAAGCCCATCTCAAAAAAATGTAGCTAATTCCATTTACTGGAAGTGTACCTTTAGCCAAAATGGATATGGCCAGGCTTTCCACAAAAAAAGTTTACTGTCTTATCCATCTCTCTGAAACAGAGAAGCCTCTCTATTAATAATTCTACTTTGAAGCTCAAAATACAGGGGCACATAAAATTCAAAGGGATTGTCCCAAATTGCTTCAGGATTCTCTGTTATATCCAGGAATTAAATCAGACACTTTACTTCCACAACTGCAAATCTGGTCTTCTATTTTTGCTCTTAAGAAAAAAACATATTTCTCCATTAACATACCATTATGCTCTATGAATGCCTTTGAATGTCTTGTCAACTTTTCCATAGAGGATGATGATGATGATGATGATGATGATGATGATGATGATGATTATTATTATTATTATTATTATTATTATACTTTTATTACCCATTCTTTTACATCTAGGAGAAAAGACTGCAGCCATGACCCTGAAGACCATTTTGTCTTGGGTAGAACTGTCTCTCTCTCTTCTTGCTACTCAATATTTTAGCTACTGTTGAATTTTCTGCTGCTTCTCTTCCGGAAAAAAAGCAGCATATCCTTAACAAGGCATTCTTGAAATAATGTGAACATGTTATTCACAGTTTTAATTTTCTACACATAGTAAATGCCTCATTTTGGAAATAACCTAACAGCACAACAAAAATGCTTAATTTTAATGGCTACCTATCTATAGGTATCTGATTACCCTCTGTAAAGTATATGGTCAAACTCACAGAGCATATGACAGTTATAAACCCTCAGTAATTGCTGCAAATGAATTTGTTCTATTTTAAGGGTTAGGAATTTTATTAAATATGGCTTAGATAAGCTTCAGCAAATTATTTATTGGGCAATAATCCTTAAAATGAATTTACTTTTGCTGATGGTTGACCAGTTATAGCTGCTTAGCAAAGCATTCATAATAAAATAAACACAGATATAAATGCTGCATAAACATGAACTAAGCCATTTTAAATTAGCATAATCACCTATTTATAATACTTGGTTTGATTCAGTGATTATAGCAGCCCTTTACAAGAAAAGAAAACCAGCCAGGGTTATTTTGTTTGGGTTTATTTTGTATATGTACTTCTTGTAGGTTTGTGAGGAAAATACTGAGATAGCAATCAGGTGATGCAATGAACTTGTAAATCACAGATTTGATGAGTGCATAGTTTTGTCTAAGGTTACAGCTGTTATCAACTACTCTTCTGAAAATTTCTTTTCAAGGAGGACCTTTTCTTAGTTTGCAAGAGTTACCTGTTCTCAACTTTCACATCATCACTGTGGACAGCATCTCTGGCAATTCACTTACCTGATACAAATCCTAAAAGGTAGAGTACTACTCTATTAACTATTTTCAGTTGCAGTCTATTAAAAGATTTTAAATTTGTGTTAGAAAATGTCAGATGATCAAATAATGTTCCACAGCACTCTTCAAAATTCTGAATATTAATAATTTTAATTTATATTTTCCACAGCAAACCTCTGCCTCAGGTTGAAATTTTCTTTTGAAAATTCCCGCTAATAATACTTAGTTTATGAATCTGTTGCTGGTGTTACCTGTTCTCTCTAAATTGCCCTTGAATTTTGGAGCCAGGATTTGGATTTCTTCAATGGATTTTCCCCATGGATTTTTCCCTTTAGAAATTTGGGGTATTTTGTCTCTTAATATCTTATCACAATAAAATTCTCTAAAGGTTGTGCTTGCTCATATAATTACCTGTAGTGTTCAGGAAAGACTAATTGGAGCAACTGACTTCCCGATGAGAGCAGGGCAAAAGGAAGGAACAAAGTTTTAATATAAAAAAAGATTGATCTTGAGTTAAAGATGAAATAAAATTACAAGCTTTAACTTCTCCGTCATTTCATGCTGCTTTGATTTTCTTCAGCCATCATTGTGAGAAGATTAATTTAGGAAGACAGGCATGTATCATTTATCCATTTACAAAAATGGAACTAAGAGATTACAAGAGTGCATTTGATTTTAAAACAAACAAATAAACAAAACAACCCCAAACCAGGCAAATCCACAGGCTCCAAGTATCATGACTTCTGAATGAAGCTTAAGTTGCATCTTCTTCTTTTCCGCAGACTAGCTTTTGCTTTCTCACAGACAAGGTGTTCTGCCATAAAACAAATACTTTTGGCTGGGACGAGGTGCTTTTGACATATGACATACTTTTAAGAACCACTGAACACATCAGTCAGGGTCAGATGGAAAATAATATTTCAGTCAGTCTTGTACAATATATAGAAGATATTAATTTTGTAGTGGTAGGCTGACAAATGATGTATTTGTTTCATCTGGCACATTAGTTTTCCCTAAGTCTTCCCACTGCATGTTTAATAAAGTTATTGTTCTATATATACTGAAATTCGTTTCATGCATAAGATTGTAATGCAGAGGGGAGACAAAAAGACAGTTTAAAATGTTATCACTTTGAACTGAATAAAAGTAGATTAAGGTAAAAAAAAAAACACCATAAACTGTATCATAGAGTGTTGTTAACTTTGAGGACACACTGTGGATAAGTTGAAAAAACGCAGAAAAAAAAAAAAAAAGACTGATGATTACATGTGAAGTAGAACGAAAAAGAGCCATGTGCTCAAATTAGATTAAATGTACAATATCCTATCAGGATTTTGAAAATACTACTATTTGAATATGCAAATTATTCTGAACTTGGTAACATGACTGACTTTAGAACATTTTTTTCAGAAAGAATTATAGATGTAATGGACAAATATAAATATTCTACCATCCAAATGTTTTACCAATGTCAAATTATATCACTGTAACATGGCATCTTTCTTTAAAATGATGGGTTTTCTAGATGAAATTAACACAGAAACATTAATCCTGAATGATGATAAATGGTATGGAGGCAAATAGAATTTACTACTTCATCATGAAAACAGTAGTTTACTAAGTAGTAGGAAAATTTTATTCGTGCATTCATTGACTAGAGGAGAAGATTCAAATAGATTTTGACAAAGAAGGTTGTTCGAGTGATAAAGGCTTGTGATTAATCTTGTGTTGGAAAGAAGTTCCTCAAAGATCACTTTAGAGTCAAGTTTCTCCTAACACAATAGCTAAAAACATGTTGGTGGAATTTGCTAATGTCATAATTGGGAAGGAATTAAAGGGCAATATAATCTGAATAACTGTGAGGGAAGAAGAAATCCGCTTTGTGAGACAAGTTTTGTGTCTGTAGCTAAATAAAATAGAGACTAAAAAAGAATATCTTATCTGAACACTCGTGTTTTTCTGTTATAATAAGTATTATGTAGTCTTGTCTTGTTTTTTTCTTATGAGTTATTATGCTGAAATTCAAAAGAGCTTCACTTTAGTTTTGTCTCACGTGTCATAGGTGTTGTTAGGTAAGGCTGGGCATGGATAAGAAGGACCTGAAACCAGGGGATGTGGGTAGCGTTATCAATGGTGGCTGCTCTCACAGTAGTGGTAGCAACCACACCACATATCATAGCTAGATGCATCCATTAAAATACCTCATCTGCCCCTGCTCCTTCTTACCTCCTGACATACCACTTTCAAGGACATAAGTCTCTGTAATTTCCAATTATGTGCCCATTTATGAACCAGCATATATTATTAAATTGGAGGAATCACATATCACTTGATTAATGTTACGTCAATTATTAAGATTGCTTGAACCTTCTGGATATCTTTAGTTTGGTCCTGTGATTCTGTCCCTTTTAGTTTTACTACTGGCTGCAACATACTGCTGTTGTCAGCATCCAAAAGACAATTTTGCCCTAGTTTTTTGCATGACATTTTCAGTTTCAAAATATCTCGATATTTTTCTTTCAACATCTTGCATTTACAGTAAAAATAAATGCAAATACAGACCACGAGTTAAAAAGTACATAATCAGAGATCTAGCTTTACTTCAGTTTCATGGAGATTTCTCATATCCTTATATACATATTTAAATACTTTCTGAATCAGAACTCTTTAGAATGATTATCCAGAAATGCTTATATCACTCTTCAGTTTCAAAAGTAATGTCAGTCTGTTCATCTCGGGTTTAAGTGCCCTTTGGACTATATATTTTAAAAAAAGAAAACTTCAGGAAAAAAATATACTTTGAAGGCAGAAAAGGGGCTCGCACTTTGGCTATTGAATGAAGTGAAAGGTATTAGAACTTGACTAAGTTAATCTGGCGTCTGTATGATGAAAATGAATAGAAACACTTTCGCTTCACTAGTATGTGGCACTTCAAAGACTTGACTCAGGTAAAGACTTAAAAACTAAACAACAACAACATAGCATCATTAAGTGAATTCATTTAAATGGAGGTGGGAATAGTTAGATTTCTCTTACAGATCTAACTTGTGGTTAAAATTACCTTAGTGAAGCACCTTAAGAACTCACTGTATTCACTGCTTTCTTATGTTTAACCCAAATCATTTTCAGTGTTTGCATGTTGTCTTAAAGAAAAGCTCATGGTCATACTATGTATTGTTTTCTTCCAAAAAAGCTGTGTAGAGGGAAAACATGATTCCCTTTTGACTTATCATAGAATCACAGAATTATAGAATGGTTAGAGTTGGAAGAGACCTTAAAGATCATCGAGTTCTAAGGCCCTGCCATGGGCAGGGACACGTCCCTCTAGACCAGGTTGCTCAAAACCTCATCCAGCCTGGTCTTGAACACTTCCAGGATTCTGTTTTGTGCAATTGTTTGTGTCTTGAATAAAGTGAAGTAATATGAGGAGATTAAAAATGTCTGTTCTTACCAGTTTTGCAATGTTTCTATGTATGTATTTTAAAGTAATTATGTCTTTTCATGTGTATAGTCCATGAGTATATTATTAGGAAAACCCCTGGAACGGTGTAGAATTAAATGTCTAAATCTTATGGTTAGTTTCATTTAATTAATTTGTTTACATGAATTAGCTGAGTTTTTAGCCTCTCCTAAGATTTTATCTGGGATCTTGCAGTATGTTTCACAGTGAGAAAAATGGCCAAAGTAAGCAAGAGATGACCATGCCTGCTAGAACTGGAAAAGATTCTTATAGCAAATTATTCTGTGTCTCATTTCATTTACTTCCACCACTAGTTTAGAAGCATCTGAAAGGAAGTCAACAGAGTTTTGCTAATGTAAGTTAGAGCACAATTGGATAATAGTTAGGTTTTTTAGTTGTTAGTACTGTGTGTAGAGTGCAGAGTGCATTTAGTTCACTGTCTTCGTAATAACCTTTGAAGTTAAAAAGGAAACTTGAACTAATGTATAACTATAATATATCATTTTCCTTTGTTTTATATAAAAAGTTTGTTTATTTTAATATTTACTTACTATCATTGATATCTAATTTTGATTTATAGATTTATAGTGATACTCTCTATATAAAATTTGTTTTATACTTCCTTTTAAACCAAAGGAGATGCCATGAAATATATATAAAAAGATGAAATTTAAAGTTGACTTTCCTAAAATAATTCTATAGTTCCTCTAATACTAATGAATATTTTATGAAGATTTTACTCTGTTTCTTACATGGAAACTTCACAAATGTCCCAGCCTGCTTAACCTGTTGAAATAAAGTTGCTAAAATCTCATGCTTCTCCTAGAACTGCAAGAAGGAAGATGGTGCAGACTTCTGAGATGGCCCTGCCTTAGGTCTGGAAAAAAAAAAGGGCTTCATTCAGACACTGTTTGACTTGATCTAATAAATGCTACCTAGAGAGACTATGAAGAAGCTTATAATGATTTGGTGGAATTATGGGTATATTGGATTAGGTCAGAAAAAGCTCACGGACCCTTACAAGTGTGATCCAAAGTATTAACAAAGACATATGTACATGTGTAAATGTGTATTCAGCCCTAAATAAAAAGTTGTCAGGTCAGTGAAGTAATACTAGAAGTACAATCGGTTTATAAAGTTCTAAGAGCAATCCTGCTGCCACTAGAAATAATGAGATTTTTCATTGAATGAAGCACAATCATGTTTAGAAACTTTACACAAAAGTTGCATTGAAGTTAACTTACACGCTCAGCATTATCAGACAATGAAATTTAAGAGCATGGGGGAAGCCCAGTGGGAAAACAGAAGAAGATTAAATTTCTTGTGATGTGGAACTGGATGAATGTAAATAATTTAGAACAAATATTGATATTTCAAAAGTAAAAAAAAATAAAGAAGATATCCGAAGTTATTATAAATGTAAGTAATTTGTAATGGTTAGGCTCTGGACATGCTTCAGACACTAATCAAAGACTGAAGGTGTATAAATACAGCAGAAGTCTTACTTGACTGTCATGGAAGTTGTCCAGTGGCAACCACCCAGAGGGAGTATTTGGTTAAATGATAAAGAAGTTACACGGCTTGAATTTTGTAATGTTTTATTAAATATGGGTAATTTCAAGTCCTGTATATTAGCAGCAACATTAATTATATAACAGCAAGTGGAAAAAAAAAATGAAAATAAAGATGCAATTTTTCTGTGAGATCAGTCTTTGCAGAAAATTACCGCAAACAATTACTATAATTCAGATTTCTTGCAAATTCCTCACAGCAGGGAGTTAGTTTCTGAAAGAATACCAAAGTGGATAATGGAATCAAGACTGTAGAGAAAGAATTCCATTGTATAGTTTTACAGTTATCCCTTTTTATTTTGGCTTTTTTTTCCTAGCACCTAACAAATATAAACAGGTTTAGCTTATGACATTTTTTTTCCCTACGGTGACTGCTTCAGTTGATCACAATATTCCATTTGCTTTCCTGAACACAAATTTTTCATCTATCTGAGGCAAGATCTTTAACATGAAATGAATCCTTTCTATATTTCTGTTTGACATGTAATACCCTTACAGTAAGCATCTGTGAAATCCATCCATCCATCCTTCATCACAGTTAGTATACCCTTCTTCTATCCACTAAAAGTCTTCCCTGATGTTAATGATTGTGTCAGCTTGTGTTCATTTGCCTGATGGTGAACAAAGATAGATCTCCATTTCTGTTGTCTTTACAGAGTAATTAAACTGTCCGCATTGAAAGGGAAAATCACGGTAAATTGGTGTCTTCAATATAAATTGTCCCCAGGCAGTCAAAAGAGAAGGAATGTACTCTCAAAATTTGGAGCTGGGTATTTAGGAGGAGAGGGAGCCCTTCAATTTACCTATGATTTACAGTAAAACCCTATTCTATTTACAGGATCATATTCTGGAAGTTAAAAGGGCTTAAGAGTATTTTGCGTTAGCTTTCTTATATAAGCCATCAGCCTCTGCTACCCAGTAAAGTTCAGTTCTAAAAGCTGCTGGTATAAATCCTAGTGTTTCTTCAGAGTCTATAAAAGTCTAGGACTGTGTTTGCAATTTCTATCAGCGCTATTCACACACCCCTGAAAATTTGTGGGTTTGTTTATTTCTTAAAGAGCTAGTTTTCAGTAAGAGTAACTCTCAGGAACCTCTAAGTTTTTGAAAGCTCTTCTTATGAGGACAGCATTCTGTCTTCTGTAATCTTGTCCCTCACATTTTGCTTTTTTAGCTCAGATTTCTCATGAAGGTTACTGTAGGTGGTGAATAGAAGTTGACCTCCCTCACCCTATTTGATACATTAATTTTGGTATGCATATTTATGTGCATAAAAAATAACCCCAAATTTATATTATACTAATATATACTTATCTATTTTCTTGATACATACTAATATGTATAAAAAGAAAAAAAATATATAAAGTTACTCACTTTTATGACACTGTTTATAATTGCTTATCCTCATTCTCTGCTATGGTTTAATTGTGTTATTGGTTTAACATCCCAAAAGAGAATATTCCCTAGTTGCTTGGCGTCAAATTTGTGTTTACATAACATTTTAATTCACGTTAATGTTTAAGCACATAATAAGCTTTTCAAGTTGTAAGATAAAAAATATAACACTGTGTCTGTTTTGAATGCTTTGCATAAGAAAGAAAGGTATGTAATTGGAGTTAATTTCCACAAGGTATACAGTGTATAAGGCATACTGAAATGACCCCATTGGTCTATTTAAAAAACCCTGTTTTCTTCGAAGTGGTGCAACCTCAAGCACATCTCCAAACTATTTGAAGATCTCTTATAGAATACAGGCATGGAGAAATTGTATTTATTTTATATGTTCAAGGTTATCTTTGCTACAAAAACAATTAGAAATGGGTGAGTTGTTTTATTTCTAAATTGAAAGAGCAATTTTAGCTCCTTTTATGTATTGAAACAACTGGAGACAACAGAAATAGTAGTGACTAACACCCATAGCCTTATACTGCCCAGCAAGGTCTGATCAGAAGATCAGAATCATGAGGGCTGTGTAGTCTGCTCACTGCATAAAAAAGGAGTTTGGAGCTGTTTGGTAAACTAGATGAGGAATGCAACAGAATTCATTTGGTGTAGAATATTCTGAAGAGATAGACTCAAAAATATGAAAGAAGGAAGTGCCTGCTTTTGATAATTGCATATCTAGGGAAACAGGATATACGTGTATGGTCTTTGTATGAAATACTTTATAAGTTTCCTGTGTTACAACAATCCTGCTAGATGCCAAATATTGCTAATCATTATGGACAAAGACACAGTCATGTGCAAAAGTTAAAATGGGCATTGATAGTGGATGCCTTTTACTGCCCAGTCTGCCATGCTGGCAATGACATTAATCATTAATCCAGTGTTCTTCTTGCATTTTCAACCTTTGATACAGTTAACAGTTTAATCTTCTCAGATACTGACCTTGTCTATTTAGTGTACTATCTAGGAAAGAAAGGAAAATATTTAAACCACTATAATTTAGGATATGCATGTTGACAAACAAGGAGTTTTAAAGCCCCCTGAGTATGTTTTGGGGTATAGTTGTACCATTGTCTCTATGTTCTTTTTCTGGGAGTCTTTAAAACTAGGGCTGCTGACACATTGTAAGACGTTAATTTAGAGCAAAGCCTCTTTGTGTGTGGCTGATCAAAAATAAACAGCATGGCATTAATAATAAACTTGTGTAGGAATACTGTTTTTCCACTTGTGAATCTGGTTATCTCCAGCAAAAAGTTAGGGGAAAATAAATTATGATTTTCTCTAAGCACAGTTTTCATCTGAGACGTAGGTCAGATAAACTAGATGATTTTTGTTGAAGAAAATCTGGTGGTTTCTTCAAGGATTTTATATCTTTTAATGTAACTTGTAGGATAAAAAGGAAGCTCACATTTATATCATAGAGTGGCAAACTCTCTGAGCAATACTTTGTAATTTACCAAATGCTTTATAATAAGTTATAAATCTCATTTCAAAATAGTAATAGAGAAAGAATTAATAACTCTCTGCTTACCTCAGTGTGTCACTGCAGAAAGTTTAATGTATGTGGCAATATTACCAAGTATTCTGTTAGTTCCACCTTACAGAAACATAAAAAAACTTCAGAATTGGAGGGGGGGGAGGGGCAGGGGAAGGAGAGAGAGGATGTTGAAGCTGTAGAGCAAATACCTGCAAAAAACACAAAGAATGGGAATGAACTTTCAGAAGAAGCTGACTTGCATGCAGTGTTCTCTTTGGTAAGATTTACAGATGGGCACTGAACAGGAAGACAAAATCAATCTGATTCCCAAAGAAAGCTCTACATAAAAAGTATCATTTACTCAAAAAAGAAAAGCAAGAGAGTGCAGGGGAGAGGTGAGGAGGGAAGCACTCTGCTATTGCTATCGGTATCTCAAAAATAGGCTTTTATTTCTTGATTGTATCTCATGCTGATGTGGATAAAGGAAGTAAAAATCATCAAGGCAAAGATTTCAAGAAACAGTCTACATCATTCAGCCTTCCTGTGAACAGGAACATGGGCAGAATATTAAGAAGAAAAAATGCTGTCATTAATAAGCTACGAGGAAGTACATGCATACAGAGTACTTCTACATTCACTCTCACCATAAGGATGTAAAGGCTTAAGCTACAATATTAAGGGCCAAAGAATCTGTCCATAGATGTTGCTCAGGAAGTATAACACTTCATGGGGGATGGAAGCGAAGGATTATTTCTCTTGGCTGCGGGGGAGGCGGTGGTGGGGGTGATAGAGAATGCAAGTTTTTGAAGCTGCTACAGCTAAGTAACTGTGCTCAGTGCTTTGAAAACATACTTGCTAATAATGCAGTGTAACACTTAGGTGGATCTATGGTGTCCCTAATATAATTGGTATGAAAAATAATATGCATTCTGAGCCTGGAAGAATGAAAAAGTAGTGAAATGGCATAAATCATGCCACAGCAAGCCACTGAAATCACCTACTGTGAGCACACTTTGGAGTTTATTAACTTGAATGGGAGTTTCATTTCGTTCCTGTGTCTGAATCCAAACACTAAGGAAAAATATTCATAAAAAGAAAAAACCAAAACAGCTTTTGGGCAGAATTTTCTTGGAAATACTTGATTTGACAGGCTTAGCACCAGGTAACAACAGAGGAGGTACTTTGTAGCTATATGAACACCTAAACAAAGCTTACAGTAGCATGCCCTGAGAGGAAGAAAATGGAGTTGCCTTGTTTTTTCCATTTTGCTACACCTAGCTAAAAGATTAAATAAAAGCAGGTTTAATATACCAAGGCAAATCATTTCAGTTTTAACAACATAGTCATCTGCAGAAGGACGCTTTTGAGATGAGTTCTCAGAAGTCTGTTCTTTCTTATTTTCCGAAGCAATACCACTAGTGTGAAGCATCATGAGCACTTAGATTTTGGAGTAAAAATTAAGTGACCTTAAATGTGTTCCCTCACTATATTAAAAAAAAAATGAAAACCAAGGGAGATTCTTTTCATTCATATGCAATTACTCTTATACTTGTTTATGTTACAGACTTAAAATGTTTCACTGTGAAATCTGTACCAGCAAGGAAACCATTCTGGATTCACTGAACAGACATCAGAAATCCCACACTGCCTGTAATATTGCCATATCTGGCCAAAAATATTTGGCCTGTCAATATTAATGAATAGCATTTAGACCAGACATAAGACTTTTCAAAGTAATAAATTGCTATTATGTTTTCTAGCAGAAAAATTCAGCTGTATTGTTAAAGAAAAATCTGGTGTGTTTCTTATATCTCTTCAATAGAGAGATTGGTTTGTGTCCATGTGTTTGTAAGTGCTATTCTTGCTCTTTTGTTATAAGTCATTTAATCTTCTTTGCACTCTTTTGCTTCAGTTCTCATAAGAGACAACTCTCCTGAAAGAGCTGAATGAACTGCCTTCGTATGGCTCTCCACTGGTATTGACACTTTAATAGCCTAAAAGATGTTTTCCCTGCTTTCCCACAACGAGTGACAGGTCAGAGACTTTCCTTGCTTTTTGTTGTTTTCAGCAGAAGTCTCAGGCTGTCTCTAATCTGTCTCTTCCACTTTCTCATATTTCTTACATTCCAGTAAGAATGTGATTTTTTTATTTACTTATTTATCTATCTATTAATTTATTTATTTTGCCATGAGCAGCAAGAACCTCCCCTACATTCAGGACAAGCCTTGCATATTGTGTTCGTACTAGTCAGTGGAGGGGGGAAGTGAAAGAAGTAGTCATTGGGGAAAGAAAAGAAGTTTGGCCTTGAAGATCTTTCTGTTTCACACTTCTCTCATGAACACTCCTCGAATGAAGTGCAATAGGTCCACCAAATATTAATGGCCATTCCATTGAGTTTTGTTTCATCCCAGCCAACCTGGCATGGAAAGACTTGAAGTGGAAATAACTCAGAGTTTTTATTTAGATGTATTTGTTGGTCTTTCATATGCAAGGGAAATGAAAAGAGATACTGCTGTAGGACCTTAATGATATTTCATATACATGTTGATGAATACAGCTCTCATGGCAAAATATTTTATCCTCTTTCTTCCTAGTGGAAAAAAAATTCAGGTTTTGTGGCTGCTAAAGAGGAAGTTTAGGTAGATATTTTGTATTGAGACAGGAGAAGTAAATATAAAATGCTGTCTTGTATGACCATGTTTTTAAACTTCTTTTTCTGAACCTAAGCAAGATTAAGAAGGTAAAAAACTGTGGTAAACAATATTTATGTTATTCATTTCACATATTTAGAGGATAACCTTTGCTTGAAACCAAAGAAGGAGTAGCATATGGTAAAAACTCTATTAATTTCCTCTGGCACTACTATATTGATATCCAATGTGTCTGTTTAAATACCCACACTCCTTATATCTGTATGTTTGTTGTAAAGAAATTCACTAATGAATTTTTTGTAATCAGTGTTTAGCATATCTTACAAAATAAAATGTGCTTTAATGCAAATTTATTTTATACTCCATGTAATGTGTTTCAATGAAAATTGCTTGTCGGTTAGAGTTTTCTGAATTTGCCTTTTATCATAGCAAGGACCAGCTCTAGAAACAGTTTGTAAAACTCTGCCTAGATAACATTGAGTTGTTTCTGGATTTTCTTTCTATTAACAGTCGGTGAACAGGAGACATGACTCTAAAGTAAAACAAATTACTTTACAAATGTCAGAACATACATTGTCACCATAAACTCTTAAATTTTAGGGTCTAGCACTGAGTTTGAGAAAATCTCTGGATTTAAACAGCATTTTAATGATAAAAACGTGCTTTTCCAGATGTTTACTATCACCTCAAGACTATGAAATAAAGTAGCAGAGGCTCTTTCTCACTTTGTGGCAATTTAGATCAGGAAGCTGATAGTCTCAATGAGGAGACAGTTAGTTCATTTTGCTAACTATAGGCAAAGTGTTGTAAGCCTCAAAGGAATAGAGAAAGAAAAAAGAATGCATATCAGAGATAGCTTGTGTTATTTATATATGGAAAATATCTCCATGGACATAACATGTTTACACTGTGATTTGCCTCTTAACTTCTGCTGGTAAGAGCAGAGAAGCGACACTGAACTGAAGGGAACCTCCAAATTATTTTCTTCTTTTCTTTCTTCAGTTGTATTTCAAAGATTCATTACACAATCCTAGGTAAGATGTAACAGAAAGAAGTATCATCTTTCTTAATGCTGCAATTAACAAATTAAAACAATGTGTTATGTGCATCATACTACCTTTAAAACTAAACATACAAAAGAAACTGTTGAGCATACAAAGGTAACATCAGAAACCTAAACATAATCATATCACAAATTTTTTGAAAGAAGAAAGAATGAGTGGCTTCATCAAGAAAGTCTGTCACTTAGACTAGAACAAATAAGAAAGAAGTCCCCATTTCCCAAAACAACCAAACACAAATTGACACATCTTTTATTTTTCTATGCTTGAAATTGCGGACCAGGAGGCAGTGTGGTGACTTTTGCTCTTAGCCGTGATCATGGCGTCAAAAAGTGTCATTGTAAGAAATTGGAAAAGCACAGAAATTCCATCAATGACTGAGTGGACACACACAATGCAGGATGTGCTTGTTATGGAAAAATTGACACATTACTTATAAGATAAATGCAACAACAAGGCTGCCACCTGGTACCCTGCTATTTCAGTTTTATCTTTTTTTTTTCTTTTTTTCTTCTCTTGAGATGTTTTATACTTTTTAGACACCAAAATTTGAACAGTTTTAAACTCTGAAAAGAATATATATATATATTTATATATATATATAAGCTAACATATGTGAAGAAGCTAGCTATATGTGCACTGTTAAGACAATGGCTTCTGGGCTGCACTGTTCACTTATTTTCAGATAGTGTGTTGTAGAAACAACCTAATTTACACAGAACAACATGTCAGAGATAGCCAGCAGTGGTACTGATAGCGGTGTGCAATGATTTTATTTACAACATTAAGACACAGTATAAATGTTCATGTATTCCAGAAAAAAGGGATGGACATACTCTTGTTTAGAACCACTTAAGAAAGCCCAAGGGTTTTGAAATGGCATTTTTAAGTACACATTATGTTAATATTTGTCTTCTATTTGTGTTATACAACCACAACATTTTTAGGTGTTACCTGATATCTTATTCCTTTCATCATTTGTGTCCTGAATAGTTTCTCTCAATGAAATGATAAATATGCTTGCAGGAGTGGCTTTTAATGATAATTACACAAGACAGATGTTAAGTTTTTGAGACAGGATTGTAAAATGTGCTTTTCTGAATAATGAGAGTGTAACAAAATACAGAAAGCACTCTAATTCTTATTAGGAGTAGTTTTCACTGCATGTCTGCCTCTTGCAGTCTGACACTACTTTGTTCTGTAACCTTGTCAGAAGTATAAGCTGACTTTCTTTCTTACTGGTAGTGCAACTGAGGTGTATAAGTACATTAAAAACATGTATATCTCAGAAGAGTGCAAGATGAGCTCATTTGTCACTCCCTGGTGAAACTCTTGTTCTGCATCTTAAAACAGTGCTTAAGTAGCATTGCCAAGACTCTGTAGACTAAAATTCTCCAATCACATATGATGTAGGAGAAGGAAATACTGAGATCTATTTTTTGTAGGTGTATCTCAGGGTGCTATCTTTCTGGTTACTAGTAAACCCAAAGTGATTATAGCAGACTGAATAACAAACTCAAAGTTGTTTAAAACATTATTCGGTTTCTAAAAATGTATGAAAATACGTTTTCCAGTGTATGGAAAGTCCTTAAAGCAAACATCAGAGCTACTGATATCTTTAATAATCTTCATCTTTCCTATTCTATAGAACTGTATTACATGGAAATAGATGGAGAGCAGCTCACCACAACATGTACATGAGACAGATTTGGGCCTTCAGTCATATTTGCAGGTCATCACAGTACAAGTGTGTCTCAAATAAGGTACAGAAATGGCTTTGATTAACACAATGTTGTGACTATAGTCACTGTGCTCAGTTTCTAGATGGAAGATGAACTGGACAGGTTTGCTGTCATTTGATATGTTTAGTAGTATGAGAGAAATAGGAATACCTACCAAGGGAGGCACCATCCAGTCTAAGTGTATCATAACATATCCTCTGTATTCGGATTCAGGATATCCTGTCTCTAATAACTTCAAATACCAGCCTCATGTTCCTATTCAATTTACTTCTGCTTTCTACTGTCCTACACGCTTGGGAGGGTCATAAAATTATCTTGGTGGAGAAGAAAAAAGCAGAAAGTTAGTCTCTGCCTCTGGTGGTTTTTTTTGTTTTTCTTTTTTATAATCATGCACTAAATCTTTTTTGTAGTCACATATACAAGAGAGCTATTGCTTCCAGAGAAAAGCAGTGGAAGCTAAAGTGTACACTGGGAGAAGTGAGTGTTAGTCATCCACTCATCACTCACTTGCTCTGTGACCTGACCCTGTTCTGTACTTTTAATCTGCTGAATGAAAACCGTTTAACAGCTGATGACAGCTGTTGTGCACTTCATGCTTGCACTTAGTGAGAAACGCAATGCTTCCATTGTGGTTGTATGTTCTGGATATGAGCATATTAAACAAAACAAAGCAAAGTAAAACAAAACAAAAAGCTAAAAAAACCCTCTCAATGAAATGGCAAGAACTAATTATATTGTAAAATTGAAGTTTTCCTGCAAATCAAATTTAACTGTACTGGGAACATCCATCAGAACATTAAGGGATCCCAAAAAAGATAAAACTTGAATTAATCTGGGGTGAGCTAGTCAAATGGTTAGGTAGTAGCTTATTAAAGTTGTCCAATGACTAGAGATCAACCTGTTGTGAAGTAACACTGGAAAATATAGCAGAACATGCAGCATTGGAAGTAAAAATTTATTCCTAAATTTGTTGATATTTGCCTTTAAATAACATTGGTTTTGAAGTGGAATAGTAGCTTCAGGACAGATGTAACTTATCATTCCTCCTAGAGCTTCATATGTAAATCTGGACTGATAAATACTACACTGCATGCCAGCCCAAATGGAGGTTCATTTTTTAATAACTCTGAGTTGTTGCAAATGCAATTTTCTGGAGAGACTTCCATTGAAACTCAAAAAAAAAAAAAAAATGGGGATAAGGATATTCCCATACATGAGCAAAGAAATTCATATATTGAAGTTTCTGGAGTCTTGATGTTGGCATTTGCTAGTATTACCGGTGTAAACAGTTTGTCAGCAGTTTTCTTGTGTTACAAGTGTGTCAAATACCTGACTAACAGATCTTAGTAGCAAACAAATCAGGAAGCTTCTAAACAGGAAAGTGCAGGCATCTGGGATAGGGTAGGTCACCAGCATCCTTATAAGTGTGCAACTGCAATTCTCAACCTTTTCAAGCTATGATTAGTCATCTAATTGTGCATCCAAATTTAGTTGGTGCATTTTGCATGCATAATTAATTGATTTCCTGAAGATCTCTTCTAATTTTTAATTACTGCTGAAGCTAGTGTTAAATATGGAGTGAACCAGTCTGCACACCAATTTCCTTTAGAAACTGGATGCAGACAGATTGTGACAAGCGTGTGTATTCGTGGAATGCAGAAACTGGCTGCTGTCTAGGCTGGGATATGTGAACTTGACCACAGGTTCAGGTTAATTCACTTACTGTCTGACTGAAGTGAAGTCATTCAGTTTTAATTGGTTGCAGAGGCATTGCTCAAATGTTGGCATAGGAGAAAAAGTTTTTACATTTAAAGAAAATCTCCTGAAGCTCTTGCTGTTTACACCTGTAATTATATGAGAATGTAAAACCGTAATACAGAGTGACAGAAACTCTTATCTAATCTGATTTGCAGTGCTGAAATCAGAAACTGGATGACAGTGTCTCTGCCTTGTTCTGGTGTATATTTCCATACCTTATTAATCAGATTAAAATCTCTGCATGCAACAATTATCTGAGCAGCAATACCACTGAGACAAACAGACTTAACGATTTGGCCTACCTCTTTCCTCTAATCCATGCTGCTTTGTGAATATAAGGAATTTTTCCTTTAGGTGTACATACCAGAGGTCCACACTTCAGTCAACATACACTGAAAATAGTGGGAGCACTATACTGATGCTCTTTGTGAAAGAGTTTTGCATTTTGCTAACCAAAAGGTCACAAAGTTGCTGAATATGTCCCTATTAGCAACACTCTACATCTATATCTGTCTTTAAAAACAGCTTTGCTGCGGTGTTCCAGTTTTAATCTCAGTGTCTGCTCTGCTTCTGTAGAGCAAATCTTAAACCAAACATGTAGATCCTAGCTTCATTTTTCCATTTGTTCTTTTTTGCCATGTTAAGTTAAAGTCTTAGTTTGCAAATCAAGTTGAATACGCTCCAATAGCCTTTTCCAAAGCAAAGAGGTAGTATTGGTCAGACAGATCACAGGAAATCAAGAGAAGGGCAACAAAGCTGGTAAGGGGTCTGGAGCACAAGTCTTATGAGAAGAGGTTGAGGGAGCTGGGATTGTTCAGTCTGGGGAAGAGGAGACTGAGGGGAGACCTCATCGCTCTCTACAGCTACCTGAAAGGAGGCTGTAGAGA
>JAOQGH010000001.1:132422354-132433330 GCA_025769975.1 Gallinago jamesoni
AGAGGCGGGGGTCGGTCTCTTCTCCCAAGTTACAGATGATAGGACAAGGGGCAATGGCTTCAAGTTGTGCCAGGGGACATTCAGGTTAGATATTAGGAAATATTTCTTTACTGAAAGGGTTATCAGACATTGGAATCAGCTGCCCAGGGAGGTGGTTGAGGCGCCATCCCTGGAGGTATTCAAGAGACGAGTTGACATGGTGCTCGGGGATATGGATTAGTGTTGGGTGGTGGTTTGGGTGGTGTGGGTGGGTGTTGTTTTTTTTTTATTGGTTGGACTAAATGATCTTGAAAGGTCCCTTCCAACCTAGGTGATTCTGTGATTCTGTGATTCTGTGAAATAATACTTTTCACTTATATGGCTTCTTCTTCCTTAACATCCTAAAGCACTTCACAAAGTTTCACTGCATTAAGCTTTCTGCATTGTAGGGGCTGAATATTGAAATCTCAAGGAAGTGAAATATGGAGAAGGAATAATTATCCTATCATCTGCAGGAGAGCTGTAGGTAAGGTTAATTCATGTAGTTAACAAATGATTTACATACATTGTGTATATGTGTATTGTGTATTCCCAAGACTGAGATTTCTGTACTGGGATGTATTTAAACCAGACTTTTTTGTTATGCACTTTCTTACTATAATAAAGCATGCATTTTATTTTATCAACATTGTGGTGGTAGGTGTTATCTGTAAGGTCATAAAGGGGCTAGACAAATTCAGGTGCAACAGATGAATAAATAGACATTTAAAGGATCAGTCTGGGGTGTCCTGTCTAGCTTTTCTAATACAAAAAGTACAGGTGTTGGGTGAGTGCAAAAGGAATGAAACACAGAAAGTGACCAAGCTTATATGTCTAAATAGGGTTTCCTATTGTTACTGCCAGACACAATATTTGGCCACAGGGCTGACCCAGACAGACATTCCTCTCTTTTTATGGATAGTTGCTTCCTGTTGATATGCCCAGCACCAGTCCTACTGTTCTAAGTCAAAAATCTGACTCAGATATTACAAAACATATTGAAGGAATTTTCCTTCATTCTCCTCTCATAATGCCACATAGGCTTGTCACATAAATTTATCAAATATTCTAATTTAAATTTTATTTTTAAAGAAACTGTGAGAAGTGTTCAAAGAAAAATTCAGTAACGATGTACAGATTTTCTTTTTTTATTTTTGTTTTGGTTCATTTTGTTGTTGTTTGATTGTATGTGTGTTTGTTTTTTAAAACTAAAACCTTCTTCTGAATGTCTTCAACTGAAAGAAAATTTTAAGCTTAAACTGAAAACTGATTCTGGTTTTTAAATAAATGCTTCATCGTGGCTCAAAATTATTTTCTGCTTATACAGATGTAGCTAGTAAGCCTTTCCTTCCATTCCTCTCTTGTGCTGATCTAAATTCTTTTCACTCTGCACCTCACTTTCACACTCTTCTCTCTTTAAAGAAAATTATATTGGTTCAAATTATATTGGTCTTCAAATACTGAAGAGAAGCAAACCTTTAAAAGAAGTGGAGACCTCCTTTGAGCCATTTTTCACTTATTCTTCAAACTGTAATGTCTCCTTTGTCCTCCAATGGAGTTTTGAAATGGTGGTAACAATTATTGATTATTAACATAACTCAACCCTTTCTCATGTGCACACTTGTAGACCATTTTTTGTTCTTTTTTATTATTTACTGTGTTCAGCTACCATATTTATATATTGGTTTATAATTTAGCAGAGAACACATGCTATGTGGCGTTGACATATATGTTGACACATAACAGGGTGTTATGTGGCCTTGTAACTTTATTGATGAAATATATAGTGTATAAAAAAAAAAGCAGTATCTTGTATTGATACTCCTCAGTCTTCCAGTATGACCAAGAATATTTTCTATGTTATTAAGACCTGCAATGTCAATTCTGACTGACATAAAAGATTATTAATATATTGAGAGGATATCTTAGTAGTAGTTCCATCAGTAGAAACTCTGTTCATTCAAAGGCAATAGCTTATTTAATAAATGCCTGAAGTAATAAAAAAGTGTAAAAAGTCTGTTTCCTTGTGTCAAAAAAAATTAGTACGACATGATGTTGGTTGAACTTTCCAAGTATTGTAGTAGAAATAACTTGGGAAAAGTTCATTCTTAAAGTCTAACTTTGCCAGGAAGGGTTGAAAGGTTTTCTACATGTATAAAAGATACAGGTATACTAATTTCATCATTTAGATATTTAACTTTAACTGCACAAGAATAGGGACTTTTCCAGGCATTTCATGTGACTGTCAGGTTTTTGTGCTACAGACAATAAAGTTTGTCTTGCTGTCTTGTCCGACTTGCTCTCTTAAATTTCAGCTGCATTCTAGTGCCATTTGTCACACAAAATACAGTTTTACACCCAGCAGCATGTGGAATTAAAGCTGATGGGTCCATTTGGGCTTCCACTCAGTG
Organism: Gallinago jamesoni; assembly: GCA_025769975.1. NCBI lineage: Eukaryota > Metazoa > Chordata > Aves > Charadriiformes > Scolopacidae > Gallinago > Gallinago jamesoni. The sequence continues at coordinate 132,424,784 of JAOQGH010000001.1, forward strand.
CAATTATGAGTTTTGGGAGGTAATTCTCTATGATGCCAAAGAAGGGATAAGGCCTAAGAACCACCATTCTGGTGTGTAACTATATTTGTTACACTTTTCAAATACATAACCCTTGTTCTGAGTTTGCAGAGAATCCTCTTGGAATGAGATCATGTCTGACTGATGTTTCTGCTGCAATAAATATTATATAATGTAAAAACCTATGGAAATGTGATTTTTTTTTAAAGGCTTTTAGAGACTTCAGCAACATTTTCAGTTATAATTTTTCTTTGTGGTGTCTTATAATTTCTGCTTCTAGGATATAAATCCATTAGCATAGCATCATGGAAATGCTATTAAAGGGAAGTTTCAGAAAGTAATTGCAAAATTTTCTTAACAGCTGCTGCTAGTTACACAACTCTGATTCTGCTAAATTATGTGTCCTGCTAATAATGCACCCCTCTTTCCACCAGTTGCACACTGTGGATGTGACAGAGCAAGGCATGAGGAGAGATTTATTTGTATGCATGCCATGTTGTATAAGAATCTAGAACATATTTCAAAGATTTACAAAGATTCTGAGCTCCTTCTTAAAGTTTCTGAAATCAGCTTACTCTTCTCCCACACATCCATGAACAGAGGTGTCATGTCTTTAAGAATAAACCCTGTACTGTAGAACTGGGATGGCATATTTTTGATCACCTGAAATTCCTGAAATATAATTTCAGAATGAAAACCAATAAACATCATGTGCAAAATCAGTACTCAAAAGAAAAGATATAGAAAAACTGAAAGAAAAATACTGCCCTTGCTATAGCTACTCTTTGTTGTTTTTTTTTTTTTTTTTGGTCAGAAAAATGTAAAGTGGTCAATGGCAAACATTTATCCACTGTTCAGGTTGAAATAATTAGTCCACCTCCTGGACCTTCTATCTTCTCAGCCAATAAGCATTAATTGTTTTTTTGTTTTTCATGGCTGATTTTCTGCAGCCATTTCTTACTCTTGAATACTGCGTAATCAAATTAAGTGACACAGACACAACACTGTAAGAACTGATTCAGAATACTTAGGTTATTTTACATTCAAAAACGAAAACAAAATTTTATGCGATTTTGAATTTGTGTGCATATCGACACACACTCTTGTATATCTGTAATGTGTATATATAACTGCTTTAATTATAGGACAATGTGTCATAAAAAAACACTTTAAAATATTATTTTCATTTTAATTTCCTACCTAATACTGAAATGTTAGATCTTTTCCTGATATAGAAAAGAAACAGAACAGTAAAAGGGACCATGAGTGTCAATAATATTACCGATACATAAGATACATCAACAAGTATATGTGTGCATGTTTATATACACGCATATTTGTCTGTACTTTTGCTTGTTCAATTTAGTAATAGACAGAATGTCTTCACAAGGAGAATCTGCTTGTTTTTAACCTAGTGTGTTAAGGACCTCATTTTTGATCTGAGGGCTCCTTGTAATAATGTAGTAAAACTAGGTTCAGTTTTGTCCCAAATAGTGTTTTCCTTTACTTTTCACACTATTTTCAGGGCTGGGCAACATCAAGTTAGCCTGCACTGAAAAAGAATGACTGAGAGAAGACTCTGCTCTAAAGAGCTAGCTTATAATGTAAATAGAGAAACAAAGAACTTGTTCTATTACCAAATAATGCAATGACTCAGAACCTTAGTATCTATTTCAGAGGCATGACCTTAGAGAAGTCATTCGACTTCACAAAGACGTTTCCATGTACTTAAGCTGTTGTGTCAGAGTGGAGGATTCACACTGACAGGAGGCTGCTGGCAACTTCAGGTTGGTATCTCTGAATTAGGAACCAAAAAGACATTACAGATTCTCTACTCCATTTGGCAAATTGAAAAGTCAGCATTTTATTTTCTGATACAGCTGTAAAAGAGAGAGAGCATGGAAACTGTCTTGTGTTTTCTTTTAATTTCTGCACATTCTAAACATTAACAATGTCCTGTACGCTCTATGTAATAGGGAAATATTGCAGTAAATGAGAATCTTTCATCAGTGAAAAACATTGATATTTGTCAAACAACTCCTGAAAGCTTTTAAGTGTTATGATTAGAAATGCAAATATTTCAGAGGACTTTACTTTTAATATAGTGTAAATATTTTTACACACACACAATTGTCTACCTATATATGAAGCTGGATGACCATACACAAACAGTGCTACGTTTTAATGTTGTGAAGATATATAGGACAACTCTGATAACAAACAGGACAAATAACTGGATTTGCACTTTATCTCAGTGTTTTAGTGACATGCACTGTGCTTTCATCTGGGATGCCGGAGTACTACACAGATCAAAATTCTCAATATCTACTCATCTAAAAAGGCAATTTATATTTTCTTCAAGACTAAGATTAGACAATGAAATATGTTTATTGGTTAAATCTGAACTCCAGGAGCATTTAGAGAAGGACTTTACAAAATTTCCCATGGGTATATTTTGGCAATGAAAGCCTGCGGTATTGGAAACGTATGTTGAATACTAGTAACAATCATGAATCTTTCTCTATAAGTTCCTCAGTTTTAAGGATGATGGCCAATTAGCAGACAACAATCCCCAAAATTAAAGGAAGGGGGAAAAAAAGAAAAAAGTATGTTTCTACAGCAGAAGTCAGTGAAAGATGGTACTTTCTGACTTGATATTCAATTTGTGACAATCATTAGCTACAGACAGGACCTACTGAATGGATCTGACCATGCTATTGTTTGTTTTCCTTTGTTAATACTTTATCTGAATTTTTAGAAACTTCTCAGAAAGGAAAAGACTACAGCTAAAAATTAAAAGACTAAACTTCCTTTACATAAGCAATAATTATGGAATTATCTTATACTGATTAGGTGAGCATCCTAGACAAAAGACCTATGGATCTGGGGACATTTAGTTTCAGTATCACCAAATCCCTATCATGAATTCATTGATTATTATTGCTTTTAATTTTTATTAAGTGAGTGATTCCAATAATAAAAGTGTTTTTTCAAAAGGTAAAAAAATATAAATAATTTAGTATTTCCAGAATAATAGTGTAATAATATAGTGTGTTACAAATACTCATCCATATATTCTCTCCCTTTTTTTTTTCCTGTAAAGAACTATTATATTTTTTGACAATCAAAACAAAAGAACAAGTGACAATATTTGAAGTGTTATAATTATTCATGACTTGGGAGGAAGAAAGCCCTCTTTCTCTCTCCACATTCGCAGGCCCTCCAAAGCATGCACCGTTAAATGATCAAACATTCCACTCATACTTAGTGAACAATTTAATGCATGCTAAAGTCAATGGGAATCTTTCCACTACTCTTTGCATTAGCTTGTTAGATCATAGGGGTTTTAGGATAGGGATTGTTTTTTCATTGGGCATAAACCATGCAAAGAAAACATGATCTCAATCTTGATTACTTGGTACAGATACAGTTACCACAGAAAATAGTAGTGGATTTTCAATCCAATATGTCAATGTGTGGCCTGTGTGAGGGAAAAAAAAAAGAAAAAAAGAAATAGTGATCCTTTAAATTATTTCCATTTTTTTCTTCCACTTTTCAGTGTTAGGTGAAATCCCAGGCTCCTTACACAAACTGGCCTTTCATACTGGTTTTATTAGTGCCAAGATTTTCCCTAATTAGTTTAACAGATAATCCTACATGATTTTATTTAAGGTATCTGATACTATAACATTCTTTGCTAATTGGTCCCCATTGGCTACTTCCTAACAAATATTTGACTAAAACACAATAAAATAAATATTAATAATTAATAAAATTAATTAATATTAATAACATTGGTTAAATACTGAAAGGTAGATATAATTAGATAAAAGTGTTTTATAATAATTCAGACTTGCAAATAATCCATAGGATTCCTATAGGCTGGAGCCTGTTTACTGGCTAGCACCAAATGTTTGCTGTAAGGTATATTGTTACTTTTCTTTTTCCACACTTAGAAGTATAAGCTATCAAAAGAATATGCCTTTTGCCTGGAAGTCTAAATATTTTTAGGTCAATTTATTCCCGTCTATTGCTTACTGTGTGTTATTAGGTTAGTCATCTACTGAAAAATTTAACGCAGATTCCAAATAAGATTATTTTTATATCACTGTTTACAAATCTGAGTTCTCAGCTGGGATTAGGGAGATTAGAAAGCACAAGCCATTAAAAAAAATCATGAAGATGTGTTAGCTTGTGGCAAACCAGCAAATCTGTTATCATCTTTGGTTATCTTGTCTGTGTTTTGAACAGAAAAGTTGCCTATGGCTGAAATTACCCAGTAGAGACAAACAGTACACGGACATGGCACATCCATTCCATGCACAATGTTCAACATATAAATTGGATTTTAGGTGCTAGCTGGATCCAGCTGGCCTCTAGCACAGCTGTAGGGCTTATGTCATCTGCACTGACAGACAGAAATGCCCAAGGAGCTGCTCTGCCAGAAAGAATCACTCAGTGCCCACTGCTCAAGGCACTTCCACCTCTGACATACCATCACAATGTCTGGAGTTGGCAAAAAGTCAATGTTTGCGTGTATCAAGATACTCCTGCCTAAAGATATCATTCAATTCCTTTACATTGCCAGACTACCGCAAGTTGTACTCGTGAGGGGCAAAGCCTGCATGCCAAATGATAAGAATGTAATGCTCCCACCGCTAATCAAGTCAAGTCCAATGGGATATATAAATGGGTGATTTTTGCCTCATTCACTCACAACCTAACGTGTAAAGGTAAGCTGCTGTAAATTGTTGTTAACACTTTGCAACTTAAAACAGTGAATGATATCTCAGTTAGCAGAAAAATGATGAACTCTGAAAACTGAGGAACACATATGTTACCCGTTGTGTTGACCTTGCTTTATACATATGACAGCACCTTACAGAGTGGCAGGACGGAAAGCTGTTTGTAATAACTGCCTGAATAATCAGATCTTGTAAGCCAAAACACTTAGAAACCACCTTTAGAATAGATTGCTTGTATTAGTGAAATGCATAGGCTGCTATCTGAAAACTTGCTTCCTCCACACCCGACTTGTAAGTGAACACACATTCTTTTCAATTTTCTGTGATCTTATCAAGTCACACCTAACTTCATGTAACCTCAGGGCTTCAACTTGATTGGTTTTGCTAATTTATTTATTTATTACTCCTGTAGATACCTGGCAACCCAGCTACACTGACTTTACTCTGCAAGTTAAGTAGGAGTAAAATTGTAGTCTACTGACACATAAGCTGTGGCTTGCTTTGCAGTCATCTCAATTTATTTGACACAATGCCCATTGTTAACATAGAGTGCTACTACAGAATTACCATATTCACTATGATCTCCCAAACTGCAAAGGCCAACCCATGTGGATACACAGCAGCAATGGTGTCAATGCTAGCTGCTATTTTATATTTCAAGGAATCAAAGTTTAAGAAATTATTTATGTAAGTTATCATCTTTAAAAATAGCTATCCAACAAAGCAAGAGTGAAAGTTTTTTAAAGCACTGAACCATCAATTTTTTAAAATGTGCAGGAAAATGACATGCACACTCTGTTAATGTTTGCCAGAATACATTTCTTTCCCAGCTTGCTAACTTACATGACTTAGTTGAAGCAATGAGGCAAACTGCAATTTTTTCCACCTTTGGTTTTGACAAGTACACTTTTAGAGGTGGGTTACAAAGGGTTTTGTGAGTCATGTCAAATAGTGATAGAAATCCACCACTTTCACCTTGCTGTCTTGAGTCCAGTGAGTGATCAAGGGGTGGTGAGAGACAGTAACTGCATTTGATCACAGCAGATTGTTTTCACTCACCCTGCCAGCTGCATAGAATGACTGACAACGATGAGAAGAAATAATAAGTGCTAAAAGGGGCAATGATATGTTGGGAGAAAGGAAAAGAGAGAGACCCATAAATCACTCTTTTGCTAAAAATAAATTTGTAAGTGATGGTTGTGATAGTTGCTTACCATTTTTTGAAAGGGGTTTTGCTGTAATCTTATGTAACTCCCCTTCTGACTGCTACACCCACCTGTTGCCTCCCATATTAAAAGCATGTAATAAGGGCTTCAGGGTAGACACTGCATTTTTATGTGACTGAACTAAGCCTCATGGGATGAAACTACAATAAATATAATAGTTTATTCAAATAAGACATCAATTAATATTACAATTAATAATATGATGGCAAGAATGGCAGGTGATCACCAGTTAAGACTGCCATTAGGGATTTTGTGCAGGTCACCTTTTTCAACAGGATAATACAATGCACCTTTTTTTACAGTCCTGTAGTGCACACTGTCTGTGTTGCTGTTTGACAAAGCATTAGGAGATTTTTTTAGACTTCCTAGTTATAGATGTATCCTTCCCCTTCCCTTTCCCAGGCTGTCACATGTGTGTAGACATAGAAGACAAAGAAACTACACAAGCTTGAATTTTCATTACTTGACATGAATTTAACACAGGTTTAAGTCAAAGTAAGGAACAAAGCCATAAAATTAATGTAACATATGGTTAAATAAGTGTCATTAGTTACATTTATTACATACAGTCATATTACTTTTAAACGTGTGTACTGTGATGGTGTTCAAAGACCCTTATCAAAGTTAAGACTTGAGTGGAGACAGATAAGAAAATATCTTTTCCAGAGAGTTTAGATTGTAAACGTCACACAAAAAGATGAAGGCTGAGAAGGGTGTGATCTATAAATAGAGGAACATGATGATGACTGACACAGTTTTATTTAGTAAATATGTTTGTTGTTGCTGCTTTTCCCTAGATAACTCATCCTGAGGAATTATCTTACAAACTTGCTGAAAATAATTAGCAGAAAAAATATCTGTGGCAGATGAGGCTTTGAAAGCGTTTGATAGATCCTGTCTGGGTCAGTGGAATATTTTGCCAATGAAGACTTTGATAGCGCTAATGGAAGTCCACCTGAGCCCCTACTGATGATAATACTACCAGCAGACACACTGATAAATTATAATGGGCACAGCAGCAGCAGCAGGCACTCCAGAAACATCTTTAAAGTGAATTTCCTTTAATGGCTTGGAAGACAAATGGCTCACATTTTATCATTGGATTCCTCCTCTTTCAGAAAATTGCCAATAAACTTCCTGTTCTTAGCTGAAGATTTGGCAGTGACTTGGACATAACAAATTTAACCCATTCAGTGTCTTTCATCTGTTTATTTATGTCAGTTAATTTTTCAAACTCTTCTTCTTAAGCAAAACGATCTTATGTCTTTTCATATGTGAAATTAAGATAATTTGTTTTTTAAATGGCTCACAAACTGAAGCAGTATTTCTGAGGAGGTCAGACTCCTGTAAAGTTGCTATTGAGAAGTGATTGTACTGTAAGTACATAAATTCATGAGGTACTTCCCATTTAGATTTGGGAGTTTCCTTCTGGTCTTCCCAGACCTGCTCAGCATGAACGTCTTGTACCTAACTCTTCCTAAATCCAGTCAGAACCCCAGAGCATTAACTGTGTACATACAAACAAATGTCACCAAATTTATGTGACTTAATGAGCTACCTCACCTTGGCTGAGCTTGTGTGCTCTGTTAGCTCTCTGATTTTCCTTAACTTAGCAAACAGCTGCAGCATTCACAGTTAGAGATATTTCCCTATCCCAAGATGTTGGCCCTTGTTCTGCTGCTGAAGGCCATCCCTGCAGCCAGCATGGCAAAACAGATATTCCTTTTCTCTTACAGGTTAGTTTAACTGCCTATTCACTGCTCATTTAATCTAGTACATTGCTTTATACTAAGTAGTTAACACATATGCAAGCTTTTCTTCTGCTGATTTAATTTCAGGAAATTATGTTCTCTGGCAGAGGTATGGTGCTCAAGCTGGAGCTAGTTTCACTAGTGCTTGTCTATAAATGCCTTTAGCTCTTTAAGTTAAACACATTGTCCCCCCCAAACGTGGGGAATCAGTGGAAGGAATTTGGCCCACGTTTGGGATGGACTAACAACATGCTGATTAACAGGGGGCTCAGCTGACAGGCAGAACTTGGTGGTATTTTCATAGGTTGGGGATTTCATGCCCAGGCCTGGTAGGTGGTTTGATAGAGGCATTTCAAAGAACATTTATGCATGCTCAGATATTCTTATGAAGTCACTGTCAGAGACATTAATGCTTCCAGAATTGCCTGGCCACTATGTAACAGCTCTTTTTGCTCAAGCATTCGGTGAGAGGAGTTAGAAGACTTGGATTCAATGCCTTTATCAGTCTGAGTAGTTTCAAATGCATATTCTCAAAAGACCGCATGTACAATAGAGGTTAGTTTAGATAGAAGCATGCTGGGGCTTGAGGGATGGGAGAGTAGTCAGGACTCTTTCTCTCTCATTTGGATTGATTTACAGGACACCAGGTCTGCTTGCAACAGGGGGGGGGGCGGTGGGGGGGTGGGGGGGAAGCCTACTACTACTGCAAGCAAGGCCTTGCAGTCCAATGTCTCAGTGGCAGTGGGGGATGGTGATACACATGGTAGCGAAGACATAAGAAGTATGAAAAGGGCAACAAAAGCAAAA